>JAEIGD010000011.1:600000-932500 GCA_018903425.1 Zaprionus nigranus | reverse complement strand
AGTCGCACCCTCTCCTCGTCCCTCTCTCGCTCTGTAAGCTCACGTATGCGTAGCATCAGCAGTGCCACCTCACGACGACTCCACCACATGCAGGCCATCTTGTAGAGCGTCGTGAGGCTGCAGGCCAGCGGGCAGAAGGCATCCATGGCATCCACGGGGCTGCTTCTGATGTAGCTCCAGCCAAAACTGAACTCTGCCTGGCAGCAATGTGCCAAGCAGACAAAGTTGTAGATCAGCCAGGATGAGCATAACCAACTGGACGCCTCCTGTTCGAAGCGCAGGCCCAGCAAACCAAAGGAGTATCGGGTCACAAAGAACAGATGCTTCTCCAGTGGATAATTGTGGCTCAGAAAGCGTGGATACATTTTGAAACTATTTGAGGATTTTCAATGTCTCCACTGGTTTATATATCCCTAATGCCTTCCAGGCAATTAGAGAGCCTTAATTATAGGGTTAGCTAACGGTTAATTAGTCTGTGCCGTTTGCTGGCATAACAAAGCGACTAATTAGGGGTCAAAGTAAAAGGATTGAACGCCTGCGGTTTAATTGAACGGCGGGCGACCTTGTGGGAGATAGGGTTCAGGTCTGGGTAGAGAACTGATTAGGCTCCCTGACCCAAACTAAGGGAAGATGCCCTGTTTGCTGTCTGTGGTGTGGGGAACATTTTAAACAGAAATTCTATCGTTTTCAAACTCGCTCTTTGTCCACTGCCTCTTACCCCCTTCCCTCTTAATTCTCTCTTCCCTTTCCTATTCTTATAAATATCATTCCCTTTTGCATTGTCAGTTTTTCCCACCGTGTTAATTCGAGACGCATGTCATGGCATAACTCAAGAGTTGATTGAACCCAACCCAAGTTGCTACTGCTACTGCTTCTGCTTCTCTTTAACTCCCCTCCCACCGCCCCCCTTATATCGTATGCATATCGCATGCATATCGTATGCATATCGTATTCCACAGCTTCTCTCTGAGGCTTTGGGCCAATTGGAATTTTAAATGGACCAACAGCTTGTGCCTCCGCCGCCGCTCTCTTTCTACTATATGGGTCACTATGTTGTTTCCTCTGCCTTCGCATACATTTCTGATCTCGGGGCATTTCTTCATGATTTGCCATCTCTTGGCGACTTTACATATCTCATGTTGATTCCAGTGGTGATTTATGCATGCAGCGAGAACCAATCGGGAATGAACTGATAAAAGTTCAACAAATTGTCGAAGGAGGAAGTGAAAGAGAAGGTTGCTGTAGTTTAGGTAATCAAATTTAAATAGTATATTTCTTTAAGAGCAGAACAAATTGAATTATTATCAGCGTATAATACAGTCCGACTCTTGTATTTATACATATAATATATTAAAGGGTTCCTTTAACATGTTTATATCATCAATCTGGTTGAGGCATCCCAATTTATACCTTTACTCAAGCTTCTTTTCATCACTTTAATATCGTATGATACTCAGATGTATCGATATTCAATCTTTAAGCCACAGGAGGTATTTCTATCTATACTTAAAAATGGAAATTGCAAATCCTGCAAATGTTCCAGCCAGACAGGTGAGGTCAGCGCAGGATTCTAATGAAATTCAGTTGGTAAATAAACAGCAGGACAACAGCATTATCAGGGCTGGGCAGCAACCGATTGCCGTGCGTACCCCCACCCTCCCCCCTGGGGTGTTACATGCTGTCAAAGTAAGCGCTTTTAATTAAGCTGCAAACTTGCAATGTGGCACGTTGCGTATACGCAATCAAATCGCCAGCATATTGAACTTAATGCAGTTGCATAGAGAGCGGGAGATGGTAGCGAGAAGGGTAGAGAGGAGGATAGAGAGGAGGGTAGAGAGAGAGGAGGGTAGAGAGGAGGGTAGAGAGGCGGGTAAAGAGGCCGATAGAGAGGGGAGCTGAGGTTAGGGAGGAGAGGAGGAAGCTAGGAGTAACGAAGCAAAATTGAAAGCTAAAAAAAGGCGGGAATAGGGATAGGTTAAAGAGGGCAAATGGAAGGTAGAGGAAGGGCATACGGAGGGCAGACAGAGGGCACATGTAGGACAGACAAAAGATAGAGGAAAGAGAGGAAGAGAGAGGGGAATAAAAGATGAGGACTGGCAAGTTCGTTATTTGTCAGCCAGCTGTGACGCGGGCCGCGTGTGGTCATCGATTTGGCCAACCTTTATGGCCAATATGCATGGCATATGCAGACTTCTGCTGCGGCGGCTGCTGCTGTTGCTGTTGCTGATATCATCGCTGGGAAATAAAAGTGGCAGAACGCGTAAACCTTGGAATGAGCCCGGGCAGGGAGGGGAAAGTGAAGGGGGGGTGGTGCGCCACCCAGTGAGCAGTGCGTCGCCGCATTCTGTTTGACTTTTATGACAACAAACAAATAAACGAACTAGCTCACGCACACGACGCAACCCTCAGAGTGTTGCAAGAGGCTGGAGGAAGGGGAAGGGGGAGTTGTAAAGGTGGGGGGATGGCAGGCAGGACAGGCAGCTTGGGCAGGCGCCAAGCCTGACACACCCTGTCGACGAGCTAAAGGAAAAGCCACCCTCGCAGCTGGAAGCTTTTGCCAGCCTTTTTTTGGCAGACCCTGGAAAATCAGCCTTCTGAGTGTGTGTTGTGTAACGCCAGCAGAAGGTGCTGGGTAGGAAGAGGAGGCAGGCAGCGTTCGCCACGCTGTAAACGACTGTAAACGAGTCGCGGAAAATCAGGCAGGAATCAGGCCATGGTGTCATGGTGGCAAACCCAACCAGACCAGAATTTCCTCAGCCAGTTTTTCCACTTTTCTGTGCTTCCCTTGTGCTTCTCCCGCTCCACTTGTGCTTTTATCGCCGCAGCGACATTCGCTGAAAATCACTTGGTGCCCTACTTAGCCAGGCCTGAGCCGGGGCCGGGAACGGGCTGCGGCTGCAAGCGAGTTTTCCTCTCTCTGAGTCACGACGACGACGACGACGACGGCGGGAAAACAGGTTGATTTTCCTGCTGTTGCCGTTGGCCATTAGCCAAATGGGATTTCACACGCTTCCTTGGCGCAACTCAGGCCAGCTTGGTCCGCTCTGCTGGAAATGGTTGACATGGCCCACTTGCTGCTGCTCCCCGTCTCCCCTTCCACTGCCCCTGCTGCGCTTGATCAATTATTAAAACTCACTCAGTTAGCCCAGCAGCTTTCCGCACTTTATTTTCGGCTCTGAACTCAACTCTGGTATACATGAATGATATATGGCTTGAGCTCCCTCCCAGTCAAGTGTCATAAATCCGCTCTGGATTTTATCTTTATCGTCAGTTGCCAGAACAGCAACGTGGGCGTGGCAGGGGCACCCTCGATGCCTAGATGCCGACAGGCCTCTCATGCTAATGTCCGCGACAATGGGGCAAGATAACTAAGCTCATCCGCGACAGCAGCAGCGCAACTACGTGATCCCCAGTGAGAAATGAAAATAGATGAGTGCTTCGCGAATCATAGTGTGAATATCCTTAATGTGCTACAGTTTTGGGTGAAAGTTTTGGCAATCATTTGTCTTTGATTAATGAAGTTTATCTCTATAATACACAAGATACTTACTATTCCATCTTAAACTAGTATAGACTTGCTGCACTGCTTAGTTCTATAAAATTCAATTTTTAGTTCAATTTGTAGTTGGCATATTGTATTTTCAGCTAGATTAATGTGTCACTGTAATCTAAAGAAGTTAAATTAACAATTACTGCACCATTTACAGCGTACTTCCTTTGGAAACTTAACCTATAGTTTTCGAAAATTAACCTATTTACTTTTAAAATTTTAATTTTTTTATGGTCTCTACTTTAAAAATAGTTTTGGATTCTATTCTGCAGTTCCAACACTCCAACAATTGTCTATTTATTTCAGTTCTCTTCATCCTATATACAATTTTCTAATAAATTTGCTAGACTACCCAAAACTTTGACGAAAATCAAACAATTTAAATTGGATCACACGTATTTTTCTCCAGATTTAATAGGCAGTTATAGTTGAGAGATTAAATATTATAAGTTATATTTTAATTTGTTCCTCTTATTTCCATATTTTGAAAACTTTGGCAAATTTAAAATAGTCCGTTCTCGATTTAGAACAATTGGACAAATCAAAAGAGAATTTTTTCCTAAAATGTTTTCTGATAAATAATTAAAACAGGGTGTATACTTGTAGTATAAAAAGGAATGCTCGGTTTTCATTTCAATTAAAAAGTATTCTCCACATTAGAGCACCACTATCTGATCAGGCAGCTGACAATGTTGGAATTCTATGCGTTTTTTATTCTTGTTAGCCTTGTCGGGGTTCCATTTGCGAATTCGTATCGGCTGGAAAAGTCGCGCGACGAGAGCAATTTTTAATTTGCAGCGCGACGTTAATTATAATTAAAACTATTGAGCTAAACAAACATGTACAAGCATGAATGTGCAGGCATGAGCATGTGTGTAGAACATACATATAAATAGCTGGGCGACTACATCAGTTGTGTAGTTGTTCTCCTCATATCGTTGTATATAATACTTGTAGTTTTAGCTCTCGACGTCGTACATAGATCAAGCATGACACAATACACTGCGGCACTTTGTTCTCTACCCTCTTCCTCTCTCTCTCTTTACTCTTTTCCTATCTACCCTCATGTTCGACCCCTTTCCTCGCTCTTTTCCTGTATGAACATGACGTGACATAAGCTAAATTGTTTTAAATTTTGTCGATTCTAGCTCTGGTCTCCTTCCATTCCCTCTTAGAAATCGAAGCGTGCCCAACCCACAACTACTACGAGTACAGCCTACACATCTTTACAGCTGTGCGCATACTTAGTGTGCCCACTGTCATCGTTGGGGCTGCGGTCAATAGTGCACGGCATAATTGTCGATTCAATGAGTCTGTCAACTGACGTCAGCGCAGCGAGAGGGAACTGATTAATGACAATTAGCGAGCCTCAGCCAACTCAACATAAATGCTCCCTCTCTCTCTCTCTTCTTGGTACTTTCTACTGCTTTAGAGTCGTCTTCTCTGGTTAGTCCTACTACAAATTGGCGAGTGCATTTTGTTGTTATCTTCATGTTATTCTGTTAGGCAAACACGCAAGCCAAGTCACGAGAAGCAAAATAATATGCAAGGCTTTATGCTGCTGAGCAATTGAAGAGGTGCTGAGGAGGGTACCCAGTAACATAGCTATGTAAGCTGCCCAAAATGTGGTAGTTTACCAGTAAGGTGTAGGTGCAGTGCAACTCGCTATAACTCGCTATAACTCGATATAACTTGATATAACTTGATATAACTCGATATAATTCGGTATAATTCTGAATAACTCGGCATAACTCGGCATAACTCGGTATAACTCGGCATAACTCGGTATAACTCGGTATAACTCGGTATAACTCGGTATAACTCGGTATAACTCGGTATAACTCGGTATAACTCGGTATAACTCGGTATAACTCGGTATAACTCGGTATAACTCGGTATAACTTGGTATAACTTGGTATAACTTGGTATAACTTGGTATAACTTGGTATAACTTGGTATAACTTGGTATAACTTGGTATAACTTGGTATAACTTGGTATAACTCGGTATAACTCGGCATAACTCGGCATAACTCGGCATAACTCGGCATAACTCGGCATAACTCGGCATACTCGGCATACTCGGCATAACTCGGCTAACTCGGCACTCGGCCTGGCATAACTCGGCATAACTCGGCATAACTCGGCATAACTCGGCATAACTCGGCATAACTCGGCATAACTCGGCATAACTCTGTATAACTCGGCATAACTCAGTATAACTCGGTTTAATTTGGTATAGCTCGGTATTACTCACCACAACGACCTTTAACTTGTTATAACGAGGACCTTTTCCTCTCGCCTTCTCATCAAAACCCAGCACAGCGTATCGACTTGTTTCTCTTACTCTTCCTACAGTAAACTTCATAGGTACATATGTATATAGAGTACCCCCAATAACTCTACAACCTTACTACCCGTCTGACCGCTGCTTCTGGGTTTCTCACCCACTTTTGTTTTCGCCATGGCGCCATAAATCTGCCATGGTCGCATGTGGCATGTGGCATGTCGCTGGCAATTGGACAAATAGCCTCAAAACTGGCGCAACAATCGCATAAAACTTTATGTAGGCGACTCGACTTGCCTCGCCTTGCGTGTCGACGACAATTGCAAGAAGCATTTTAATTCTGTAAAATCTCAAAATCTACACAACATTTAGCTAGAAGGGGAAGAAAGAGGAATAGAAGGAGGAGTAGGAAGAGAACCGCAATTACCTTTGACTTGTTGCCAATTTGACCGACTTTAACTTGGCATTAACTTGAGTTTAAGCTTAGTGTTTAGCTTCGCTGAAATAATACAACGGCTTTCTATATGTTTCACTATATCCAACTTCAAAGTTTTCACATAGTTTTTCCTAGGCCTTTACATAATCAAAGTGTAATCGCCTTGTATCATATATAGTGTGTGCATTAGAATTTGTGCCATAACTCCAAACCATAAACCTCTTCCGAGGGAGACTATATTAAAAATATAAATTGTAGTACTCTGACAACTCAGCTGTAGACTCATCCAGGTGATCTGTAGAATAGAAATATATAGATATACTTCCAATAAAGTTGCAAAGAACTCACAGCACGTTCAACAGGCTCCGCTTGAGGTTGCGATTGTCGAAAGATAGTTAGGATAGTTGGTATGAAATCTGCAACATCTCCAGCCAAAATATTCAGATTGTAAAACTCAATGAAGGAATGCAACATGATAAGTATCAAGAGCAGAGCCACACAAGCATTTAATGTGGGGTTAGGTTGACCAAACTCGGTAGCAATTAAAAAGTACCCAGAGATAACTCCGCTGCAGAGCGTACGAATCGGGTACCAGAGCAATAAGTGACGAAATGTTACACAGAACTCGTTGCATACTGCTATAAGGCACTGTTGCTGCCTGTACAGCAAATGTAGCTCAGCCAGTTCAGCCTTGCCATCAAGTAGCTTCTTCAGCTGCTCCTGCAAACCGATTCCGCTGTAGCAACTCTTCCAGAGAATCGCATAGATCATCAGCGAAGTTGCAGTAGTCATACTGATAGAGTACAGAGAATATACATAAAATATTTGTCGTAGTAATCCCGCTTGGAAAAAACGCAGATAAATGCTAAAGACATGCACAAGAATGTTGCAGAAGGCAAAGATAAACTTCTGATAGATCATAATAGTCATATATCTATGTTGTTGGGGCGTCACTTTAACTCTATGCAGACTCTGTAGTTTCCGGATAATCCTATAGATTGAGGTGTTCAGCAATTGAGAAGAGTAGACACATGAAAGTATTAGAAAGCAGTGTTTCATAAAGAATACACATGTTCCCATGTGATCCAATGGGACTTCACTTTAGTAGCCAACAGAGTGTCATCCTTCTGCATCTTCTCCAGCAGTAGAGGTGTTCCACACACTGCTAGCAAGTTATGCACTACGCCATAATACTGCAGATAACGAGATCTCTTCAATTCAATTCAATCTTCAATTTTTTATAGAATCGTTTATTCTGTTCAGTTTCAGATTATTTAGATTGGTCATTTTATAAAGAATATTTACCTTTTATTAAAAGTATGGGTCACCCTGTTAGGTTTAAGCTGAATTATAAACTAAATACTAACCCGATACCATATTATATATTTTACAATTATTTTTGCTTGTTGAAAAATGGTCACCCCTTTTGCTTCATTCGTTTCGATTCCTTTATTTAAAGTATGGCCACCCTGGCTGGTTTAAGCTGAATTACAAACTAGAAAACCTAACTGCCTTCTAAAATAACCTTCATTTTTACTTTATTGTGTATTTTGCAATTATTTTTTACATTACATTTATTTGTTCTTGTTTAAATATGTTCCCCCGGTTTTGCTTCATTCGTTTCCACTGTGCCACAGTCTAAATTTAAAGCCAATTTAATCTGCAGGAATTCCGATAGTATTTTTCTAGTATTCAATTAAACTTGACAACCAACCGCAAGGGGGGTCTATTTATAGGACGTAACAAGGTGTTCCATATCGGCTGAACAATGGGGGGGAATATATGTATGTAGATATTTCGTACTAGATAAACAACCGAATTGCGCAATAAGCATGTGTGTGCTATAGTTATTGGCTCAAATAATTAGTCGTTTTCCTTTATTTTATCATCAGGTGAAGCGACACAAAAGTTTTGTCATAAGTACTTGAGGAGTTATCAAAATAGATAGTAGGAGTCCGGTAATTTTGCAATAAAAAGGCGAACGGCAAATTGTGGTGAGCCACACAGTTCTCAAGAGTTTTGTTGTGTTCATTCATTGATTGATTGAGTTCTTCGCTAAGATGGGTAATTCCAGTAACTCCGTCAGGCTTATTGGCCTTTTGCTACTGTGCGTCGTGTTGGTTAGCTCGGTCTATGCTGGCAATGACTATGAGTGGGGTGAAGTTGGAGCTAATGACCACAAACTGGCCAAGGATACCGTGTCGAAGGCCTTCTTTGTGGGTCTGGTGCAGTCCAAGAAATATGTCTTCAAGCAATCTGTGTGTAGAGCTGGTACCTTTCCCACTTCTTCTCCATCTCTATAGCTTTATTGTCTTCACAGAACAATCTAGACGCCCTAACCATTACGGCCATTAAGGTGACTGACAAGAAGAAGAGCAACGGTGCTACTGCTGTATTGGTCTCTGGCGGACCCGGTTCGAAGGGTGCCACCATACAGTTTACCTCACAGCGCGGCTATGGCATCAAGGATGTCGTTGAGATCTGGGGGCGATAGACCGACAGACCATGCAAGTAAACATTGTCTCTAACAAGCCTGAAAGTATGCTCCAAATAAAGTTGTGAATTGAACAAAATCTTCAAGAGGTTTCTGTCGTGGAAGGGTACCCACTTTACTTTTGATTTCGTTATCATATCGGAGCACAAAGAACTTTATATGAATATTGAATGAATGAATGAATATTAAGTTATATGGCAAAAAAATTCATTCAAGTGACCAGCACATTATCTTTGTCTGTCTCGAACAGAAACCTGAATCGATTCACGACACGTTAGAAACGAATTCATTTGACCTTTTGTAGCCCTCGCTATTTAAATGGGTTCCACACAGATCTTAACTGGCTAACTGGTTGCTGTGTAGAATCTACAGTTGTTCCCCCGCCAGCTAATCCCATTTATCAAAGTCTAGTCTCGGATCTTTAGCCACATACAATCTTGCCATATACATAGCGTATATACAGATATATACGTATGTACATATACCAAAGTCATACGAGTAAGATTCCCAAGCAACACGACGCCAAAGCGGCACAAAGATCTCTCTCGACTCGTCGCTTCAAGGCCAACTTCTTATTAAATGCCAAAATGTTAGCACAATCTCTCGAGAGTTGCGCTGCGTTTGTATAGAATAGAAACTACAGATATACCGAGCTACAAAATACGCGTCGACAACGTCGCAGCGCAATCGGAGCGCAAAGAGCAGGATTATAATTACAGCGCTGCCATCTGAAGCCGACACGAACCGCGATCGACAGACGAACGTCAAGTCGAGTCGAGACAGTGCCGTGGCCAGGCGAGTTGAGGCGAGTCGAAGTCTCAGCCCCGAAGTGGGCCTTGAGTTTATTAGGAAACCCGAAAAGAGATCGTTGCGAGCGAGAGCAATACAAACAACGCTTTTCATAAGTATTTTTGGCAGTTTAAATAGGATAGAGAGAGGGTAGCCGGGGCCCCACATGTGTCACGGTTCATTGGAGTTGTCGTCATTGAAACACAACCGTTGTTGGGGCGTTGCGATATGTAAATCTAGCTGGCGATGATCGTTTCACAAATCTACAAAATGGCGTCATCTCGACAACGCGTAGAACGTATGTTCGTTTGAATAGCCGTACGAATAGCCGTACCACATACTCGTTTGCTAATGAGTAACTGGGTACAGCGCGCTGTGTATGGAGAAATATGCACGAAACATATAGACAGATCACTCTGTCTGCCCGTCTGTCTCTCCCTCTGTCTATCTGTCTCTCCGTCTGTTTGCTCATTTGTCTGTTTGTATATTGTTCACAAGTCTTAGCTGTCGCTGTCTAACTAAAGTTGTTGCGCTCAAGGTCAGCCGCATGCGTTTTAAGAAAGGCAGTAGGAGAGGGTAGCGGGTATTAGGGTACTTCATCAGTACCAGGCCCGTTGGCAGTGCCGGGCTTGCGTTGCAAACTCCAAGCTTAAATGCAGTATATACTATATACAGTATACATGTACAATACTAACGTATGTATATATCTATTGTATATCTATGTATGTTGTACTATTTATCACACAAGACTCGGAGGTCTGTAGAAATAGCTGCCTGTGAGCTACGTGATTTCATGGCAACGGCTAATAAGACATACATATACTATATAGTACTACTACTATATAGTATATTATACTATATAGTCTGTTAATGTGCACACAATTACTGTAAACTGAACGTCCATTAGATCGTATAACCATTATCGATAGTCAACATCTCAGCTGACAGTAGACCGACTAAATTGACAGTAATGAGATTCTTAGGCATTTCGACATTGCTGCATCTCAATAATGTCAAATATTTAATATAATGTAGAACATTATGCTACTTTTTAATATTTCAGGAATTTTAGTATGTTTTTGCCAAGGATAAACTAGGTATTTTCTTATACTAAATACTCTATAATACTGTTTGCTATAATATTTTCTATTGCTTCAGTTTATTTTAATATTCCCAGCTGTAAATCTCATATTAAATATTGAATTTCTTTTGAAATTCAAGTTCCTTTAAATATTTAGTATTCCTTTGAGTCTTTTAAGTGTTCTTATAATTCTCATTGTAATTCTCATACTAAATTGCTCAGCATTTTGTAAACATATTTAAACAATCTGTTATAATATTCCTTAAGGTTATTCTAGACTTTCATATTATAGTTTTGATATTTTAGCTACATTTTTTAGTATTTTGTTCAGAGATTCTTCATTGCAATTGTCATGCTTAGTTCCTCAAGTTTTTGAATAAATTCTCTTGCTAAAATATCGAAATAACGCTGCAAGTCTCAGTTCCAAGCGAATACACCGTCTAATGAGCAGATAACCCTTCACCCTCCTCTCCCCTCACTCAACTGACAATTGTCCTCACTATAATGATTACCTGCCTGTGCGGCAAGTTAAACAAAGCATTTATATATAATTTCTAAACAATTTGAACAGGAAAATTGCATCACCCGACAACAACAACAATATACAACAACAATAACAATAAAAGAGGCAGAATGCAGTTAAAAATTTTACATGTGATTTTTCTTAGTCATTTTCAATTGCTGGGAAAACATTTTGACGTTCGTGTGAATGCGACGACGATTTGGGGGCGGAATGAGACACATACACACATTTCTAAAGCGCGCGCGTGTGTGTGCGTCTGTGAGGGAGACAGACTGACTTGGCCACATGATCAACGTTCCGTTGGCCTATACACCTGTCGCTGCGTTCTAAATTGAAAGATTGTCGCGTCGAATCGAATCGAAATCAATTTCCAATTCGAATTAGTTTCTACAAGTTTGTTTAGCAACATTTTGCTAATTGGACTGCGACACGCCAGGTGTGAACGGCAGTGACGCACTCTCCCTCTCGCTCTCTTTTTCTACCTCTTCCAAAGCTTCCAAGAGTTCCAACAACAGTTGATTTCCTAATCAACTTTCTTTTACGATAAAATATTAAACACACACGCATACAAATTCCCTTACGTGTGTGTATATGTGGAGAGACCCATTTGTTGCTCTCTCCAAAACTAGAAACAAAAAAAAGAGAATTTCCTATTTCTACCCACAGTACAGTTTCTCACACACACACACACACACTTGCTCTTGCTTGTGCATGTGTGTGCCTCATTGACTGACTTAGCAACAAGGCAACAAAAACACACAGAGAAACGGACTGTGCGCGTCCGTTTGTTCTGTTCATAGTCGTAACGGTTTCTGCTCCCTCTCTTCTCCACATCCTTCGTTTGTTGGAAAAAGCGTACACATTTTTACTAAAGCGTATGCGTGCGACAGAGCTAGAAATATGCATGCGTACCCGTATGTGTGTGTGTATTGCGTGCTTCTGTATGTTTTGTGGGGGAATATGATAAAATGTGTAATAAAAGAAAACGTTTCATTGGCTGACAAGAACATTTTTATTTCAGAGAGAAAAAGAAGGGTATTTTATATTATTACAAACATATTCTAACTTAAGAGTAGGTACACACTGGTTATTACTTATAGTAGGATCACACAGAGAGTAGGGACACAATTCCAGGATGTTTCTTCGATTTTGTACAGCGAGCTAACATGTTGATACGCCCGCAATTTGTATAGGAGAGAGAAAAAGACTGACTATATAAAAAGCACAGTGAGTCCCCGTCTCGCTCCCACATAGGTTGCAGTACGTTGATAAAAAACCGCTTAGTTTTGCACGCGCAGCAGCAACAACACTTTATTGACAGATGGAGGTATGTGTGTATTCGTGTGTATGTGTGGAAAACTTGTAAAACAAATACGCGGAGACGAGGCGAGGAACGAACACAAAGCAGAGGAAAAAAATTCCATTAGATTTGTGTAACGACGACGAGGGACCGAAAAAGCTTGCGACACTAAAAACGCGGCCAACTTTGTTCGCTGTGCAGCTGCAAATGGCGCGAGCAAACACACAAAGCAAGCGCCGAAAGCAATTCACGACGACAGCGACGCGACTGCGAGAGTACAAACTTGACGAATAAGCCAACTCAACGAAAGCGTTTCGTTAGAATTTGCCTGAGTATGCGTGTATGTATACGTGTGCGCGCGCGTGTGTTTGGTGTTTCATAAATTATGACGTTGCCTGGAGAGCTTTTCTCTCTTCTCTCGAATTTAGGTGAAGAAATATGTAGTCGAGTACATACATTAACACACACATACGTACTTTTTTTTTTTTCAGACCTTCCGTCATCAGATTATAAAAAAGCACATGCAAAGGCCATTCAAAGTAAATTGTGCGTGTGTGTGAGCCGTTGAGAGAGCAAGCTCTCTTAACAATTTTTTTTCTTTCTCTTCTTCGGTTTTACTCGCGCCATTTGCAAGTTGCGTAATTGTCGTCGTTCAAAAATGTGTCATTCAAGTTCCTGGTTCTTTGCAGCAGCTCTTTCGTCATCTCCCTCTTATTCTCTCTCTACGCTATTCATTTATTCTTTTTGCTGATCATCTACTTCGCGCGCGAGTTTACGTAATGCGCGCGATTTGCGGGAATATCGTTCGCACGTTTTTGAATTTCTCGGTTTCTTTTTTTTATTGTGTAAATTTTTTCTTTGCCCGCTCACATGATGCACACATACGAACACACACACATGTACAGAGATTGTTTTCCAGGCAAAGTTCACTAGAAAAAACCACCACCAACAAAGCGCCGCGCCGCCACTGAACCACAACAGCAGCAACCACCACCGCCAGGCAGAGGCAGCGCAGCAACCGCGCCACTATTTGACTATTTTCGACGTTAGCAACAATGAAATTCTAGTTTTTTTTTTCGTATGTGTGTGTATTTCAACTTTTTTTTTTCTCCTTTGGTTTTCAAATTCTTTTCACTTGTGTTTTATTTTTTTCTTTTGGCTGAAGCGCCACAAGCGCTCAACGAACCGCACGGTCCAACGTTCAACGCACGAATGAATCGACTGCGTCGCCAGCGACAGCAACACGGCCACAAACCAGTTTTATATAAGCCCGCCGCGTAAGTACAGTAAATATAAGCTATATACATGCATACACATATGTACAGACGTGTGTGTGTGTATGTTGCTTCGCGTATGCCGCGCGCTGAGAGCAGCAGCGCTTAAAGCTTTTTGCCGTTGTACATACGTATGGTAGTGTATAAATATGTACGTGTGTGTGTTGGTGTAGTTTTGTCGTTGACACACATTCAATTTGTAGCCGCGCTGCTGCTGTCTCTGCCTCTGCCGCTGCTCATTTTTCGCCGTGCTTTTATTTGTCGCGTAGTTTTTGTAGCTTTGCCGCCGCGTCGACGCGCCACTTGGCTGAAATTTTCCGTCTTCGTTGTTTTCCATTGAAAAAAAAAAAACCAAAATGATTCCTATCAAAGTTGAAAGAAAAATGCTGACGTATTTTTTATGGTTAGATAAATTGCAAAGATTACAGAGGATGGAGAGGGGGGCGTATGCAAAAAAGCTTGATGAAAACAAATCTAATTAGAAAACGTGCAGTTCTGCGGTAGAAAGTGTGCCAGTGTGAGAAGGCTTTGATTAGTTAACTGCAGAGGGAAAGAGAGAGAGAGGGCACATGGTGGTCAGCAGTGTGTACATGCCTGTGCTGTTGTGTACATAGCAATCAGCTTGTGTCTGTGTGTGTGAAAGTGTGTCATCACTTTGCACAACTAGAAAACTTGTTATTTACAACAACAAAACAGTGTTGCCTCTTTTTTTTTTCTTGCTGTATTGCAATTTGCTTTGCTTCTTGTGCCTCTTGTTAACTTCTTGCACATGTTCACGCACACACACGCACACATACTCGTGCAGAGCTTTTTGTTTGCACTGTGTGTGTGTGTGTAAGTGCAAACTAGAAACTGAAACTGGGTTATTGGTGCAAATGCGCGCGCTCTTTTTTTCGTTTGTTTCTTTTTCAGCAAGCAACCTGCTGTTGTCCCCCCCTCACACCCCCATAGCACAGTCTTGTTGTTGTTTTTGTTATGCACTTGTCACAGTGCGAAAGCTGCAGCTGCTGCTGTGGCCGCGGGTGGGCGGAAATGATCAGTAAATGACTAATTTCATACTCTGCCATCTAATGATGACGACATCAACACATCAAATACAACAACAACGGGGGAGAGGAAGAAGGCGAGGGAAACCAAACCAGTTTTACTCGCAGTAAATTTTTGGCGATGACGCCACAGCTGCTGCTCCCGCTACATTGTTGTTGTTGTTGGTTTTATTGCGTTTTATGTTTTATGCTGGAAATAAAAAGCCAAGAAAGAAAGCTGCCCCAAAGAGATTTACTTCAGCAGCTCCGACTGCACTGATCCCCTTCTTCCTGTTCCCCTTTCCCACCACCACCGCTGTTTAATGTGTCTTTCGGGTCTCTTCTTTGGTCTTTTACGAGCGAAACGTGTGTTGCATGTGATTTCATTTAGTTCTCCCTTTCCCTACCTCCCTCCCTTCTTCTTCACATTCGTCTTAACCACAAAGAAATCTGTTTTGGGCCAAAAAGTTAATGTGCCCCAGGCACGAACAGATCAACCCGAGAAACGGAAAAAAAACACAGAAACACAAATGAAATCTCTTGCCACACATCTTTCCATTACAATCCACACGCAGTCCACATGCATTGGCAATGGAAATTTGGGCAGTATCTTTCTATGTAATTAATGAGTTAACAATACGAAAGAGAGAAAGAAAGGAAGCATTGGTAGTAAATACACTACACTACAATACGATACTATTAATAATAATTAATCTCTGTAGATTATAAATTAAGGAAATCGATAGAATACAGTATATAATTAATCCCTATAGATTAGCCGCTATGTTTCCCAACTTTCCTATGCAATCAAGTTGCAGCTTAAATTGATTTTAAATATTTCCTGTTCCACTCGATGAATATCTCTAAACTTGATGCATAGAAAAGCGCGTTTTTTTAGAAAGTTTCGGTGCTTTGTTTCCGCTGATATATCCCACATAGAGAGTACAATAACTGGCTACCGTATAATCATAATAACAATAATAGTAATAATAACTGAAAACATGTTTTTGTGCACGTCCGTTTGGGTTTTAATTGAGCTGCTAGTGGAGCGTGTATGGGAAACTACGCTATATACGATATATATAGTATATGCTTTATAAGTATGCGTGTTTGTGCTTGTAACACAGTTCCCCACAGTCGAGTCGAGTTTGAGCTTGGTTTGTGAACTTTGAAGGCGAGTTATGGCAAATACAAATGTATTTATATTTGTATTTGTATAGAGGTCTATATGGGGGTACATATATAGCAACTATAGAACGTCCACACACAGAACTGGAAAACCTTGAAACGCGCTTCAGCTCTCGCACGAGTGACTAATTAGAGACGAGGCGAGCTTTTGTCTGGGTACAAATTCCAATTACTCAAGAGAGATCCCATTGATTTTTTTATCGCGTGAAACCATGTAGATGATTTGGAGAGTAGTGTAGTGTAGGGAGGTGGGGGGTGTAGTACAGGCAATTGTAGGACACTGTACTGCACTGTGTGCAAGTGTAGTGTGGAGTAGGATAGTGTAGTGTGAGAAGAGTATATTGTAGGATACTCAAAAGTGTATATAATGTTGCAGATAGTGCAGAGCAAAGTGTAGTACAGTGTAGGGTACTCTATGAGGCATTCAGTTTATACTTACAGTGGTTAAAATGACATTCAGTTGCAGAAATAACAGCGATAAGATTCCATTTTAGGCTCTATTCTGGGGCTACATTCCGTTGCTACACTTTGTAAAACTCCCTCCTCTTTCCCTTTCTGCAAAACAACAGTTAGAATCTTCTCCCGGGCGCGTCTACAGCCAGCGAATTAACATTGGCGAATGTGCGCGCTGCTTTTGACTGCGCCTCGCTCGACCAGCCAAAAATTTCATTCCACATGCGTTCCATATACACATACAGGCGAGTCTCAGTGTGCGTGTGAGTGTGAGCTGCATATAAAGCACACACACACACACTCACACACACAGTGGAGCAGGCAGTGTAGGTCAACGAGAGACAAACGCGGCGGCGGCTCCACTAAAGAAGAATACTTCGTGTCGCAGTCAACGTCGCTGCTGCTGCTGCTGACTTATCAGTCGACGTCGCAGTTGTCTGCTTTGTATTGTAAGCTTCGCACTGAGACATTGTCGTTGTTGTATGACGTGTGGATCGTCGGCTGAGGAAGACTTTGTGTTCTTGGAAAAGCTTTTACCTAAAATTGCGTTGCTTTTCACGTGAAAATTGCGCACAGAAAAACACACACACTGAAGGAGGGGGGAACAGCTGCGCAGTTTGCAAGACTCTCAAGTAGTTTCCTTTGTATAATTACTGTGTATGTGTGTGTACATTGCCTTATTTCCGCAATGAAATTGATTAGAAGTAGCAGCAGCAGCAGAGCCCGCCCTTATCAGCTGAGTTATGCGGAATTACAGCTCTCCCCTCCTCTCTTCCCTCTGCTTGCTGAGCTGTTGCCAGGCAACTGCGACCCAGTCCCAGTTTACTGTTTCTCTTTCTGTTTCTGTTTCTGATTTCGTTTTTGCTTTGCGAATTTTGCATGCTGCAAAACCCCTTTGCATTACCTCACTTCCTTCTTCCTCTCTTACCTACCCTATCTCATTCCCTTCCTTTCCTCTTATCCCTCCCCCTCCCCATCCTTGTCTTGCAACCCCTGGAAGTCGTTGCGCGCCCCAGGGCACCCTCTTCATGCAGGAAGCTTCCTTCGCTTACTGCGCATGTTTTTTTTTCACATTTCCACACATTTTCTTTCGAGTTTTCCGCATGTGTGTATTTCCTACTCGCGCTACCTGAAGGAATTTTCATTTGGAATGACAGAACTTGCCTTGCTATAAATATTGCGTCTTATCGGGGCGAAGAATGCAATCGCTATAGCTAATGCCCCCGCCCCCCGACCATGTCTGGGGTGGAAATATGCTCTACAACGCATATAGAGAGACATTACATGGATACATTTACATATACGATGTGTGTATTGGTATTGTATATAGGTAATATCTTGACGAAACCAGTTTGCATTGTCAGTTTTCCACGGGGTTACTTGGCATATTGTCATGACCATTTTCATGCAGAATGAGTTGAGGCTATGAGGCCTGGCCCGATAAATCAATGCATACACCCTGATTACCTTCAAGTCAGTTTTCAATTAGAGCTGAAATTTATTACGGCCTTCTTTTGATATGGTACAGAACCTTAGGAACCCAATCTACCAAATTTTAATGTGTTTTTTTGTAAAATTTAAATTATTAGATGTTTACAATGTTTACACCTTTTCTTGTTTGTAAAGTTGCTATACAAAATCTACGGCCTTCTTTTTGATATGGAACAGACTCTTAAGAACCCAATCTGCACTTAATCAAAAAATTACTTAATTTTTAAAAATTTAAAGTTGTTATACAAATTTAACGGGCGTCTATAGATAAAAAATAGACCTTAAGAACACTTATATTGAAGTAGATTCCCGAATTCTATTTATTGGGAATTTTAAGCTAAAAGGGAATCATGCAGTCAAAGTTTAATGACATTTCCTTATTTGTACATATCGTATACATATAATTTTTTTTATAGACAATTTCTAATCTCTGCGGATTTGTGAATGTAATAAAACTTAATTTTGATAGTAGCTTGTAGCAATTCTATACAGTTGTAGAATACTTTCCTTAGATTCTTATGGTTTTATAGTCTTTTATAGACTATTTCCTTATACTCGTATTCTTGTTTTCCATTAATCTCGTCTAGAACATTTTTATAGATTCTTATTGTTTTATAATCTCTTCTACACTATTTCCTTATACTATTGTTTTATTAATCTCCTCTGGAATATTTCTTTAAATTTTTATTGTTTTATGATCTCCTGTAGAATACTTCCTCATTTCATTCCTTGTTTATTAATCTCTTGTAAATATAATACTTCCTTAGATTCTTCTTGTTTTATAATCTTCTTCAAAATATTTCCGCATATTTACTCCTTGTTTATTAATTTCTTTTGCGTTTTACGAAAAATTGCAAATCTACAGACTTTGTTGCCATTTCTATTGTACTTTTATTATTTATTAAGCGCTGATATCACTCGCTGGGAAATAAACGCCATGCAGTCTGCCATAGAAGTCTATACAAAAACAACTTATATAGGAGGAGGGAGAGAAAGAGAGAGAGAGTGTGTGCATAGAACAAAGCGTGTGTGATCTTTGCAGGCGGCACGTGATGGCGAAAATAGAATTCTGAAGAAACACATCGAAGTAGACGAGACAAGATGAGCTGATGACGTGACAATACGCACAAAGTACAAAGTGGGGGGGGGTGGGGGAAGGTTATCAACCTAGAAGTGCATAGAGTGCATAATGAGCTCTAATTAGGACAGACGGCGATAACATACAGACAGATATCTGGTTTCTCAGACTGTCCGCTGGCGATTATAATTAATTTGCGAGTATATACTTAGTATATATATTATATAGTGCCATGTCTAGTATATCTATTGTATCAATTAGTAGCTGCACAACAATTTGCACTTAATTGGAAACCAAATACGATGAATCTCCAATTTCAAGTTTCTGTGCGAGTTTTTCCCGCGAGCTCATTAGTGGAAATAAGTTCAGGTAGGAAGAAGGGTTAGGGGAGAGGAAGAAGGTCGCATATGTATTTCCCACTGACTTTTTTGTTTAGGGTTTACTCCCCTTTCCGATAATAATAGATGCCATATGCATTACGTACTTCACTTTAGGTTTCGAGATAATGAAGGCATTTTTTCTTGACTTGTGGCCGAGGGAAGAGAGAAGAGGAAAGTGTAGCGAAGAAATTGAAAAGAAAAGAAACGACACACGGGTGAGGCAACTCTGGAAAGTCGTAGCCCAAAAACGGCAACACCAACAACAACAACAGCGACAATAAAGCGGGCTAAGTAAACAACAACAAAAAACAACACACTCACAAATGTGAAGAAGTGGAGGAAGAAGCAGCAGAAGGAAAAACATTTACAAAAAAAGTTCAATGAACCTGCGTAGCATTGGCTACTTTACAACAACAACAACAACAACTGCAGCTCTACAAGCAGCAGCAACAACAACAACAACGCGTCGTCTTCAGCGAGTTGAATTTTGAGTTGTGCCTAGGGAGAGTGCGAGCGTAGAGAGTCCGTAGACCCCGCGCAGCTGCAGGCATCGTGCATTAGATAGACCAAAAAGGGGGCTTGCAGCGGGGGGCGTGGCAACAGTAGTCGCCAACGCTGAAAGGTGGGCCGCCTCAAAAAAGAAAAGCCCAGAAGGCGGTGCAGTAGGAGGGGCTTGGCTATCTACAACATATGCTGAAGATGCGTTCCACAGTGCCTCAGACTATGCTTGCACTGTGTAGGGATGAGTGGGGTACACCACTGTGCCTACCACTGTGCATCTCACTGTGCATACCACTGTGCATCGTCGTGCGATCAATGCATTTCTCGTATTCGTTTTCTTTTCAAAAGAGGATAGTGCGAATATTTAAACAGCTTTTATCAACAAACAAGCGCGAGTGTGTAGGAGAGTGTCTGTGTGTGTGTATTTACATGACAACAATGATTATGTATGCTTACATACATAAATGTATGTATGTATATGTACATATGTATGTATGTACGTTGTTCTGTTTCTGTCTATGTATGCATACTAAGCATTTGCATACATAGTGCTAGCAGGGGCGTAGTTTGCACTGCGTGTGGAGGGAGTCAAAAAGAAAATTTATGGTATGCATAAATAGGATTATCTATCATTTATTATTTACTAGAAGAGCAGAGGTGTATTAGAGAAAGGATGTAAGAGCTTAGTGTGATGTCAATTACAATTTTATGCATAGAACCAAAGGGGTGTATTAGTTGTGGTGTGAACTATAGCAAGTATCACACTCATTCATTCCCCCCTCCTTCACTCTTGCATCCCATACAAGATCATTCACCCAGTCATCCCTTTGCGGAGCTACGCCACTGTGCTGCATACGAAAAGCGATGAAGACGACGACGATGGTGACGACGACAACGACAACAATGAAACGCGAACTGCGCGAACGGCGCGAACGTTGAACAGCGAATAACGAATAACGAAACATAGCAACGAAACGATGAACGAAGCGATGGCTCGACTGTACATGAGACTGCGCAGCGCTTAGCTATGCATATGCTTGTTTGTGTGTGTGTGCGCTTCAGTGTGTGAGTGGTCTAGGCACAGGCAGGCTGTATGTAAACACCTTGTGAACTTTTAGTGCAGATTTACGGTTCGTGATAAGGATGTACGGACTTCAGTGGGGGGAGGATATGACAAAAACATATTAAGACGTGCAAATACACGTACATACATATGACATACAATTATGCATACACATGTAAGGCCACTTGGCGAGTAAATTTACTTCCATGTTTACATAATTTAGTTACATGTAGTAAGTGAATAAATTGATATTTCTTATTTGCATATTATGTTTGCACATTTTGTGCACACATGCGATTTAAGATTCACAAGAATCTACAATGACTAACCACTTGAGCGGATTTTAGTGCACTTTCAATAGAAGTGACCTATTACATGCATCACATTTTGAGGGGTATGTATGCTTACATACAAACTAGTTTCCCTCTGTCGACAATACATAATGATACATACATACGAATACATACATATATGTATGAATGTTTTTGTCTATGTATGCATATTAAACATGCTTGGCATACATATGTGTAGATATTATGTAAACATACTTACATACCTTACGCACAGAGGCGCAGCTTGCATTGTGGGAGAACGGGAGGGATGTGGTGGAATTTTGAGTATCAACATATGAATGTGAATGAAGGAATAAATGTATGAATGCAGGAACAAATGCATGAATAAATTGCATAGAGGCAAACAAAGAAAACAAATTACAAAAATAATGAAACATAAATAAAAAATGAAATTAATATAAGATCAACTATTGTTATTAAGCTCCTTATATATATGAAAAGAAAAATATAATATTTCTGAACTTATTAGTTGATGAAAGATGTAATTAGAATTTCGCATAAGTTTTATTTAAATATGTTTGAATTATTAAACAATTATATATTATGTTTTTAATTATATATTATTAACTTATATTTTAGCTACTCAAGTTCAAAATATTTTTTAAATGCAAACTAAATAAATACAATTAAAAGTATTAAGACCATTAATTCATTCTTTCCATAAATGCATTCTTCAATTGGTCTCCTCGCAACTCTACGCCACTGTGCTAAACACATACATAACCACGAAAGCGATGTTGACGACAACAACGACAACAACGACGACAGCGACGCAAACGAAACGCGAACCGCAGCGAATCGAGCAAACAACGAAACGACGACGACGAAATAACGAAACAACGAAACGATGAAACGATGGCACGACTGTACATGGGTACATGGTGTGCTGTGCTGCGCTGCGCTGCGTCGTCGTCGGTTGCTATGTATGTGTGTGTACATGCAGAGTTGAGTCGAGAGCCGAGTGTGTGTGTGTGTGTGTGCGCAGAGCGCAGGCAGACAAGGTATAGGCGGAGGGTATGTACGCGCTTTGTGCCTGTTGCAAAATTCAGTGCTGACTTTTCGTTCGTGACGAAAGGATGTACGCTCGGTTGTAGAGCGTATGAAATACGTACATACATACCTATACACAAACACACACACACACACGCACAACTACACTAACACTACCACGCACACACAATGTATACGGACAAGCCGAAGAACGGCGAATTCGAGGAGCTCGCTCAGCTACTCAAATCTTGGAACGTCAGCGAACTGTTGCCGTATTTGCAAGGTAAACAAAACAGAAAACTAATCGACAAATGAATCGAAATCGCTATCGATATTTCTATTGATATCGTGTGCATATTCACACAGTGACTAACAGCAGTCTATGTACAGAACAAGTGGAAATTAGAATTCAAATTGCAATCGATATTTGTTATCGAAATGACGAGTAATCATACACACTGACTAACAGCAGTCTATGTACACCTCCACCTTTCTAGAGGAGGCTATCGACACGCAGGAGCTGCAGATGCTCAAGCGACATCATCTGACTGATCTGCTGAGGAACTTCAGATACGGCACGAGAATTCGCTTTGAGCATCACTTGGAACGTTGGCGTCGCTGGCTTAATGTGCCGCTGCAGGATGCCAATGGGGATGATCGACAGTGCAGTGGTGGCGCCACCAATGCTGCCACAGCCACCTCCACCACCAGCTCGACTGTCAATAGCGGCAACAACAACAACAACATCATCCCCGTGCACTGCGCCGGCTGTCGCTGCTCGAATGGATCAGCATTGAGGCAGCAGCACCAGCAGCAACAGCAACAGCAGTTGATCCATTCCAAGTCTGAATTACTAGATGAGAGCAACAAGCAGCTGCAACAGCAACATCAACAGCAGCAACACCTACAGCAAGCACAACAGCAACAGCTACAGCAACAGCAACAGCAGCAGCAACTCCCCTCAGAGCCCTTCGTCTCCCTGAACGAGGAGACCGAAGGCGCCTTTAATGTGCCACTCCCACTAAGTGATCACAGTGAATTGGTGCATACAGAGCTGGTCACGGCAGATCTCATCAAGCCAGAAATGAATGACAACGATAGCAGCGAGGAGAGCGGGGTGACAGTGCTGGCCATTCTGCAAGCATCGCCAGTGAAGGCTCAATCCCTGCTGGAACGTCTTGGCCACAATGAGCAACTGGATGCAGTGCAGCGACTGTTATTGATCCAGCTGATCTGCAGCTACTACGAGGATAATCGATTGCATCTGACACTGCAGCGTAGTCATCTGCTGGAACGGGAGATACTCCAACTCTTTCCCAAGGAGCAACTCTGCTTCTATCGCACTGAGAGACGTGGCAAGATCTATGTAAGGTTTACCAACATGAAGCGGAACAAACGCTTTGGTAGCCAGCGAGAGCAGAAGCGACGGAGGGAGGAATCGATGGCGCCGCCTAGTTCGTTTGTGTCCAAGGAGGTCACTTTTGGAGGTGATCCCATGTCCAGTCCCGAGAGATCTGATTGATATCCTAAACGTGCGGCCTCTAGGTCTAAGACTAGCTAAGCTGATTGTCGATCATCGATCAGTGTTGTATGATATACGTATATCTCCCTGATCTGGGCCCTAGTTCTAAGACTTGCTCAGCCATTCACCGATCACTATAATACCATATATGCCCCTGATCAGCATCTGTTCCTTGTACCCCATCAAGATCATCAAATTTACTAGCTCAAACGCTGTAAGATACTCGTTTTACCTTGTATACCCTTGCCACCTACCCCTATTGCTTTTTTCCCCTTTCCATGCTTTCCAACTTTCGAGCACTATCTTTGGAACTATCTTTTATCGTATTCCAATTTGTATCTAAGTATCTAGATATGTTTTAGTTTTGAATTGTACACCGAAAGTAACATTTTAAGAAAATGCAATTAATTAAGTGATTTTACATTCTTTGGTGAGTAGTTACGCCTATTTACTCGAGCCGTTATAAACAACATATGTAATCTGTATAATTACGACAATATACCGATATATATAGAGATAGAGATATGTCTGAAATAAAAAAAACATTCTGCCATTGCAATTCACGTTGCGTAACTTTGGAAGATTTTGTTATCGATCATACATGTTATGGTATTTAGACGGTTCTTCTTTTATTTATTATTTTCACTTTTATTTTTGGCTAATTTGTTTTGTATTAAGTTGGGAATAGGTTAAAAGGGTTTAATATATACGATATAGCTCATAGTCTTCAATATTAATCGCTTTCTTGAATAACTTTATGGTTAGGAATCTCTAAAGACCTATAGGCCTAATTTTATGATTTGTTCACTTATTTTGAAGTATATTTTAAGATGATATGCGAACGCTTGGAACCTCTTCAAGATCGGAGAGTTTTATCACATGTCTAAGGAGTACATATTATTTATTCTACAGTATTTAAAAGGTTCTTTGTTTAGTTAGTCTAGTTATCTATATTAATCGGCTCCTTGAATGTCTTTTTGGTTAGGAATACCTCAAATCTCTGTTGATCTTTAAGATCGCATTGTTCTATGAATTGTTCACATTTTTTAAAGTATATTTTTCGATTATTTACGACCTCTTGGAATATCTGCAACTTGCATCAAGATACTTGCTCAAGATCGGGAGCTTTATCATGTGTTTATTATCTTTAATATGAAAGAGTACCTCGCGGATAGTGAGCTTCTTCAAGAGTATCCAATATATCACGTAGTGAAATAAATCTACTGAGAAATGCGAGTGACACTTGGAGACAACTTGACGTTGGGCAGCGCATCACGTAGCGTGCACGGCCTGACTGCGGTTTCTCACCTAAACAACAAAAACGAAAAAGAAAACAAGCGAGTTGTATTCACGAGTGTCTTGTGTGAGTGCCTGTGAGTGTTTGTGAGTGTATTTGCCAACGAAATTTGGGTAAAGTCAACAACAAGACGCGACTGACAACTCACTCGATGCGGACACGCCGTCGCACTATGCAAGTATTACAAGTGTAGATAGACTTATGACTGTGCCTGTCGCAGTCTTGCCTCATCCACCTCCTCATCTTCCTTCTCCTTCTCTTCTTTTTCACTCTTTTGTTGTTGTTGGTGTTAAGTACACAAGTAGCCAGACAATTTGGCAGGCATATTCTGATTACATCAGCAGTAAAAATAGCCGACGCGGGGAATCGATAAGCGAGAGAGAGATAGGGACAGAGAGAGAGAGAGAGCAAGCTGCGTGTAAGACTGCAAAATATGCACACGTATCTCTCAGATACTTTTGGTGTGAACTTAATTAAAAAATTTCCAATACTGCGGGAAAATGAGATACACACACTGCACATATGCTGGCACAGCACTTTACTACTTTTTACTTTACTATATTATTCTACAAGTTATCATGAGGGTTACACTATGCTACAAGTTATAAAGGAAGAGGGACAGAACTTAAAGATACACTTTACAGCAAAATACATTAACTTACAAGTACTGTACAATAGAACAAGGTGCACTATACTACAAGGAAGACGACATCCACACTAGATCGATCAGCTTCACCAATTTAACTGTACTTTAACAGCTCTTCACTTCTAATACACTATCCTACAACTGCATTATACTGTGTATAACTATTTGAACCACACTTACCTTTACTTCAACTACACTATACTGCACTACAAGTCTAAACTCAATACACTATACTCACACTTTTCTATACCTACACTACACTACACTATAGGTACTCTATCCTAGCAATTATACCATACTATACCTACACTATCTACACACTACACTATAAGTACACTACCTTAGCAACTACACTATACTATTCCTACACTATCCTCGCAACAACTACACTACTCAACATGATTGCTTTTCGCATTGGCCAATTTAATCAGTCGCAGTTGCTGATTAGAGCGCGCACTTGTAAATGAGATGTGTAGCCCACGCCTTTGCCAGTATGAGATGTGAACGGGGCAGGAGGTATAGAGGGAAAGGGAAATGGGAAGACGAGGCTGCTCTTTGCCTCTCGAGCTAATTAATTACGCGCTTCTTTGCGCTGTTGCCTTGTCTCGCGCTTTGCACTCTCGAGAGCAGCTTGTTTGCTGCTAATTGACTTTATCATTGTCGCGACGCTGTGCAAACAGAACTATCTTACAGATACGCGACACACACACACATGCAGGCTCTCATACACACACGTGCAGGGTGGCTGATAAGTTAGTCAAAGTTAGTTTCCCATTTTTCCATTGTTTTCCGACCATTTTAATATGCGATTTATTTATGCAGTTGCAAGGGGCGTGTATGAGTGTGTGTGTGTGTTGAGAGTTGGGGGTTTTTTTTCGTCTCTTTTCGCTGTGTGTATCTAATGCGCGCGAAGCTTTGTCGCGTTGTCGCTGAGCAAGTAAATAGGTCGATGGCGACTACAAAACTATTTGTCCGCGCAGCTGCAAAGCTTACACACATATACAAGCAAACAATACACACACACATGCATAAATAGGCACACTAACAGACACACACATGCCTGTGTACAACTACTCTATGTACAACAATATGTGACGGAGCTTTCAAAGCTCTCTCTCTGACTCTCTCTCTCGCTTGCTGTTTGCTTTTGCCTGTTGTGCTTTACAAGTGTACATAGCCAACAGTGCAGGGCTGTGTGTGTGTATGTGAGTTTATGTATATGTGTTAGTGTATATATCTTATGTAGCATAAATTCGATCGGGCTAATGAAAACAAATTGCGGCTATTAACGTGTCAATAGGCAAGCAGAACATCGATCAATGCGCCGCTGCTTATTTTGGGCTCAAGTGTACGAGGGAAAAGGTGCGCGTTATCTTCTTCCCGCTCTCATTCCCACTCTTTCTTTGCACACACACACACACACATACACGCACACTTGCCTAGTATTTTTCGAATAGGGAAAGTAGGTCAATTACACGTGTCATATGCGAGTACTTTCGTACCTACACACACACACACACACACATGTACCTATTTTGAACGTACATAGTATGTACATGGAATACACATGTTCCACACACAGTCACACACATGTTCCACTACTCACTTTATGCTTGTGCCAGCACATATCACACTTTTGTTTCAGCTTTTTCTACTCCCCCTCCTCCACCTACACCCCTCTTCTTCTCTCTCACTCTCTCTGTCTGTTATTCCAACTCGATTCTTGGCCATTAGCCATTATAGAACTCGCTTCGTTTGCTTCGTTTTCTTCTTGTTTGATATGAAAAATAAATATGTTTCTGGGTCGCACCGGATAATCGTATGTTTATGCCACGAAATTCAACGAAGATTAAACAAACATCCCTCTGTATACCCCCTATCCCCCTCCTCTTCACCCTGCCCTACACCCTGTAAAGGGTACTTAGCTCCATTGTTTTTGAAGTGCTTGATAAATGGGCCACTATTTGCCTTGAAAAAACTATTTGTGTATTGCGTAAAATTACAGTTAAAATGGGCGTCGACGCTGGCAATGGATACTGAAGACGGGGGCAGTTCTTCAGAGTGAAGGGGGCGAGGGTTCTATAACGATAATAATACAATGTGTTATTAAGAGTTCAAGTGCTTGCGTTATGGATTATCATGAATTTTCGATAGAATCAATACGAAATTCAACAATGC
This sequence comes from Zaprionus nigranus, assembly GCA_018903425.1. Classification (NCBI taxonomy): domain Eukaryota; kingdom Metazoa; phylum Arthropoda; class Insecta; order Diptera; family Drosophilidae; genus Zaprionus; species Zaprionus nigranus. The sequence goes on along the minus strand of JAEIGD010000011.1, from coordinate 904,603 downwards.
ACTTCAGTTTCACATTTTCTTTGCAGACATATAGAATATATTTATAGTTTCCTATGCAATATATACGATAAATATAAATTAAGGTAGTATATAGATAAATTTACATAAGTACATGGACTTTATGGGGTTCAATATTCATTTAAGATAAGAATTCAATTAAATATAAATGTTATCATGGAATTTTGAATAAGTTAACTTGATTGGCTTGATAAATACTCCATTTAAACAAGTTCTCTAGTAAAATGGTTTAATTGAAATATTTAAAACCATTAGTTAATGCATAGATAAATATGCATCAGATAACAGTAGTGTGCGCTTATACTACAATCTCCTTATATTATACTCTCAGCGATAACTTCAACACTTCAACAATTTCTTTCGAATGTGTAATTGAGTAGCAAAAACTTGAAATTGGAACCGACTTTGATGTTTATTTGCTGTTATAGATAAGTGGTGTAATAGATAGTCCGATAGATTAGGCACTCAACGTTACAAATTCAATATATGTAAGTGAAGATATGATAAGAATGGCAACAAAATGCAAGCAAAGTACAGAAAGTTTTATAATAATGCAGCCTTAAATTGCATTTTAAAACTTGTTAATATTTATAATGGAGTTCCAAATAATCTGATGATTAAATAGATTGATTAGGCTCTTGAAGATATAGAGAATCCAAAGGAATTTAACATATGTATTTCAATCATAATCAACCCTGCATACTGAATTCAATTTTGAATACCTCATTATCTTTGAAATGTCCTGCAAAAATAATTGCATCGTGTGGAACGCAACTCCCTCTATCGGCAATTAGCCATAAAAAACATTATATTTTACTCCTCTCTCTACTTCTCTCACTACTTAACTTTATGCTTCTCTATGTCCTCAATTTTCAACTGCTTTTTCTGTTTCTTATTTTGTTACTTAGTCTTCTCATAATCCTCTTTGTCCTTCTCTCTGTCTCTCTTCCACTCTAATTGCCTTGTTACTGTCACCTATTGTCCTCTATTGCCTGCGCCTCCCTTCTCCCTCCTCCCCCTCCCCCTCTGTGCGCAGATTAGCTGCGGATTTCGCTGATGACATAATGAGAGCGTATTTATAAAGGGGCCCAGCACCAAGTCGAGGCTCTCTGGCCATAATAATTCCCTGCAGCATGCATAACACACACAGTGCCCTCTGCCGCCCAGTGCCAAGCACGCCTACTCGCGCCACGTCCCACCCCGCCAAGGCGAATTTTTTGTCCATTAAATTCAGCCAAAAGCTGCCAGTTGCCTGGAAAGGACGTTGAAAGGACGCGCAGCCATTGGAATGTTTAGCCCGAAAAATAAGAGAAAAACACAATAGGGAAAGGGAGGGAGGGGAAGGGAGAGGGAGAGCAGCAACTATGTGTGGTATGTACCCAAATTGGGTCAATCGATAAAAGGCAGCACTGGCAAAGGCAGCAACACGGGCAGCAGCAGCGACGTTGGCGCCACTGCTAACGTCAACAGCGACAGCGGCACATGCGCCAAGCAGTGTTTTGGGGGTTGCTGCTGTCGCTGCCCAAGAGAAGCTTTTAGCGCTGCCTACGCTGCTTGCAGAGCCCGCTGGGTAATCCAATTGAAGCTTGCCAGTAATAACTAACTGTACATAGGATACATATGTATCCATATGTATGTGTGTGTGTGTGTGTGGTACATGGCTCCAATGTGACCCCCCAACACACAGTAAATATGCTCTTTTACATGCATGTACAGTGGGTACATACTTACTTATGATTACATCATTCTGTATGTGTGTGTTTGCGGGTGTGTGGGTGGTTGGGGGAGTGACTTTTAATATTTTATAGGGCAGCTGGCACTGCGATTTCGATTGCGTTGGCTGCGTTGACTGCGCTGCCTCTGCTGCTGCTGCTCCCCAGCAATTTGTGGCCCCATTAAATGAGGACGACGCCAAGAACAAGTCGGTTTTCAGGGCATTATTCTCTGGTATTCTTCGGTATTTTTTTGGTATTCAGTTTGCACGAGCATAAAATAAATAATGCTGCATAATGAATTTGTGGTCGGGAGAGGGGAGGGGGTGCGGTTGATTTGATTTGAGTTACGTTGATTGCATTTACATTTCCGTTTAGCATACAGAGGGATTTAATATATGATCTGTTTTATTTAGTAAGGACGCATAGAGGCTTTATTTGGGAACTGCCTTACCAACACTTAAACCAGGACTGCTCTTAAAATGGACAACCCCTCGCTCTATTGCTCGCACACTTCACTAATAGTGGAAGAAGATACAATTAGAAACAATTTAAAAAAAAAACATATTCCGATATATCGGCTAGCTTTTCCGCAATTAGCAATTTAAAAGTTCCGTGTTTTTCGCATGGCATATACTGCTTGAACTGCTTTAATTGAAATACTGCTTGCTGCTGCCAACAACCGCACTGCTTTACAGTGCACGGCACTCGCAAGCAGTGTTCGCTCAAATTGGCGTTTGTACTTTTGCGTTGCGTGAAGTTGGCTGCGTGTGCAATTGTGCGTTGCACAGTTTTAGTACCACTATCTTAACCCTTACGCTACCCAGCGTACCATTTTTTCCCTCTACAAATTGAGTACAAATTCTGTTTTCATATTATTTGAAATATATTTTATTGGTAGGCAGTTTTGAAGAACATTTGTAATGACATTTATATATAATGAACATGTTTTCAAATAATCGTTTCCATTTTTCATACCATTTTCTTTCATTTCATTCTCAATTTTGTAATATTCTTCTATGTATGTATATAATAAATTTATTTTGTTTTATTTTTCTTGTTATTTTCATATCTGTTTGTTTTTTGTTTTCTTTTTCTTCTCTTTCTTTAGTTGCTGCGGTTGCGTTCTTGTTGCTTTTGTTGTTGTTTGTTGTTGTTGTTTAATGCATATACCTTGTAAACTTATTTAGTTCATATATGTATACATATATATGTGTATATGTTTGTATATATATGTACGTGTATATATATAATGGCTTATCATATATATATATTTATATATATATAAGTATTTTTTATTTATTTATTTTTATATTTATCAATAATCAATATCGTAGATCACCAAACTTGTTAAAAAAATGTTTACACGAAATTTACTTTGTCTCCGCTTTCCATTTTCCTCATTTTTCTGTTCTAGTTTTTTCAAAAACTCTGCTTCTGCTGTTGTTATTGCTGGGGTTGTATCGTAAGAAAGTAATGATCGTACGGTCAAGATTCATTTCTGCTGATGTCATTGAGTACGTATTCGTATTGTACAGTCTACATTTGTATACAAAGTACACACGTATTGCGCCTATTTGTGGTTAGGTTCGATCTCCTCTCAGCACCAAAACGTACAAACTGTGTGTGTGTGTGTGTGTGGCTTGATAAATTCATAATTGTCCTTAGTATCGAACTACATTAATCTTGGGGCAGGCGTATTCCCTCTCAATTGTATATCGTGTGTGTTAAGTGTGCCTATAATATTGAGTTTACATTTTGCTAATTACATACGTATTATATTAGAATCTCTAGTTTTGTATAGAAAAAGTTGAAGCTTTTCATTTCTTTTCATTTATAATTTATAATAATTATTTTGTTTGGGTACACGACGGCGGGGATAATATGATTAAAGTGTTTTTCTCGGTATTTCCTTATTTTGTTTTATTGAAAGTTCATGTTCTTCATGTATGTATATAGACAATGTACCGTTAGTTGATTTTTCTTTCGTTCAAACTCTATCTAGGCTAATAATAAGTTCTTGTTTTTTTCTTGTTGTTGTTGAAAGGCAGAGAGTGTTTCATTTCTACAATTATGTATAATCTCGAGAGCGTTATCAGAAAAATCAAAAAGAGAAAGAGAGAATGAAAAGATCGTAGATTTTTCATCGTTTCTCGATTTTCGGTGCTATTCTATATATATATAATATATACTGTATATACTGAATATATATACCAAATTTTCTTGTAATTTTTAGTACTATATCATTTTGCTAACCCGGATATGTTGGTTTCCAACAAATCTTATTGTAGTGAAGAGTGACTTAGTGTGTGTGTGTGTGTGTGTCTGTCAGATATTGTCGTTTTGTTGGTTATGTTCGCACAGTTTGAGAGCGACTGTGAGACCCAACGAACTGTTGATTTGTCCTGAATTGCTTGAGATTAAACTGTCCTTGGTTTTGTTGCAGTTACTGTTGTTGTTGTTGGTGTACTTACGAGCTGATAATGTACCAATGACAAGTAAGGAATATCGTGTACTATATACGTTATATAAATATCCCGTTAGTCATATATAATACAGTTGCTTTCATGCTTACACTTAGCTTGGCCTTGGAGCGGCCTTAGAGTCTATATATGTATATCGATAGTATGTATATCGATAGTATGTATATAGTTTGTATGTAGTATGTACACATATGCACCGGCTTCAAAAAGGGGCGTGGTCTGCGGCAATGCTCTTACTTGATTTGCAACTCAGCGTGTGTTTATTCTCCTACCCGGTCGTTCCTATAGCTTAGGAACTTTACTGCGGGGGCCCTTAGTTATGTACACAAAGCGAGCGGTTATCGATAACCACTCGATAGCTGACGATATACATAGATGAGTAGATGTTGCGGGGGTATTTTCTATGCTTTCCTAATTGTCTAACGGTTAACGGTACGATAAGTCGATATATAGATAACGATAACGATTATGTTGATCAACTAATATTGCAACGAGTCGTAATTTGGTCGTTTTTGGAATATATTAAATCGTTTTTTATTCATATTTCTCAATTTTCAATCGTAATACATGTGTTGGAAACAGTGGGAATGGAACAATGGAACATAAACTACACAACACACAGATAGTATCGGTAGTATCGATAGTATCAGTAATAGTAGTAGGTAGTACTCTATATAATACGCTTTCCTATTGAACATCTTGGGTTGTGTGTCGCGGGTTCGGTGATATTTGTTTGCATGATATGATTGTTGTTGTTGTTCTTGTGTTCTGAATGTCATGGGCTTTGAAACAATTAAGAAAATCATAGGGGTATTCCTCTAATTTATTTCCATTTCATCTAACTGCTTAATAATTACAATTAAATGCACCAAGGCGTAACAACGAAAAGTAACAAAAATTAAACATTTATTAATTTTTTTTTAGAATTAATTGCAGTGGGTATTTATTTGGTATATACTATATGTATGTATTCTATATATTTGTTGTAGTCCAATTCCAACTCATAATGGAAACGTTGGCAGTGATAAAAACTTGTCTCGAAGAAAACAATTTTTGGAAAATGTCTAAAGAAAGCAATAAATCAATTTGTATCATCTCTCTAAACTATATACGATATATGCTATATTATATAGATAAATATATATATGTATGTTTATTATGTATAGGTTATGCTATATGTATATGTACGATAACAAGTAACACCTCCTCCTAGTTGCGATAAGCAAAGCCCTCAAGCATGAACATTTCTGGGGATTATTCCCTCCCTCGAAGCTCATTCACAGCAAGATAAAGTATAGCGAGATAGATCGAAATAGAGAGTGTGTTAGGGGGTCCAGTATAAATTTATCTAGATGTTTGTAGGTTAGGTCATGTAGAGTATATTTAACTAATTAAAATAGAGAATTTCATTCAATGGAGTTATCGCTTCTTTGTTCTTCTTCTGCTCCTCAAGTATTTTTTGTTGTTTTATTTTGATCTGAATTCGAATTATATATAGTATGTAGGCATATCTCTGGTATAGTTCTGCTTGCAATTTATTCTTTGGTACACGGCTAAAGGCTACGCAATATATAATTTTTACTCGTAATGCTCTCTACACCATATACACCATATATCGCATATGTATATCTCCATTATCTCATTATCGTATCGTGGGTTATAGTATAAATTATTGCTCTACTTTTTTATTTGTATTCATTTCTTGTATATTTGTCTTTGTATTCCATATATTGTACGATTACGATAGATGCATATGCAAAGGATGCTGTATGTACAGTGTGAAAGTGTGTATGTGTCTATGTGGTAGTGTCTGTGATTTGTTCAGTTTTAACTAACTATAACAGAGGCTAGCATATATCGTCGATAACTACACGTATGTACGTCATTATTTAATATATATATCATCATACTTCGTCTCGAGCCTAACAATTTATTAATTTATACGTAGTATTTCTCATAATGTATATTAAATAATTTATCATTATTTTTGGGTTACTTTCTGATCTTTCTTTTCTTTTTTGTTTAGTTTGTCTTTTGTTTTGTGAATCACATTCGCGCCGTATGCAAAACTAGTGTTTGGGAAAGATATCTAAATAGAGGAAACTACCTTGTGTGATATATACGGATCGAAAGTCGGTGCCGGGATAGAGACTGTAGTGGGGGAGAAATTTACAAAATAGGTTTCGAGATCAACAGTTTTTTTTAACTAGACAGCGAGAGAATGCGTGTGTGTGTCTGTGTCATTTATAGGGTATACATTAAGTTAAGTTTAAGTTCGAGTTTGACTTTCGAGAGAATTACAAATTACGCTTTACGATCTGATCTCTGACATTTACATAAATGCATCCACAATTTGAGTATAGCGGCAACCTAATTACAATACACAATAAATATCAAATAATTTGCTTGCATTTACATGTCATTTACAAATGTGTGTGTATGTGTGTGTGTGTGTATGTGTGGTACATAGTAGTAGAAGAAATACTGCATAGTCGGTATCGGTAGTATACAAAATAGTAGACAGTGCTGTTGTTTTTGTTGTTATTTTTGTTGTTATCGTTTGTTCTTTTTGTTGCTGTATTAGGTTTGTAAATATTACCAAATACGGTTTCTTATTCATACACATATTCAGTGGTTTGTGGGCTCTGTTTAGAAAAAGCTCTTCAAGAAGCCAGCGGGTCCAGCCTGCGAAAGAAAGAAAAGAGTGTGTGAGGTTAACGAGTGAAATGTACCATGGGTACAAAGTTTGATACTTACGTCCGCCTGCTGCTGCTGTGTTTGTGCTTGTTTGACTTTGGCTTGAGCGATCTTTAAGGCTCTGCAGAATAAATAAAATATTTATTGATAATTTATTTAAGCTTTATTATGTACTGCCACACTTACTGTTGCAAATCCATGATGGTCTTCTCTTTCGCGTTCTGCTCCTCCTGTGACATTTGTACCAATTGCAGCAGGCGCTCCGTTTCGGTTGCCGCCTTCTTGTGCTCCTCTTTTGTGTTTTGCAGTTCCTTGACGCAGCTGCAATAAATATGAATTTTAATTTAATTTTAATTAGTAATTTTATACTTTTAACAATGTAACAATTTCAATTTGTTTAAATTTTAATTGCAATATTTAAATGTCCTCATTGCAAGAAAAAAGGTGCCATCTGGCACCGCTTTTTCATGCGAAAGTAGGTTGGCAATGCGAAGTTTGAAACTTCAAAACCCAGCTTAGTTAACAGACATTAGTGTGGCAACGCTTTTGCTTAAGTTGGCAACGCTTTTACAAGAGTTGCAAAGCGGTACGTGGGAATTTAAAACTGCGCAGTAAAAATTAAATTGTGAAGTATAAAACGTCAGTTAATACACGAATTAAATATATCGGAGTATTTTTTTTGTTTTTTTTAATGTGTGTGTGTTAGTGCTACTTTAACTTACGCCTCTAACTGCCGTTGCGTGTCCATGAGCTTCTTGTTGAGCTCGCCAGCGGCCGCTGCGCCGCCTCCTTGTGTCTGCAGCGATTTTTCCAGCTGATCCATTTGCTCCTTTCGCTTGCGCAGCTGCACATCAAACTCGGCCATTTTCTTTTCCTTGTCCTCGATGTCCTTGCGCTTCGCCTCGATCTGTTTGCGCTGCTCGTCGATGATCTTGCGTTCGCCCTCCGTGGCCTTGGCCTGGTTGTCGATCTGCTTGCGCACCTCCTCCAGCTGCTTTTGCTGCTGCTCCAGTTGCTGACGCTGCACATCGGTCGCTGCAGCGCCGGCGGTGCCAGCCTGTTGCAGTTGCTGCATTTGTTGTTGCAGCTGTTGCACCTGCTGCTGCAACTGTTGCACCTGTTGCTGTGCCGTCTGCAGTTGCTTGGCCTGCTCCTGATTGGACATCTGCAGGGAGGAGAAGTGATTAAAGTGTTAGTGAAGTGAAATTGAGGTTAGGGTTGCTTGTGGTGCTCACCTGACTCTTCTCCAGCTCCTGCACGAGCAGCTCCAGTTGCTGCTGGAAGCGATCACGTTCCGTGCACGCCGCCTGCAGTTCACCCTTGACCTTCTCAAGCTCCTTGGCATCGACGCCACCGCTGGCTGCGGCCGCTGCTGCCTGTTGCTGCTGCTGCGCTGCCTGTTGCTGCTGCTGCTGCGTCATCTGCGACATCTGTGCCTGCATCTTTTGCATCTGAGCATGCTGATCCTTGATGTGTTGGTCCATGAGCTGAGGGGGATATGGAAACGGATGAGCTAAGTGACTCTTCTATGCTGCACTACGACTCTTACCTGTATGCGCTTGTGCATCTCCTGCGCTGCCTTGTCGGCCATGTCGGCACGATTCTTCTCCTGTTCAATAACCTTGCGCCATTGCTCGATCTCCTCGCGACTGGCGCCCGCTGCTGCCGCTGGCGTCGCTGCCGCTGCTGTCTGTTGTGGTCCTGCCGCTGCCAGTGCGCGTTCCGATTCCTGCAGCTTCTGTTGCAGCACTTGAATCTCCTTCTGCATGGCCTGAATCTCGGCAGGTGCGGCCGGAGCCACGGGTTGTCCGTTGCGCAGCTTGCGATTCTCCTCGCGCGTCTTCTGCAATTCCGCTTCGGCATTTTGCAACTCCTTCTGGAAGTTCATCAAGATCTCTTGGCTCTTCTCCAGCTGCAGCACCAGTTGTTCACGCTCCATGGCCAGCTGCTTGATATCGCTTTCCAGTTTCTGCACATGCTTCTCTAGCTGCGGATGCGGGGCACCGCCAGCGGCGCCGGCACCGCGGCTCGCTTGTCGCAGCGCTTCCTTCTCCGATTCAGTTTTCTCCAGACGATCGTGCAGACGACCCAATTCGGCGCCCATGCGCTCGAACTCGATACGTGTGGATTCGGTATTCTCCTGCTGTTTGGCCAAATGCATTTGTGCCTTCTCCAGTTCCTTGGCCAAGCGACCGGCCTCCAGTTCGGTAGCATCGCGCGACTGCAGCGCCTTCTCGAGGCGATCTCGCAGCCGATCGATCTCCTGGCGTTCGCCCGCTGATAATGATGCGGCGGACGAGCGCACCGGCTCGCCGGGGCTCACCGAGGACTGTTGCAGGCGCAAACGATCGACCTCCTTCAGCAGTTTCTCGTGCTTATCGCGTGCCTTCTCTCGCTCGATATGCGCACGCTCAAGTTCGCTGCGCTGTTTGTCCTGATTGGCCAACAACTTGGCCACCTCTCCCTTGGACAGCTCCAGCTGCAGACTGGTCTCGTGCAGCTTCGATTCCATGTTCTGTATCTCGTTCTCGATCTTCTCGTACTTGTCTTTGTATTTCTCAAATGATTCCGACTCGTATTGCGACTTGCCGCGTATCGTCTCCAGTTCCATGAGAGTCTTGTCTAGCTTCTCACGCAGTCGCTCGTTCTCCTCCTTGAGGCGTCGTGTCTCGCGTCCAAAGGTGTCGGTATCTTGCAGCTTGCGCAGTTCTATCTGATTCTTCTCATAGCGTTCGCGCATCTTCTCCAGCTCGACGGCATAGTGTGCGGCCTCCTCCTTGGCCGCCTCCACACTGGCGCCGGCTTTGGTCTGTGCCGCATGAGCACGCTCCAGCTCGTAGGCCACACGCTCCAGCTCCGACTGGAGATGCTCCTTCTCGCCCTGTGCACGCCGTATGTCCGTCTGCATCTTGTCAAAGCGATCGCGATTGTGTTCGAGTTCACTGCGTGCATTATCCTCGCACTCCTTGGCGCGACTCAGTTGAAGAGCAGCACGATCGCAAGCCTCTTGCAGGCGTGTGCTCTCGTCCTGCAGTTTGCGTAGATCTTCGCGAGCCTTCGAGGCAGCCAATCCAGAGCGCTCGGCTTCCACTTCCAGCCGGGCACGATCAGCTTCGGCAGTGTCGCAACGCGATTGCAGGCGATAGATTTCGTTTTGAGCACGATCGTATTTCTCCAGCATCTTCTCGAACTCCTTGTTTGATGTATCCTTCTCATCGATCAGTTTCTGGCTGGCATAGAGTGCCTTGTCCAGTTTCTCCTTGAGTATCTCCACCTCGGTCACAGCATCATCACGCTCCATCTGCAAGAGAGAAAGAGTTCGTAGATCTTATAGGGTATAGGGTATATATATTGATGGGAGGGTTAGGCAGTGTGTTTTACGGGAGCAATCTCGAAGCTACAAATTTACAAACAGCCAATTCACTGGTTCAGTCAGTTCTCATGCGATTTTCGATTATATTAGTTAGTAGTTATGTTAGGTAGTAAATGATGTTTTTAGATTAGTATAGTACAGTATATGCAGCAGCAGCAGTAAGTATAGTATAGGTATAGTTTTATAGCGCCAATTGGTAAGCAAGTTTGTGTGTGTGTGTGTCTGGGATGATCTCTTTTGTTTCTTTGTACCTTTCTTGGGAGTCTTCAACAATTACCTGCAATTTCTGCTGTATGGCATGAGATTTTTCATAGCGCTCCTTGAGCACTTCCAGATCGGTTTGCATTGCCTCGCGATCGCGTGCGGCCTTCATGAGCAACGTCTGCGAGGATTCCGAGCGCTCCTTGAGCGTCTCCAGTTCGTCGGAGAACTGATCCCGTTCCTTCTGTATGCGCACTAGTTGCACCTGTATATCAATATTCGGGGGGAGGGCGGATATATTTGTATATATTCGTGGGTGGGGCACACGCATAGCGTAGGATAGTTGAAAGATATATATGCGTAGGAAGTATAGTATATATATATATATGTTTATATGATGCATAGTTATATAGTAGTATATATAGTATAGTATATAGTTTATGTGGCTGCTTTTGTACAGTTATGTAAGTTTTGGGGGGGTTAGGGGGGATATCGTTAGGGGGTCGTAGGTTATCACAACACATTACAAGTTACGTTCACAGACAACGATAAGGCAACGTCTACGCGTGGGTGTGTGTGTGGTGTCCGTCTGTGTATTTGTATGTGTGTGTCTGCGAGTGAGTGAGAGAGTGGGGAGTAGAGCAAGCGCATACCTGCGTCTTCTCGAGCTTCTCGCGTATGCGATCTGTGTCGAGGGTCAAAGTCTCACGCTCCTTCTGCATACGCGCCGCCTGACCAAGGGCCTTATCCAGCTGCGATTGCAGATTGTCGTAGTCGTAGGTTAGTTTCTCCTTCTCCAGCACAAGGCGTCTGTTCTCGGCGCCAGCCTTGTCCAGTTTGTCCTGCAGATGATCGACCTCGTTCTGTGCCTTGTCCAGCGAGTTCTGCAGCTTCTCATGCTGCAGCTGCGCCTTGCCCAGCGTGGCCTGAGTGCGCTCCATTTCCTCCTTGATCTTCTCCACCTCGGAGAACGCCTGGGAGTAGGGGGTAGGTTGTGGTTACCAACATGTGGGACTTGGCTTGTGTTTGTGTATTTTGGTGTTGGTGTGTGGTGGGGGGTGTCAGTGGGATGGGTGTAGGTTTAACTAGTTGTTTGCCTACCCGATCGCGATCGGCGTGTATACGCGAGACACCGCTTTGCGCCTTCTCCAGCTCCTGGCGCAGACTCTCCTGCTCGCCCTGAGCATTCTCCAGTTTCGCCTTCAGCCGATACACTTCGCCTTGACTCTTTTCCAGCTTCTCCTGCAGGGCGGCTGCCTCTTCGCGTGCACGCTCGGCGTCCGACTGCGCACACGGGTCAATCGATTAACGGGTTATCGATGGAAGAAGAGTCGATGGGTTGTATGTATTTTGGGGGTAAATTGGATGCGGATATATCGGATATTATTTACAGGCCACTTGTGAGGAAGGTCTTAAATGATTGATTGGTTGACTGTCTGACTGACTCACTGACTGATTGATTGATTGATTGATAGATAGGGTGTCAGTCGACACACATAACAGAGATGTTAAACAACACATACGAATTCTTAATATATAATTACGATAACAATTACGATTACGATTACAACGTCTAGAGCGAGCGATTTATGCTGCGATTTTCAGGCTGAGCACAAAGCGAATTGACATGACAAATGGGTACACATAGACAGAGAAAGAGAGAGTGTAATTGAGAGAGAGAGAGAGAGAGAGGGAGCAGGCAATGAGGTTGTCCTTGGCGATAGGTGGCGCTTGAATGCAAAGACAGCGACGTGTGTGTTCATGTGAATAGGTAAGGCTACATGAATTAAGGCGAAGTATGGCAAAGACTTTAAGATAAGAGCATGTGTGTGTGTGTCTGAGTTATATGTATGTGTATGTGTACGTGTTTATTTATGTACAAGAAATTAACAGCTTAGGTAAATCAAGCGAAAGTCTTATAACTTTTTAGAAGCTCTTTGAGAACAGTTACCAAAGTCACGTTGCAAATGGCTTCGAGCTTGTGTGTACATGTGCCTACGGTATGTGCTATGTGTGTGTGTATGTGTGTGTCTTTGTAATCAGCAGTTGTAAGGAGAAAGTTTTCTGACAAAGCTCAGTTGGTACACAAGCGCGCTATGTACCTGAATTGTCAGTCTCTATTCTCAATGGGGATTTAGAATAGAAACTCTGGAATTTAATGCTTTTGGTATATTAAACAATTCCCCTAAAGGTAACTGGCTTTAAACGGACCACAATAAGCTCTGCATGTTACATGTTTCATGTTGAATATAATGGGAACTGTCGGAACTATACACACAACTCATGCGGGAACACGCACTCGAAACACTTATGTATTATGTATGTTCGGGTTTTGATCGATGATGAATACACGATCAATGGACAAATGGAGAATGCTTGTATTATGTACAAATATACAAATGTATAGTCAGATATATGTATGATGCAATGCGGGTTATTATGTTAGGCAATGTAGCGCAAGTTGTAAAGTAAGTAAAACACATGACATAGCTATGTACAATACATCACATGGGTATGATAACTAATTGACTTGAGTTTAGTTCAAATATTTGTTTTAGGAATTTTGGTATCAAATGTTTTAATTGCTGTATCTTTATTTGTTACTAAATTGATTTGTTGTTTTGTTAAGATAGTGTTATTGTTTGTTTGGTTTGTTTATAAGCATTTACTCACAAAACGTTTTTCAGTTTCGCCCTATAGAAAATGTAAATGTAAGCACAACGATTTAGACAGAGTTTAGTTTGGTTTTAGTATACATTGTTTAATAGTGTGTGAGAGAGATAGAATACTAATAAAACAAATTAAAGGTATTTACTTTACGTTAAAGGTAAAAGTTAAGGCAAAGTTATTGTACAAGCAAATTTTAATTTGTAACTGCATCTAGAAGACTGCTCGATGATTGTTTAAATACTATTTGAAATTCGTAATTTATATAGTACAAATTCTATTATATATTTTAGCCGAAATTGCTGTTCAAGATTATTCTTCGAGCTTAATATTTGTACAGTTTTCTAGCTATTTATAAAGAATCTTTTTCGAGCCATTAAGTTAAGAATAAAATTCATTATAATCAGCTGAAAGAATGATCCGTTAGAGATTCTCATTTAATAGATTTTTCATTAATTGTGATTGTTTTGCGGGTGCAAATGTGTGTGCTGTGTGTGTGTGTGTTTATTGTTGTTGTTGCTGTTGTTGTGCCACCAATGAGACAGCGGAATATGTGAATTGAGAGGTAATTTAGAATTTGATGCAGTAGTAGAAAGAGTAGTAGACAGTTTTCTTGATATATTTGTATATATTGTATATAGTTCATGGATCGAGAAACGAGTCTGTAGCACACGCACACAGAGACATGAAATCTTGCGTAGACAACTAACTAAAGAGCACTCAGATATATATATATATATGCATAGATATGTAGATACGAATATATGTTGAATATACTCTATATATAGAGGGTAAATTTGTTGTAAATGATGAGCACTGTACCTGTGTTACTCTCAGCTCGGCCTGCGTGCGACGCAACTCGGCGGCAGCCTTGTCAGCACGTTCCTGCGCTCGATCCAGTTCCTGTGACGTGGTCATTGTGGTGCGTCCGAACGTGGTCTTCAATTTGTTGATTGGTGCGAAACGTGAAACATATAAATTAGTATATAGCATGGAGAAGGGGCATTATGTCTAGAACATCAAACACAGAGTGCAACTACGGAGCAATAAACATATTTCAAAAAGGGCATTCATAATAAATTTAGTCCAGCAGGAAAGCAATTGAATATGTGGCATACGATGCGTATACGTGTTGTATGATTGAGATGAGCATGAGTTTTTTTTTTTTTGATTTTGGGGGAATTTGTTCAAATATTTGTAGAGTTAAGCTTGATTATTTCTTTGATATATATATATATAAGTGCATTTAACGCTTTAAACATTTCATTCTGAGCTTTGTTCCTATGATTATATTAATTCTAGCCAACTGTAGCCTGAGAAAGCACTTTAGACAGTGTGTACTACATAGCGTATTAGTTATAAAATCGAGCATTTTTAGCTTTGACAATTCGATTATTATTTACTAAAACTGTGAGCGATTATTCTCTTGCAACTATTGATTTATTCTTTTTATTATTTTGTCTGCATTTTTTTAACGTCTTCCTTTCTATGCAACTTACCGATATTTTGCCCGTTTCGAACATTAACTTTTGTACATTCTGTAAAGTACGATAGTAGGTAGAGTAGTACGATATACATATGGTATAGTAGTATGGTATGCATGTTCAGCAACAATTAAACCATTGAAAGAGACATTGCATGGGCACACTTAATTAGAGGTGATGATGCTTTGCCACTTGCACTTCAAACTATGCACACTTCAATTTGTACCACAGTTATCGTGTAAGTTGTGTAATAGATTAAATCAAAACCTCGTGTGTGTTGCTAGTGTGTTGCTGCTAGTTTTGTGTGTGTGTGTTGGTGGGTGGGGCTAACTAGCGAGTTAGGTGCAGTTGGGTGACCAGGCTAAAGGGTGCAGTACAGTGTGCTTTACGTAGAACTGAGGTGTGATTATTGGTGAAGCTAACAAATGTTTTATGCAAATGTGGGCAGTATTTTTAAGGGGTGTTGAAACTAGGAATGCTATTCTGCTTGATTGAGATGGATACTTCATGGAAAAGCTTGCGCTTGCTGTCTGTTTAATTTATTAAGAATTCAGGAACTTAAAAGCCTGCTGGCACTAGTTGCAATATGCTACGGGAATTTGCTACAAGCTTAAGCACTACGATTACGATTGTGGTTCTGTGGTTACGATACGACGACGAACGATACGATAAACGAGAGTGTGCGGTGTTTGCTACTAGGCATAGAGAGGTGGTACAGGCAGGCAGAGTAGTATTGAGGTATAGGTATTGGTAGGTTTTGGCAATAGGCTTACTTTGTGTAGTGTGGTCTGTTCTTCTAGCTGCATCTATTATTTGGTTAATGTATGTTGATTATTTATATAGTAGTACAGTGAGATATAGTTGTTGGTTGTTGTAGTTATTGTTGTTGTTGGGATGCGAGAGATGTTGATGTTAACATAGTAGTAGTAGTAGTAGTAGTAGTTGTTGTAAGTGTACATGTAAATATATAGGCACACATAGAGGCATATAGTAATGATATTGATTAAGTTTATCGTTTATCGATATATCGATATATAGCAGTTATAGACTTATATGTACACTGCACACAGAGGAACGCATACATATGGTATTTAGGTATATAGTAATATATATATGATATAGATATTGATATTGATTATGATATCTCTAGAGAGAATAAGGCGAGAGAATGATAATACAATGTGTGAGCCTTGGGGGAACTGGTTATAATGCACGAGTACCTGCGAACGCTCCAAATCGTGTTTGAGCCGCTCATTCTCCAGTTCGAGGCGTGCGATGCGCTGCTTGGTGGACTCCCAGTCGGCACTGCTGCGTCCCATCTCACAGGTGGCCTTCTCTAGTTCCGCCTTGGACTTGCCCAGTTCGCTCTGCGATGCTTCTAGCTTGATTTCAAGACGCTCACGCTCGTTGACAGCTCGCTCAAGACGTGTCTGCAGTTTCTCCACATCGCTCTCCGCAGCGCGCAGCTTCATCTTGTAGTCGGTCACCTCACGCTCGTGCAGATCACGCTCCTCTTGCTTCTCGTGCTCGGCCCGATCGCGTTGTTCGCGCAGCTGTGCCATCTGCTTCTCTTTATCGCCAATTGCCTCCTCCAGGCTGGTCAGTGCACCTTCGGAGCTGCTGTGATGGGCCTGCATGGCGGAGAGACGTGCCCGTGCCATGTCCACTTGGTTGTCCTTCTCCTTCAGCAAATCCTCGAGGTTCTCGATCTGTAGTGTGTGTGTGTGTGTATGTGTGTGGAAGGCAGTGTTGTTAGTCTGTGTCTGATTATAGTCTCTCTAGTTCGTGCTGATGCTGACCTTGCGCTGCAGCACACTGATCTTTCGATCCTTGATGTCCATGTGATCCTTGAGCTCGGTCAGTTCGCTGGTCAGCCGGTTGCGCTCCTGCACTGTCTGCAATGTGCCCTGGGTCTTCTTTTCGATCAGGCGATTCTTCTCCTCGAGGCGGGCGCGCATCTCCTCGACGTCCGTCTGCAGCATATTGTAGTGCTCCTCTTTGGCACATAGCGACTCCTTGAGCACCGCTATGTGCCGCTGATAGTCCTAACGAAAGTTATGTTTACTGTGCTTGGGGGCAGATTTATATCAATATTATCGCCAATTACCTGATGCTGCTCCTCGAGTGTTTTCATTTTGGCCGCCATCGCCAGAATCTCTTGATCCCTTCTTTGTATTTCAAGACGGAATTCGTCCAACTGCGAAGACGATGGTGGTGGTGATTGGTGGTGGTGGGGAAGAGGATAAGATATAAGACAGACCAGATTTTAAATGATTGTAGCTCTCAACTGCAAAGCAACCGCGTAGAGTTGCCTTGCCTACAAAAAAGTTTTCTTTCTCTTTTTTTTTAATTTCATATTTTACTTTTATTTTTTTTTTGAGTTGTGTAAAAGTTTCGCTTGAATTTGTTGTTAGTTCTGGGTGCAAATTGCGGCGCAATTGTGTGTGTATATAAGTGTGTGTAGTTATGGGTAACATGTCGTATGAGCGATGTTTAATGGGCGAGTGGGGGCGTGGCGAGAGAGCAAAACGCTTTGAATGCAAGAATGGAGCTGGAATGTAGCTGAAAATGTCGTTGCCCCAACTGTGCAGACTGTGGGGACAGCTGTGTGTCGGTGTGTCTGTGAGAGTGTGTGTTAGTATTAGTGTGGGTTTTTTTGTGTGTGTGTGTGTGTGTGTGTGTGGGAGGGTAAAGGGGTCATTTAACTGATAACACTGTAGTTAACCTGAACCTAGACGATAGGCATGGCTTATATCCATTCGGTTGTCGCATGTTAAATTTTATTGTTTGCTTTCGAAATGTTCATTTATAATGCTTAAGAGTTAAGTTAAGTTTAACAGATCGAATCGTTATCGTTATCGTTATCGTTTCGATTCGATTCGATTCCAAAGAAGTTCAATTAAGTCTGAATTAAATAATTAATTCTTAATCAATTAGGTTTACAAATACAAATCAGTGTATAAATATATGTATATCGCTGGAAATAGTATTAATTAATTATAAATACAATATTGTTGTTGTTGTTTCTGCTATACGTAGTATAATTGTAAGTATATATATATATATATATATATATATTGATGTCATCTTCATATCATATAAATGCCTTCTGTTCATCACATCACAGAGATGTCGAAAGAGTAACCAAAAATACGATAGTCAGCAAAAGAATGAATGTGTGTGTGTGTGAATACTATCTAACCGCGGTAGAGAATAAGTATCTCTGAGTACACACGAGAGTATCTTTCAATTATACAATAGTTAACTACGTATTTGCGAATTTCTTTTTGTTTGTTATTAGTACGTGCATGTACTTGTATTTCCTTTACACAATCAGCAACTGCTGACATAAATGCTTTCAATTGGCTAGTGTTATGATTATTATCCTTCCTTATACTTATTACTAGAGTTAGAGTTAAGAGAGAGGGAACGATTAAACAAAGTAAACCAAAGTCAAGTTAGTTTAAAGGTTTTTAGGTTTAAAGTTTCCTATGAACACAACAATAGTTTTATTGCTTGAGCCATCATATTGCATACGATAGTTGCGCCTAATATAATAAGTAATTAGTACGTGCGGGCTACTCCCGACAATCTACAGTTGGTAGTATACTATGCTCTATAAGTACATTAAGTAAAAGACGAAATTAGAGTAACTCCAGTTTTTGATTTCTACACACTATATATGGTATATAACCTATAACAAATAGTTTTACTTTCTTTGAGAAAAAAGTGTAATCGAAAATCGAATTACGAAATAGAAATAGAGATTTGATTTTTAGTATTTTAGTTTTGTTTTTCGTTGAAACGCAATTTTAAAGTCGAACAATAACAACTACAATAAAAGAGGATTCAAGTTAGAATAAAAAGCACCTAGATACATAGTATGTGTATGCCTTGGTAGTATATATAATAGATATACATATATAGTATAGTATATATAATAGATGTATAATTTATATAAACGTTCAGTTGGAATACTAATGCGTAAATCGTTGATCTGAATACAATAAGAATACACAATACATAATAGATCTCTTTACTTCTTTTGTATATAATATTTGCATAGATACATTTTGAATGCTTCTTCGTTTTTGTTTTTTTCTTATATTTGCTTTTCGATTCTCTTTGTGAATTTGCAACCAGTGTTGTGTTATACACACACACCTACGAGTACTGGCCGGAAGCAAAAAAACCTAATACATCCAGCCAGATGTTCTTCTGTTCCAAGTGAAATTTGCATTTGCATTTGCGCACAATTCGCACATTTCGTTCGTTTCCTTTCGTTTCTTTTCGTTCGTTTCACTTGTTTCGTTTATTTTCGTTCGGTTCACTACCCGGCTCTGGATTTACATATAAATTTCATTCTCATTTTCATTTTCATCTTTATATATAATTGACCTTCATTGCTAATCACACGAGTACTTTTGCTGGAAGAGATAACTAGACAGAGACAGACAAAGAGAGAGAGGCATAGACAGAGTAAAAGAGAAAGATAGAGAGAGGAAAGGGTCCAAACTAAACTGAATCAAGATGGCGGCCTGGCGTCTGCTGCGATTAAAGTAATCGAAACAATTTCTTATGCAAATACGTACAAGGTTAAGTAGGGTTAGTTTGAGTACCAGTACGAGTACGATTAGGAGTCGAGGTTAGTGGGTAATTTTCGCTAGTTCATTTTAATAGGTAGTTAGTAGTAGGTTGGTTGTTGGGTACATGTTGTAGGCTTGGCTAAAATGGAAGTGGGCTAAGGGGGGAATATTGGGGTCGACGACTTACGAGTTATAATAAGTAGTACATTTATTTATAAAGGTAGTTGTAAGTAATTCTTTTTCTTAAGAGAGTTTCACTAACAATTTTCTAGGTTCATTATCTCGTATATATGTATATAGTGTAAGACTATGTACGAGTACTTTATATAGGTTTTGATTCAATTATAACTTTAAGCTTCAATTTTTCATACTCTTTCGGTTTCTTCGTTCCTTACCGGAACTCAACTCAAGTAAAGTAAGGTTCATCATTATATGCTTTGTCTTTATCTGTATATTTATATAACTATATATAAATGATTAATATTTCTGAGTAAATATCATTTTGTTTCACTTTGTTTTTTTCTTGTTGTTATTTACAGTCATTTACTTTTGAGAGTCAAGAGCAAAAAGTTGTTTCGAATTTCAAACGATTTCGATATTCGTATCTAAACAGTTCTTTAACTTTTACAATTTCTCTGAAAAGTTGCCCTGAGTGCTCTATGCAAAACTAACCAAAGGAGAATACAAACCAAAAAGATACCAAAAAGCTGGAAATAAGGAAAAAAACGTTACGAATTTTTTTAACAATTTGAAAATTGTTTAGCTCTGTTTCTGTTTTATCCTTTATCGGTTATCGTTTATCGTTTCTGAATCTTTTTTCTTGCTTCTACTTTAAAATGGCACATGAAACAATAGTTCTTTTATTTTCCTTACGCTTAGGCTAGTCCTAATTCCATATCAAATATGTGTCTCTATATATATATAATTATATTATATTATGTTATAGTATATTGTATTGTTTGTATAATACTTGGTGTCATTATTCTTTGCTATACGAGAACCGCACACTGCAAATGTCGTTGGCTTGTTTGACAACTCGGTCAGGGGAGGAATAAGAAAAGGGGGCAAGGGGGGGGAAAAAGCGTAAAATGCATTATACGATTAATTGAGAGTATAGTTCCGATAGTATATATATATTTTCAAAGTTCTCTGATTCGTTTTGATGATGAGCATGTGCTATGCGAGTATTTTGAATTTTGTTATAGTTTTCTAAATGTGGCTGTTGTAGGCGAGTATCGAGAGAGATATAGAAAGATATAGAGCGAGAGTATCGAGTAACGGGGAAGAGTATCGAGTATCGAGTATCGAATATAATCGATCTAGGAATCTAGGGATAGCTGATCTACGTCAAATTTAAAACTTACTTGTCGCTTATGCTCTTGCGGCAGTTTCGGATAATCTAAGTCTAGTTTCGAGTATGGCAAGTGGTGGTGATGGTGTTGTTGCTGCTGCTGATGATGATGTTGTTGTTGTAGCTGATGATGCGAATGCGATAACGGATGCGAATGCGGATATGTCGTTAGACCACTCCCCAAATGATGATGATGCGTATGCGAATGCGAATGCGGATGGTGCGACGACGAATGCGGATGCGTATGATGCAGCCCTTCATAGCCGATGCCAGTGGTGCCTAAGCCCATGCTGCCCACGCCGCCACCCACACCGCCCACACCGGCGGCTATGGCGGCATCACGAGCACTGCTCGCCAGTGTGCCGCCAAATGGTCCGCTGGTATTGGCCAGGGCTGCCAGCGGATGTGTTTGCAGGTGATTCTGGTGCTGGTGCACATGATACTGGTACTGCGGGTTCATCTGCTGCTGCACCGAGGCCTGTATATTCGAGTGGGGCTGCTGCGAGTGGTGCGTCTGCTGCTGTATGCCGCCATACTGTTGTTGTGATCCGGCGAATTGCTGATGCAGATTGTACACCGACGGCGGCATCGAGTGCTGCTGATAGTACTGCGAAATGGCGGGATTTGAGGCATGCAGTGAGTGGTGTGACATGAGATGACGCTGATGTGCTGCCAGACCCGCCGGCAGACCAGTTGACCCCAGGCCTGATCCCAGACCCATACCCCCCTAGGCCGCCGCCGCCGACGCTGCTGGCGGCGCCGCCTAGTCCCAAGGTAGAGCCCAGATTGGGCCCGAGGCCACCAAGGCCATAGCCGGAGATAGTAGCCAGATCGCTTTGATAGGGATTCGCATAGCCTGTCGCACCGTACTTGCAGCTGGCCGGATATCCTCCGGTTGCCATAAGATTCGATACAGAATAGGCGGGTCGCAGTCTTGCTGCCGCCGCAGCGGCACTCTGTGCGGCCGTCAACTGCGTCGGCTGCTGTGTCGGTTGGAAGTACATGTTGGGCTGGGATGAGAAGCTTGTCGACATTTGCAGCAGGTTATCGTTCAGATACGGTGGCGATATATCGCCCCTAAGCCGTGCAACGTTGGATAACTGGAGACCACGCGGCCGGACAGCGGTGTTGTGACCAGCGTTGTCTGTGGCTGTTGACCCAGCTGCCTGGCCTGATGGCTCAGATTGAGTATTTGGGATGAGCGTGATATCGATTTGTGCGCCTCGTTCAGCAGATTGACAATGTTCGAGGAGCTAGTCTGATGCAATGGCGGTGCTGGATACCCATACACATCGTTATACATTGTCGCCGATGGCAATCCGGCAATGCTGTAGCGTCTACGGCGTATTGGCGATGTCTGATGTCCGTATATCTGTGCAGCTGTGGCAGCGGCAGCTGCTGCGGCGGCGGCAGCGGCAGCTGATGGATCATAGAGGTAACTGGTTGAGGTCGATGGGCCGTATAGCTCGTATGCGGCAGCGGCATTGCCATAGCCCAAACCCAGTCCTGTGCTGCCGTTCAATGGTGATCCGTATCCGCCGGTCGGCACTCCGCCGTAGTATTGTCCAATGATATCTGGCAGTGGTGGGCTTCCGCTTCCCGTGAAGTTATTGTACATCTGAAATGGGCGATTGCGAAATTGGTTGTTGTTGTTGTTTGTTTCTTGCTGTAACTGTAACTGTAATTGTAACTTTGTGTTGAGTTGATTTCGGTTTAGAAGAGATTTCTTTTTTTTTTTTTTTTTTTTTTGGGGTTTTGTTTGTTAGTATTTTTTTGGTATTTATGCTCTGTAGTTTGTTGTTTGTTGCTTTATCGTTGTACTTTTAATTCTTTGCTGTGGTCTGCTTTATGTTTCTGGTTTCTTTGTTTGGTGTGATTTGTTGTTGTTGTTGGTTCTGTTGTTGTTTAGTTTCAGTTTTGGTATTTTTTTTAAATATGTTACGTCGCGTTGTCCTTTCTCTGGTACAGTACTAAATCATAAATGAATATTAATTTATATGTATGGTATATCTAGCATTAGTTAGTATTAGTTAACAACAAGATATCGTTCTTCTGCTTAACATATTAACCAAAGCAGCGATTTTTGCCCGAACACTTACGGACTATTTTGGCCCCATATTATTTATCATTTTTTTTTTGTTTTTTGTTTTGTTTAATGAAAAATTTGCTAACTTTTTTGTTGTTTTTCTACAAGTTTTTCTTTTCGTTTTGCTTAATTAAACTTGCGTTTTGTTCAACACTTTTTGCGCTTAATTTACAATAAGGTTTTGTAATAAGATTAGTTTTCAGTTTGTTTCGGTTTTCTTTTTTTTTGTTTTTGTTTTGCTTTTTTGTTTGTTTAACTCTCTCGTTTAATTATTGGTTTTTCTTGCTTAGCTTCTCGTTAGTATTAAGAGGCTTTTTTCTTTGTTCTTTTGTTTGTATTTTCTTCTTTTGCATTTTTATTAAAAGTATTTTCGGCAAACTGCAGCTAAAAGTTCAATAAGGGGGCGGAGAGAGTTTGTTTGTGTGAGACAGAGACAGAGAGAGAGAGAGCAAGAGAGCAAGAGCAAGACAGAGAGAGAGTGGGGGACGGGTTGCAACATGAAATGTGTGTCACTTTGAGAGAGAGAGAGAGAGAGAGCCACGCGGCTGGGTCACTGTAGGTGTGTAGGTGTGTGTGTGTATGGGTAGATGTAGGGATGTATGTGTGTGTGTGTGTTGGCACACCCTCACGTGCAGTACGCCCATTACTCTGTAGTGTTTCATTTGTTGTTGTTTCATGTTCATGTTGATTAGTTAGTGAGTATTGCGTATACGACATGTGTGACAAGGCATACAAATGCGCTGGGATTCTGATTTCGTTTTCGTTTGCGTTTATTCTGTTTTGTTTGTTTTTGTCTTTTTTTGTTTATTTTTTTGATGGTATGCAGTATATCTGGTATATCTAGTGTTTCAGGTATTTCTGGTATTTCTTGTATTTCGATATGTATTCAGTATTTGCTTGTACGCAGGAAAGAAACATAAATTACTTATAACAATATATAGTTCAGATGCATTATAGAAATAACGTGCAAAAGTATATTGTAAACAATTGTTTCTGTGTGTTGGTTTATGTTCTTATGTGAAAACAAACAAAATATATTTGAGAGTATATATATATATATCATATACACATATAGTATAGTAGTATATATAGTATATATGTATGTATTCATAGCCGAGAGTAGTATTTGAGTAGTTGAGTTATTGACAGACAGTGAGTAGTGAGAGAGAGACACAAGACAAAGACAGAGTTAGAGATAGAGATAGAGAGAGAGTTGGAAAAGAATTTTATATATATATATATATATAAATGTATGCATTGTAGATATGTATAGAGAGAGAGTAGTATGGACACAGCAATAAGTAGTTAGTTGTTGAGACACATAGAAAGGCAGAGAGAGAGACAGAAAAAGAGGGGGGAGAGAGAGAGTTTGATTGAATTTGAGCGCAAGTTTCTTTATTTGCGGCTGAGTTTCAAATAGAATGTTCAGTTCCCTGCCGGAACTTGAAGTGGTATTGTGGCGTGGCATGTTGGTGTGTGTGTGTCTGTGAGAGAGTGTGTATAGTGTGCTAGAACCCAACGAGTGGTGTGTGGTGTGGCTGTGTGTGTGTGAGTGTGACTTGTTGGTTGCTTGGTCTTCGTTAGTTTCGAATTTCAGTTTTCAATTTGGAGCTCAATTCGTATTGCATTGCAGTTGATATCGCGTTCGCGTTCTTTTGTTATTTACAAAACCAAAAAGTAATATATTTTTCATTTGTTAACGTTGTATAAAAGTGTCTGCAACAGGCGGCCAGTCTTTTGATCTGCTTGGGGGGGTGGGCGTAGTAGGTAAGGAAACTCTTTGCGCTCGAGAACACATTTGTGGGATTTGTTCTGTTTCTGTTGTATTTGTAGTTGTTTTAAAGCAAAGTAACGCAATAAAAACAACATACTTGAGTAGATGATATATAGGTATATATAAATATATATATATTAGCATGTATATGCTGGCAACACATACATACATATGCATATACTATGTAGAACAGAACGAATAGAGCGACAGAGAGAGAGAGAGAGATAGTAGATATATATGTTTTTATATATATAGTTTGATAGATAGGTATAGAGATAGGTACGTATGTAAAAGAGTATATACACGTCATAATTGTTTTATCATTTTATCGTCAAAGAGATTTGTAAGTAAATTTCTTGCCTACATTCTCATTCTTATTCTCTTTACTTATTCTTTCTTTTTTTTGTTTTTTTTTGGAGCCCGTCTAGCTTTGACTTTTTTTTTCTGTTTGGTACTCGGATTTGGTTTTATTTCGTTATTTTTTTTTGGTGCGAAAATATTACAAAAGCATATTGTAAATAGTTGCATACGGTTTTAAATTGATTTGGTATATTTTTTTTTGATTTTTGCTTAAGTTTGTAACCTTTTTGGTCATTGCATATTCTATTGTTTTGCTTCGTTTTGTGTTTGCTTTTAGAACAACAACAAAATATGTATATAGATGTATGTAAATTGAAAATAATCAATTCTGGAAACAAATACAAGTATCTCACTTTCAAAATCGTTTCGATTTGAAAGTTTAAAGTGTTTATTTTTTTTAGTTTGATTTTCATTAGATTTGTTTTGTTTTTATTTTGCATATAAAAAAAGCCAATTATTGGAGCCATTACAATCGATAAGTTTCGTGAAAAAATCTGCATCTTTTGGCAATAAAATGACAAAAGAATTATTCTTGTATGCTAAATAAATCACAGTTCACTAATCGTTATTTTTTTGATATATTTAATCGATTAAAAATTGCATTAAAAATAATTAAAAGGAATTTTCTTGGTTCATTATTATTTTTTTTTTTGATATATTATTGCTGGTTTTCATTGTTGTAAATTGCTTGGTGTGTTTGGTGTGTTTTAAAAATATATATGGTATATATATATATATATTACTTTTTGATTATGTAACGGCAAGTAAAGAATTCAAACAGCGTTCCGTACAATGCTAAGTAAAATCGAAAGAAAAAAAAAGAAAAGTAAAACGGCAGGAAGGTAACAATTCTAGCACACTAAGCCAAAAAAATATGTAGTTCTATAGAAGGCATGAAATGATGGGTGAGCATGTTTTAAAAAATATTATGCAAAAAAAAAAATCATGGGAAAGAATTTGTAAAGAAAATTTGGAGCTTGTGGTCTCAATTTCAAAATAAATAATCCTGAGACTAGATTATAAAAACTTGCTATAATTGTATAGAAAAGACTCTGCCGCAAATCAGTTAAGATAAAGCAAATTGTAAACGATGTTTTTTAAAGAACAATACAAAAAACATTTATGATAATTTGAATCACACGACAATTAACACCAACAGTTATAAGAATAAACTTTTTAAGGATATGTGTAGTAGAGTAATAATTAACGCACGAAGAGAATTTAAAGTATACTTTTAGAAAATGATGCCAAGCCACACGTACACACAACAAGAGACAGATTGAGAGGAGGACTGAGAGAAAGAGAGCAGTAGAGAAACTCACAGACTGAGAGAAAGAGAGAGAGAGGCAGATAGAGAGCAGGTGAGCAACTAAAGTGACTCGCATACACTTCAAATAATGCCAAGAACTTTGGGCCAAAGAGAGAGAAAATAAAAAACGGCTCACACGCACACACATACAGATGTGCTCACTACCCCCACCCCCCTCACACACACACACATATATACACATACACACACATAACAATGTGGCCCGAAATAACAACATTTTGGTTACAAGGTTATTACGTATACGTAGTCATGTGTGTCGCAATGTGTTACTGTATCTGTGGGTGTCTGAGTGTGTGCGAGTGTACAGAGCACACAATAACGACATCTCCGTAGAAAAGGAAAGAGCGTGGAGGGTGTGGGTAGGTTAGATAGAGAGGCAGGATGCGGCACAGTCGCACAGTAGGGAAGGGGAAGTGGGCGCGCACAACTGGGACTCAAATGAAATGAAACCCAAAGACAAAGAAAAAACGTGAACGTGAAATGAAAGAGAGAAAAAGGCAAATCCAAAAAGCAAAAGCCAAAGGCGCACCAAAGAAATGTGGCAACAACACGAAGCAGAAGAAGAAGAAGACGAAGTGCCCCAACAATAAGTGTGTTAAGTGCAAAGTCTGTGTATGTTTAATATATTTGTGAGTATGTGTATCTGTGTGTGTGTGTGCCTGCTCCGTTTGCTATTTTCGTTGCTGCTGCGTGTTTCGTTGCTCAAATCATAAAATTAAAAATAAACACATAAAATGTTATTGATAAACACACGAGACCAGGCGGAGCCAAATCTAAAGCGCAAGCACAGCTTGAATTCCTTTTTTATGACTTGAATAAAAGTCCAGGCTCCAGATTAATGGGATGTGTGTTTGCTCTGCCCCCTGCTCAGTGGTACTTCGACAAGTCAAAATGAAGTTGCAGAGACTGACTCGACTGGTGGCAGTTGCAGCTGCCTTTGCGACTTGTAATTACGACAAATCATCACGTTTCGAGTGCGACGCGCTGTGGCAAGGCCAGACAGCGCACCAACTGATCCCTTTCTCGGTTATCATCCCTCTTCCCCATTACACCCCATCGGCAATTGTCTCTTCTCACGCACGTGCGGATGCAGCTGCTGCTGCTGCTGGTTGGGGTCTGGTTAGACAAAAATATATTTCAAGTGACATTTATGAAGTGCGCCGAGTGTCTGTTCTCTCGGTGCGTCGCGCGTTGGCATTGTCCCGCTTCACACGCTTTCATAATATACCCTATATAAATTATGTGTCTGTGCGCTGTTTAGTTGCAATGTGAAATATTACCATTAATCATAGAAGGTATTTTCAGTACGAATGTAACAAATGATCATTTAGTAATGTGAATGGAAGAAATATTCCACAATTGACCCATTTTGTGTTGGGAGTGGAAATTATTTATGGGCAACGAGACTTAGAGCTGACTTGCAGTATTTTATGCTAGCTAATATTGGGCGCAGTATTTCCATTTAACTGGAATTTGCTTTAGAGAAGTGTAGCGAAGGGAATTTATCGATATTTATCAACAAAGAGAACAGAATAATGAAAAACATCGGTTGGGACTTCGTTGTCTGGAATCCGTAACAAGCATCGGCTTGGTTTTGCATGGACCACTTGATTATACATTTATTGTATCAACGTCCATAGAGATATTAAGAAAAACATATTTAACATCGTAAGACGGTGTAAAACTTGAGATGGAAGCTAGTTAGAGTTAAGGAATCGTGTTAAATGCGGTACTGCTACACATTATCGATATTACAATAATGATACTCATACCTTAAGCATATCTTAACTATTTTCTTGGTATTTTGTGCCCCTATGTATGATACTGATCAAGTACGAGTAAGAAAATCTTTTAGTATATCACAGGACTTTGTCATATCGCTAAACTATCGAAAATATACCATCCCTATGGTTTCAACTAATTACTGGGTATTTGTGTGGTCATGCCTGTGCTTTGTGCGCTCATTTGGCAAGCCACCCTCGCATTTAGAACAATTGCGGCACGCGTTGGTGGTGGGCGGGCCCAAAAGAGGGGGGCGTTACTGGGTTAGGTAGGCAGGGTAGGGGACTCTTTGCTAATGAGCGGATGGTCGTTCGTCACGGACACGGACAAACTTGCATTCCATTGTGAGGGACTATGCACACTGACTGTCGTCGTGCATGTCTGCACGTTTCTCATTTTGAATAGACTCGTGTCGTGTTGCGCTCTATGTACGTGTTGGTGTCTGTGTATGTGTGTGTGTGTGTGTCGGCTTGCACTTGAGCCCATTCGTTCAGGCCTTTATTCGCCGAACGATGATGCCAAATTTCACTAATTACGCGTTGCAAGGGGGGGAAGGGGTGGAAGATAAGGGCAAGCGAGAAGGGGTGACCTTTAAAGAGAAACACACACACTCACACGAGCAAGACTTTACGATTCGATTAGCATGAAAGTATGCTATAGGTTTTTGTGTTTGACTTGGAAAGCCAATTTACACGCTGTCGCAGAGGGGGCGGGGGCCTGTGTGTGTGTTCTTGGGGTGTTATAGGTATTTGTTATGGCCTGGCAAGACGTGTTAGCCATTAACTGCATGTGCAGCCAGGCAACGCCAGTTGGGAATATAATTGAGTAAGCCGAAACTGCCGAAGCGCGTTAGTAAAATAGAAAGAACCTTCCCTGATTTAGTTTGTTTTTGTACCAACAAGGGTTGCAATTACTATACACCTACACTGCATTCCCCCTCCCCGTATCCTTCGTCGCTGGCCTGCATAGCCTGCCTGTATCACCCTGCTTGCCCCTCTGCCTGCCTGCCTCTTTCACTCTGTGTCTGCCTCGACTCCTTTTTGATTGAGGGGCAATTTGTCGGGCCGTTGGCTCTGTGAGGGGAGTGTATAGGGTATACATTGGGTCTGTGTGTATGTGTGTTTGTGCTCTTTTTGTATTGCAGTGTTGCTTGCAGTTTGCCGTTGCTTTTGTAGTAGTTGTTGTAGTTGTTGCTGTGCAGCGAGACATGACATTAAAGTGAAGTTGCTTTGTATTGATGAAATGACATTCACAGCAGTTCAATGATGATTACGATGATGATGATGAGCTCATGATGATGATGTGTATTGATGGAGAAGGTGACGTTTTGTTTTTAGTTGTTGTTGTTGTTCTTGTTGCTGCTCAGTTTGATTTGAAGTTGAATTGGACAGAGAGTGATTGACTGTGGAGAGAGTGTAACGATTTGTCTGACGCCTGTGCTGTGCTGTTGCTGTTGTTGTTGCTGCTGCTGCAGTTGTTTTGCAATTGTTGCAGGTGCAGCCGGTGCTGCATGTAGCAACTGCAGCTGTTCTGTGCCGCCCCCTGCATTGCTGCTACAATACCTTATAGTAGACATAGGCATTGTCCATAGGTTTTTGCTCTGTGGCGCCGCTGCTGTTAAATGCCTTGACTTTAAAATGCTGTTGCTGTTGCCGTTGTTCTTGTTGCTGCTGTTGTTGTTATAGTCGTTTTTGTTGTCTGTGGGTTGCTGCTGTTGCTGCTATGCAAATTGTGGTGCAACTGCTGCAGTTCGTTGTACTAGGCTAGGCCTCTCTGCCTTATAGCTATTTATGTAATTTGAGTTGGGCCTCTTAACTTTGTGCGCAGGTGTGGGGGCACCCTCTATATGTGTGTGTGTGTGTGTCTTGATGTGTGTCTAGTAATACAATAATAAACCGCTAGCAGTAACTTCCTAGTTACTGCGTCCCTACTGTCTCTATGTCTTCCGCACACACACACATATACAGCTAGGCAACATCAATGCGCACAAGAGACTGTGTGTGTGTGTGTCTGCCCCAAGACGTTGCGGCAGGCAGAGCAAGAGCAGAAAAATTTGCTACAGTTGTTGTGGGTGTTGTTGTTGTTTTAACTGCTGCTGCTGCTGCTGCTGTTGTTGTTGCTGGCAATTTCGTTGCTTTTGGTTGTTGCTAGTTAATGTTGCTGCTGTTGGTGTCGCAGATTTCTTTTTTTTTTTTGGCTGCCGCGGTGGCTGCTTAAACAAAATTATTGATTTTATGCGCTGCCTCGGCTGCTGCTGCGCTCCTGCAGAGCTGCGCTGCTGCTGCTGCTGCTGACTGCGCTGCTGACTGTGGCTAGCTTTGCTTTTTAATTGAAAGTGCACTTTGGCTTCGTGTGCGTTGCTTTATTCTTTGCTTTGTTTCGTTTCGCTTTTTCTTTCTTTCTTTTTTATAATTTCTTTTTACTTTTTTTTTTTGCTAATTTTTTGGTAGCTTACACACACACACGCAGTTGTACAAGGCACAAATTGTGAAATGCTTTACATCCTTTCGAAGGATATTCAATGCTCAATGATTTTCTGGCACAGAAACACGCACGCACGCACGAACACGTTCGCGCCACGTTCTTTAACGACTTTTTTCTCGATTTGTTACACGATTTTGTCTCGACTTTTTTGCTGGCGTTTTTTCTCTCGCTTCTTTTTTAATGGTACAATTGGCTCAAACTTGAATATGGAGCAGCACAAACGGGGCAGCCTGATTTCTCCTCGTATATCCCGTTGACCGATTACTAACTAGATAACGGTTATTTACACTATTTAACAGATGATCTATATAGATATATGTATATATAATATGATGCTTTTTATGCGTTTTTGTTGTTGGGTTTTTTTCTCTCTTAAGATTTGAGCCAAATTTTTGTTGCCACACTTTCTACGTTGCGTACGCGTCGCGATGCTGCTGCTGCTGCGGGGAGTTTCTCCGGATTCTCCGTGTCTCGTGCTCGTTAGCTTAAACGTTGCGTATACAACTGTTCGCGCTGGCAAAGCTTTCGCGCCCACGAGGCCAGCAGCCATTGAGGCTGTTTGTGCCACTCGTTTTGGCCAAGCTTCGCTTCCATTGAGTGCAAAATCTCGGCTCAGCCTTCGGTTTAGCTCAAAAAGCGTCATGTGGTTTGCGTTTTAGTTGCGTGAGGAGGCACAGTGGGCAGACTTCACAGAGACACACTCGGCACAGTCGGCAAAGGCGGCCGAGACTCGGCATAGTGGACAGACTTGACAGGCAGTGCAGGCCGACTCGACAGAGAGTCGGCAGCAGCTTCGGCTCAATTGGTCACACTCGGCTTAGTCGGCATGCGGGGGAGCTTTACAACTTTGGCTCTCTCTCGCTCTGCAAAGCTTTTACGTTTTACGCTCAAAAGCTGCGGCGTCCTCCTCTGCTGCTGCTCTCTAGTTTGACTTTGTTTTTGCCTTTGCATTTATTGATTGGCGTCGCGTGAGCAGCAAACGGCAGCGGCACAGCTTGTCGTGACTTGCCTCGTGCTTGTTCGCTGCCTGATTGTGTGTGTGTGTGTTTGTGCCTTGCCACGAATTAGCGGGCAACGCTGGTGCTAAACAGCAACATTGAGATTTACTCGCTGGCATCGTCGTTATCCTTGCAGCAGCTGCTACGTCGTTGGCTGCGGCATCTGCTCGTTGCATTTGATGTGCCGCAGCGCGTGCGTCTGACAGCGGCAACTGTGCTGCAGTTGCTCGTTGCCACCAACAGCAGCAGCAGCAGCAGCAGCCATAGTAGCAATAGCAGCAGCAGCAGATGTTTTTGTTGCAACTTGTCAGTGAAAGTGGAAGTGTGGCAGGCACTGAGTGGAGAGAAGGAGAGGGGGCAAGGGGTTGTGGAAGGTGGATTAGTGCTCCGACCACGTACAAAATCAATGTATAATCGAAACGTATCAAATTGATTATCTCTCTGTCTGTCTGTACTGCGCGCTGAAAAGTAGGCAACACATTTTGCACTTTCTATTTCGCACTGCAGTAAAATATAATTTATAAAGTTTTTCTTCGGGGAAGAGAAACAAAACTTTTGCCATTATATTTGTGTTAGGCATGTGGTTTGTTTTTGATGGCAAATTATTGAATGTTATTTTGAGGCGAAAATATTGCTGAAGTTTATCTTTGAGAGAGAGAGAGATATACTTGTCTATAATAATAAAATATAATACCTGTATAAATCTATATATAATTTAAAACATGTTCTGTTACATTTATACATACATACATATATTGTAGAGATTTGTACATAAATAGTATAAGACCCACATTAAATTTAATTATTAGACTCCTCTTTATGGCTCATTCGAGTTTTGGCAACTACTTTTAGAGTTATGCATACCATAAACTATAAATAAAATATAGCTACATTTGTCGTCATCTTCCAAGCAGTTTTACTATTTCTTATTTTAGTCTTATACCACTCCCATAACTATCAATCTGTTTATTTCTTTATTCTTTATAGCGCGCTCCTCAATTTAAATATATTTTTACTTTAACTGCTCTCTCTTTATTGTCATCTGTCATGTTTATGTTACCGCAGTAGATTCATCTTTCTAGCGCGTTATCCAAGTTTAGCTAACCTAAATATTTTTGCTAGACATTTAAAAGCTGCGAGCGACGTTTGCTCAGCTGTTGAAATATAATATCATATTTTATAACGTGCAAAAAGTGTTCTCTAAAATCCCCCCATAACGTATATAGCGACCCACACTCCCCTCTCGTGGGGGGCATCCTACCGCGTAGCTTATTAGTTTAGTCTGGTGTTTAGTAGGTGTGTGTGTTTGTGTGGCACAACGCAACCGCAATCCGTGGCACAGTGGAGCAAATAGTATTTAAATGTTTGTAAAATAGAAATTCAATTGCAGCGAAATCTATAAATCAATTGGAGCACACAGAGAGCATCACCAATCGGGGGAAAAGGGAGACGGGGGGGGTAGATGGCAGGCACAGGATGTTGTATGTTGTATGTTGCATGATGTTGTTGCATGTCTATGCTTGTTGTGCTCGGCTGCTTCCTGCTGTGTGCCAATTTTCAAGTGCTGCACTGCTGCCAAAAGTGCCAGAAGAGAGCGAAGGAGAGGGGGAGAAAAGGGAGGGAGAGGAAGCTTGGCAGTCAGTTAGCTGGTTCGCTGCCAGCATTGAAGGGGAGGGGGCAGGTTGAAGTAGGTTTACTGCGCATTTCCGTTTCCGGCTTAATTGTTTTCATTTCATTTCAATTCACTCAACGTTGCACTCCACGCGATACTAAATAAACGATGAAAATTCCTAACGGGGCACTTGATAATTGCATTGCCCGCTAGCTGCCCTGCTCTGCTGCCCTGGCAAGGACATTCACGGAGCGAGACACTATTTTATAAACTTGTTCAAGAAGATTACGTTTGTGTGGTTGTGTGTTTGTGTGTGGGAGTTTGTTGCTGTGTATATGTGTGTGTGCGGGTTTTGACAGTAAAATGAATTTTGTGGCAAGCCGCGTAATTATTTTATGCCCTCGGCCAAACAAAGCGACACTGAGAGCGTGTTTTGCTTTGTACAATGCAACACACACACACACATATATATACACAGGCAGACACCCATACGCTCAAATATCACAAGTTGAGCTGCTGCACACACACAGAGATACCCTTTGATACCCCTTGTTACTCCCCAAGCTTCTCTACTTGCTCCTCTGCTTACCCCTGCTTCTTTACCCCCCTTTCACTGCATTGCTGCTGCCATTATTATTTATGCGTATGCATGGACATATCCTTGCGCTCTTTATAACCAACACCAACGCCGACTAGCACACGCCCCCGCCCACGCCTGCCCCACCTGCTGCTGCTTTGCATGCTAATTAAAATGCAGGCATGGGCGCCGTTTTGCCTAGCTCGGTAATTTGTGCCTGGCCGTGGCCAAACAGCATTAATATTTGAATGTATTTGAATGTGGCCCAGGCTCAGGCTCAGCTCGACTCGACTTGACTCGAGTGTGCCCTGCCCTGCCCTGCCCAACTTGGCTATTCCTCATTCATCGAGCTGTGTAGCTCGTGTGGCCCAAAAAGCAATGGACAGTGGATAATGGATAAAGCCAAGCGCAAAATAATTGACAAGCTCAGTGAGAAAGGGGGGAATGAGAGAGAGAGAGAGGCGAGAGGAAGAAGGAGTGATAGACTTGGAACTCACCCTAACCCCCTGTTCCTCCTGTGCATATTTCTTGATTTCACGCTCCAGATCAAGCTGGCACCAGATTAAGAGAGACGAGAGAGAGAGAGAAACGGCTTCAGTAGTTGCTGTTGTACTCCGTTACGCATAGAGGGCAAAAGTATATCACAACACACACACACAGTCGCACACACACGCACACTAAGGCAGCTCATACATTTAGCTGGCTGCCAAGTCGGCCAGACCGAGTGGCGCCACTTAAATGCCCATAAAAGTTGTTAATAAAAAATTGACACATACAACAGACACACATACCACACGCACACACACATACATACCATACTTACACTGACACACGCACCCAAAATATATATATGGGGGCACTACGCATAAAGTTATGTAAGTTATGTAATGTCCTGGCAATGCGACAAGGATGACGGGGGACAAGTCAAATAGCCTTCGGTTTCTACGCAGATACGCAAAGTTTTATTTAAATTTTTAGCAGGTGGGAATTGCCATAGGGCGGTAAAACTAATTTAATGTGTGCGGAAAATTCCTAAAAGTATTTAGAAATTCTAGCAAAATATTTACAAATACTTGAGAGACTGTAAATAGCTTTAAAAAGAATTTTGCATAGAAATAGGTTACAGTTTATAAATAGGCTTAAATTTCTTTACACTCATCAAAGGAGGAGAGGCAAATGAAACTTATTGTCTGCATAAAATTAATTCAAATATTTGTAAAATACTTGACAGACTACGAAGAAATTTATTTAAGTATAAATAGGTTTGTATTTCTTCACATTCATAGATTGTCTTTTCAGTTAGAGCATCACAATGGATTCTCCTTGCAGCTAGATGCATTTTAAACAGGACCAAGAGATTAGAAATAGGTTGGAAATAGGTTAAATATGTGTTGAAGCTCAAATAGGTTTAAATTGGTTTAAATTTCTATACCCTCATTGAGTTTTCTGACAGGTAGGTGCATCTCAAAAGGTTTCCTCTCCCACTAAGCCATCGGTATTTAGCCTCTGCCAAGTTAAGCGTGTGCGCGATAAGGACTATTAATTACATCGCAGTAGAGGCTTTACTCCTCTTTTTAATCCCAAAAAAAGCGAACATCATCGTCTGTCTGTGTCTGTCCATCTATCTGCAGCTGTCTATCTATATATGCAGTAGCGGAAATGCAATTGAACCGTTGCCCGACAAGACTGGCCTCGACCCAAACCAAACGCGAGCACTGATTGCTCGCTTTTTTTGCTTTTCTTGGTCGGGCTAACATGGCGTATACGCAACGCGGCAAACTAGCAACTTTTAATTGCTGCGGGGCGGCGAGTGGGCGAAATAAACCGAAGATTGGGAGCAGCATCAGTAAAGCCTAAAGGCATATTGTAGCTGCCGATGATGCTAGCTGTTGTTCTTGTTGTAGCTGTTATTGTTGTTGTTGTTATAGCTGTTGTACAGTTTGTTGTTGCAGCTCTGAACTGAGGACTTTTAATTACTGCTGCGCCAGTTGTTGTGTTGTCGTTTTGTTGGGTTATTCAGCTTGTTTGCCCTGTCACAAGTGACAAATTCATTTCGAGCGCTCCAAATTGTATTGTACATATAGAAGAGCAGTAGCAGAGGGCGGCGGGTATATTCAGTTGATGCGTGAATAAAATGTGAATAAATTGCCACAGCGATACAGAGTGAATGAGAGAATGAATCAACAACACGACTATTGCGACTTCTGCCAAGTCCAACTGTGGGTGTTATTTCTTGGCATCAAGGTTATTTGTGCCAGCGCCCGTTGGGAATGTCTGTCCCACTGTCACTCCCTGTGCGTCTCTCTGTCCGCCTCCCTGTCCATCTCTCTGTCTGTCCTGATGTCTATCCCGCTGTCTGCTCCAAGTGTACGGTCAGACGCTTTTGTTGACATGCCATGGACGCTCGCCAGCGCACGCCAGGCAGGGCTCTCTGGCCAAGGGAGTTGTTCTAGGGATTGCACAGGCTGGGTACAGTGGTCACAAAATATGATATTATATGTCGTTATAGAGGGGAACGTTCGTCTGTTTTTGTAATTATAGTTATTCTTGATGGCCGCAAATAAGCAGCCTGGCAGTCTCCAAGGACAGCCCCAGACTGTTGTGTGTATGTGTGTGTATATCATGCAGATGAGTCAGGACACACAGTCAGGACATTCAATAGATTTCCCCGGACGCAGCGACATGTGGTGGAGCTGCTGCTGCTGCTGCTAGGGATAAGGGGTGACTCAGTTTTGAGTGTCAATAAGCATGAATTATGATGCAAATCGAATGCATTTTCCTTGTTGCACAACAGCAAGCAGTAAACTATAACGGGGTCAGCGGGGGGTTGGGAGGAAGCAAGGCGAAGTAGGAGGAGTGGGGTGCATGGTGGCAAACAATAGCGACGAAAATGTATGCAACAAATTGAATTTTATTGCTTGCCCCATATTGAGACTTGCTGAGTGCGCGACGCGAGCTGATGAAATGACTAACAATAGGTATGACAAGCTATTGGTAGAGAGTGTGCTGTTGTATAGTAGTGTATACATGTAGTAGTAGTGTTGTATACATGTAGCATTGTATCTGTGTAGTAGTATTGTATCTGTGTGAGCTGCTGTTGTTGTTATTTAAATGCCGATGTAGCTGACTCATTTCAGGGGCGGGACAGAAAGGCAGCAGAAGATGAAAAAATAAAACACTCGAAAATAATTAAAGAACGACAAAGCAACTACGCAAGCGTGAGTGTCTGTGTGTGAGTGTAGGTGGGTATAGAGATAGATATGCTATATATATATATATATATTAGGTGTGTATGTGTGTATATAATAAATAACGAACTACGAGCTGCAACTGCAACTTCGCTAGGTTTTTTAACTCGAAATTCAATTTGCAATTCGAAAGCAAAACGAAGCAAACGTGTTTATAGAGACAGAGATAGAGAATAGTTTCAGATGCTAGGCTCCACTACGAATTGAGTATGAAATATATTATTTATGTATGTATTAAGAGTTATGTATAGTATCGGGTGTGTGTTCGTGTACGTGTTAGCAGAAACAGAAAAGCGTTAGGTTTCAGGAAACAAATAATCAAAAAAAGGGGAAAAACAGTTAACAAGTTTCTTTTTGTATAGTTTGATAACGTTTTGGTTTGTTGTTGTTGTTGCTGTTGTTGTTGTAGGTTGTAGCTGTTAGTAGAGTAGTATAATATATATATATTTTTCTGTGGGGCAGAGGGTTCTATATTCTTTTTTCTTTTTTTTTTTTTTTTCATATCGTTGCTGTTGTTGTCGCCTCTGCCCGAGGTGGTGGTGATGGTGTACTACGAAATCATTGTCTCTAGAGCATTGTTTGCCGCAAACGAAAAATATACATTGTATATATATTTATATATATATATTTAAAGAGAGAGTGAGAGAGATAGAGATAGAGAGAGAAGGAGAGAGCGAGTCGATTTTCTTTTTTTTTTTTGGAGGAGGCCGCCTGTTTCAGCGGCTCGCAAAAAAATATATATGTGGAAAGAAGAGAAAGGACTTTGAGCGGGACTTACCTGTTTTTGTGCCATCGCTTGCATTTGCTGGAACATCTGACGTTCCTCCTCTTTGCCTGCAGAGAGGGGGGAGAGAGATGGCAGCGTAATGGCCGCGACCTTCATGGTTGTTCCAGACTACTTACCCATTCCCTTAGCCTGCAGCATTTCCAGCAGCTTCTTAATGCTCTCATCGCGTGCTATCAGCGTCTGTTTTTGCGTCTCCACACGACACTCGAGATCCTTAATGGTTTCACGCAATATACTAATCTCGCGCTGCAAATGATCGTTCTCCGCATAGATGGCCTCCATTTGCTGCTGCATTTCGAGATTGGGTTGCCGCATACGCAGACGCAGCTCCTCCTCCAGCTGACGCACAAGCATCGCTTGTTTCTGGGCACATAAAGGGTTAGAAATTGATTCTGCTTCTTTGGTTTTTTTTATGTCTCACCTGGTTCTCTGTGCTGAGCAGCTTCAACTGA
This sequence comes from Zaprionus nigranus, assembly GCA_018903425.1. Lineage (NCBI taxonomy): Eukaryota > Metazoa > Arthropoda > Insecta > Diptera > Drosophilidae > Zaprionus > Zaprionus nigranus. The sequence continues at coordinate 866,541 of JAEIGD010000011.1, read as the reverse complement.
TCATTGATCAGGCTGTACTTGGCGCTCTCCTCCTTACGCAGCGCACGCTCTTTCTTCAGTTCTGGCGACCAGAAAGTCTTGATGCTGTGCATGGAGCTGCCCAGCTTTTGATTCGTCAGTTCCAGTTCGCGTTTCAGATTCCCTAGTTCACGCTGCAGATCGGTGTTCTGATGCTGCAAGTCACCCAAGTAGGCGCGATCCGAGGTGGGCATGCCCGTATTGTAGCCTGAGAAGAATGGATGAAGTTTGGCAAACGAATTAGTATAAAAGCAACGAGTAGGATGAAGTAGGGACGAGTAGGATGAGGTAGCAATGAGTAGGATGAAGTAGCAACGAGTAGGATGAAGTAGCAACGAGTAGATGAAGTAGCAACGAGTAGGATGAAGTAGCAACGAGTAGGATGAAGTAGCAACGAGTAGGATGAAGTAGCAACGAGTAGGATGAAGTAGCAACGAGTAAGATGAAGTAGCAACGAGTAGGATGAAGTAGCAACGAGTAGGATGAAGTAGCAACGAGTAGGATGAAGTAGCAACGAGTAGGATGAAGTAGCAACGAGTAGGATGAAGTAGCAACGAGTAGGATGAAGTAGCAACGAGTAGGATGAAGTAGCAACGAGTAGGATGAAGTAGCAACGAGTAGGATGAAGTAGCAACGAGTAGGATGAAGTAGCAACGAGTAGGATGAAGTAGCAACGAGTAGGATGAAGTAGCAACGAGTAGGATGAAGTAGCAACGAGTAGGATGAAGTAGTAACGAGTAGGATGAAGTAGCAACGAGTAGGATGAAGTAGCAACGAGTAGGATGAAGTAGCAACGAGTAGGAGAAGAGAACGAGAGAAGTGGGACGAGTAGGATGAGGAGCAAGAGTAGGATGAAGTAGCAACGAGTAGGATGAAGTAGCAACGAGTAGGATGAAGTAGCAACGAGTAGGATGAAGTAGCAACGAGTAGGATGAAGTAGGAACGAGTAGGATGAAGTAGCAACGAGTAGGATATTGGGACAATTAGGATCTGCCTAACTTACCACCCAAGGCATTGGGACTCTGCCGCGCCGATCTGCCATACAGTTCATCCTCTAGATACAGTCCACGCTCCAGGGATCTGTCCCGGGAGCGATCACGCGGCTCTCGTATAGGTATAAACTCACGATCGTGCGGATCGACTAGTCCGCCGCGATCGAGCGACTGATAGCGGGTTCCTAGCGTGGAGAATAAAAGTAAAATTCAGTATATATCTTGGCTACATATCAATGATAGTTATTCTGGGAGTATTACTTGGATAGTCCATGGCGTGTGACATCGGTGGTCTGCTGGCACTGCGGCTGCGATGGTGTCCCGCACCAGCGGGACTGGTTGGCTCATCCATGTCGCGATAGTATGGACTGCCCATTGCTGAAATTTACACGATACGAGAGAATTCATGATGATGATCAAATGAGGATGAATGGGTACGGTACGCTTTGTTGTTGTTGGTTTTGCTGGGTATCTAAAATGTGTTGAAATCATAAACAAAAGAGTCGATAACAGGGGAAATTGAATAAAACCGAAAACTAGTTGAGTTTGGAGGTGGTTGGGGGTGGCATGGAAGGCCGAAACACTTCCAGTTTTGCGCTTCTATTTTTGCTTATTTGTGTCGAGCTGCTCGAGATACGATTGCACTTGATACTAAGTATATAAAACGGATAACGGTTAACGGTATTTTTAACGGCATTTTTTTTTTTTGGTTGGGTTAGTATTAAAGAAAGAGCAGAAAAATTTCAAAAGCAACCAAAAAATGTTTGTCGTGTCGTCGCGCGGGGCTCATAAACTAGCTACATTGTTAGAGGTGGCTTTGCGTGTGGGTAGGCTCTTACCACCACCCTACCCCTACCCTATACCCATTAACCTTTGCCCTACCCCTCCCCCCTGTCTGCCTGCCTGCCTGTGTGATTTGTGCAGCGTCATAAAGCAAACTTTTCTGCCAGCCCAAGCATATTTTGCACGTATCCTGTCGAGCCGCACGAAACTTAATTTGCGGTTCTTTCAGTGTTGGTATTTTTAGCCATTTTTAGCGGGAAAGAGGGGGCTCACTTTTGTGCTAGCCAAGTTTACTTTGGTTATGGAAAATTGCGCTAATTTTGGCTACGTTGAGAACGACTCTATTGGGCTGTATTAATGCTCATAAATTGGTCACTCTCTACTCATTCTCCTCCCTCTCCCCCCACCCCAGCCAATCTATCTTGCTTTGTCTGTTCGAGGCGCTAATTAGTTGGGATGGGAGTTGTGAAACAGAGCAAACTGCCCTCGCATTATGGTCAATTTGTGCGGAGCTTTTAACATTTAATTTATGGCCAGCAAAGTGGGTCAAGTGAGGGAAAGGCGAGGGACGGGGGGGACCTTTATGAATAAAGTGGCCCGTTCTAACCATAATTGTAATCCAGTTTGAGGCTTTGATTTTTTACTAAGACTGCAGCAAAAGGAAATCTCTCTCAGATTTGTTTCTTCGGCTCAGCTGCTGCTTGGAGCCATGCTATATTCTTATTGTGTGGTGTTCCCAGTTTATGCTTTATACATGAAGAGACCCCAAGAAAATCAATTTAGTTTCAATAAATGCGCAAGAGTTACGTGTATGTATATGTGTGTGTGGTGTGTGTTTAGTATTGGGGGGATTAGGAAAAATAAAATAAAAATTCATTTCGTATATTTTGCAGATGAGTTAAGCGCACAAAATATAATGGAAAATAGAGAACCAAAAAAAGAAAATGTATCATGCGCATGCGTGTGTTTGTGAATGTGTGTGTGTGTGTGTGTTAGACAGAAATCAAAGACTTTAGTTAATAATTTTGCATTAGTTTAATTCCAACTACAGTAGCACACACAGAACTAAAAGCACATATGTTAAGGGGGGTGTTTACGGGGTGTTCTTGGGACTAGATAATATAACGAATTTCGGTACAGTTCAGTCCAGTTAAAGCCAATATATATGTTTTCCGTGCATAACATAATAAAAGTTACTCTTATGCGTGCTACAAAAATTCTTCGTATGAATTTTGAATGTAGAGTTAGTAGAGAAAAGTAAAATCAAGGGATGCCAATAATATTCGAAAAAGATCAACTAAAAATGTGGCTAAGACTGCCTAGAAAATTTAGCTGTTTTTATTTTTTAGAGTCTGGCACAGACTTGAGCAGCGTGAATTGTTGTTGTTGTTGTTATTTTTTGTGCTCAGCTACGTTTGTGCTAATTTTTGCTAATCTTATTCTGAGTATTTTAGAATATTTCTAGATTTTTGTTTTTTTGTTTATTTTTTTTTTTTTTTTTGAGGTTTTCACCTAGAGGACTTCCGCGTGCGCCGTAATCCCTGGATGGTGATCGATCGACCGTTGGCAATTCCTGCAGTCGACGCACTCGTCCGGGACTGCGTACACCAGAGCTATTCACTGGATTATAATCGTCACGTGACATAATCCGCGGCTCATCCGCGGCACATGCACCCAAACTCGACAGTTGCAGTTGCAGTTGTTTGTTCTGCTGCTCGTTGTTGTTATTGTAGTTGTAGTTGTCCTCTTCTTAAATGCGACGTTTGATTGTGTGTGTGTTTGTTGTATTTGTTAACAGGGGGAGAAGTGGGGGATATTGTTTATCTATTGATATGCACGTTCGTTTTGAGAAGTATTTCTGTTTCTATTTCGTTTATAAATTCGCGCGTTAATCGCTGCATCTGTAAGTGTAAAAGAGAGAGAACAGAAAAAACATAGTACACAAAAGAAGACACAAAGTAACGTAACATAAATATATATAAACTAGCTTACAAGCTTACTAGGGCTATATACTATAGTGTAGCGTGCACATTGCGCATACGCCCCGTCTCCGTTTTGCATTCAAATTGGACTAGACATCAGAACAACACTCGCGCATATCCTTAACCTTTTTACCCAAATCTCAGCACACAATCATCCAGTAACAACTAACAACCTCAACTTAACTCAGCTTAGTCTGCCTTGTCATCTCCGTTTTAGTGGGAGAGGAAGAGAGGGGGAGAGAGAGCGAGAGAGATATTGCATTATGGCAGCTCTCTATGCAAATTTTACTTTTCTATTTAGACAAAAACAAATCGCATGCAAATTGCCACTCGAGGAGCAGTAGCTGCTTTTGAAAGAGGAGTCACACTCAGATAAACATACACATACACACGCACAGAGGTAGGGATAGAGCGATACACGAGACTGAGATTTCATATGAATAGTAGAGAACGAGAGTCGACTGCAAAACTTTGCTGTAGCGCAGAATAGTAATGATGAATATGAGGCTGATTTTTTATACTTCTATTACATTTTGCTGACTATTCTAAATTTATAATAACAGAATGAAAAACTAAAGAATGAATGAGTAGACTATGTCTAATAAGAAAAAGAAAGAAACAACAGAAATGATTAATAATAAAATATATTAACTTTGTTTTTTGACTTTCTAGCAAAGTATTCTATGAACCTATAAAGAAAAAGCAAAGACTTTCTTATATGGGATATATTTTTATGAAGTAATGAAAGATTCTTTCTGTTTGGCTATTAAAATGCAGTTTTTTTTATTAATATAAAATAATTAAATTTAATTTTCGTCTAAACTAGCAATATCCTTAAACTATGAAGGTATCTATCTATTCTCTATATATCTTTCTATATTATTAATTTATCTATGTCTCAATCCTTTCCAAACTTGTCCAATCCCATCCAATCTTTTACTATCACATTAATTCTCTAGCTTCTCTAAGCCATTAGCTAAGCTCATGTTACTTCTCTAGCTACCCACGCAGGCCACACACAACACTGACACTGCGGCATGGCCCATTCGTTGTTGCTTGCCACGTGCAGGTGGCAGGTAGGGAGTAAGACTTGTCTTACAAATTGCTAAGCAGGCACACACGGAAAGGCTCAAGAATGAAGTGTGCCGCTTTATGAATGAGCAAAGCTAACACAGGGGCAAAGGAGAAGACTAAGGAGAGGTGGTAGAGTTAAAGGGAGAGGGGAGAGAAATAGTTACAGCTAAAAAGCAACAAATAAACAAACACAACAAGCGCAAAGGCGACGACGACAACGACGATGACGACGGACAGGCGACTAAGTAAAAGCTAAACGAATCAGCAGACCGGAAGACCATTCAAATGTTTACTTGCATGCCTGAGCGGGTGTCTCTGTGTGTGTGCGTGTGTGTGTGCCTGCTGCAACGCCTGAGTAGCCCATATACGTGACTGCTGCTGCTGCTGCTGCCTCGGGCAACAATATTGGTCAAAAAATGCAAGCAGCCAAAAGGAGGATGAGCTATCAAGATGAGGTCAGCAGGGCCGGGTCAAAGGGTCTTCTATCTATAGAATATATATATATATCTATCTAGATATCTTTGGGCAGATTCGATTACATTTGCCAGCAGCCAAACCATTAGGGGAGCAAACGCAAAACGCAGCACTTTGTTGAGCAAACAATGCACACACACACACAGAGGAAGAAGGCACACACACACATCAGATGACACACACACACAAGGCACACAAACACAAGGCACACACACACAAGACAGAGACACAGGACACTAATACATACAGGCCACCTCCATCACTTATCTCTGCCTGCTCTGTGCAAGCTTCACTTTTTTGCTGCATACTTTGAGGGGCACTTGTACTTCCGGCTCTAGCGCTCTGGCTTTGGCTTTGCCGGAAGTTGAGGGCTGAGAAGGGGAGGAGGGTAAGGTAGGTGAAAAGGCAACGCATGTGTAATCGCATTTGATGACGAAATCGTGTACAATTGTTGTCTGTCGCGCGCGCTTGCGGCGCCAAGGCAGAGAAGTCAACAATCCTCGTCGTTGTCGTCGTCGTTGTCGTTGTGTTAGCTTATCAGCCCCACAGGGAGGAAGGTGATAGAGAGAAGTGTACGGAGGGGGGCTTAGAGAGTGGTTATCTCTCTAACAAACATGTTGAATTGCAATGGGGCGAGCTGTGCGAGTTGAATTCACCACACTATGCCACACTCTGGTCTGCGCAGTTGCGGCGCTCAGAGCGCGACACTCACTCACAAATACAAATACACATGACGACGATTCAACAATAGCGTCATCGTAAAGTATTTGCCGCATTTTGTTGTTTGCAAGTGTGGGCGGCGGGGGAGGAAGGGGGAGGCGTGTAGTAGGGGGCGTAGCGAAGGCGGTACGCTTTGGCGGCGTTTTGTATTTTTTGTTGGGCAGCGAAATACGCATACAAAGGGAGAACTACGCACACTAAGACAGCAATACGCACACACTTATATAGGTGGGCAGCGTACACACATACACACACACACACACAGTCGCACTTACACGCACACACTCACAGCGACAGGCACCCACACGCGGCAGGGAGCGCGTGTAAAATAAGGTTAAAATTTGAAATCAATAAAAATTATTCCACTCATCTAAAATTAGATCAAGACACAGACGACAAGGCAACAACAATGAATGCCCCGTCAAGAAGTAGAAAGAAAATGACAAAGAAGGCGTAACAGAAATAGTAAAAGAAACAGCCAAAAGAGGTAGCAAAGAAAATCAGTAAAAGAAAACAGCAAAAGAAACTGTAAATTGAAATTGAACTGTAAATGAAATCGAAACTGAAACTGAAATCGAAACCAAAATCGAAACATACCCCCAAAGCAGTTAATCTAAAAGTAGAAAATGACCGACAACAACAACCACAACAACAACAACAGCAACAGCAATAATAACGCCGCTGCTTGGCACGCAAAGCTCGCGAGATTGGCAGCAATATATGAAAAATAGTCAAACTTATTATACTTATATAGAGGAGGCGCTACAAGGGGGCGTGTACTCGCATGATTTGTCATGCGAGCTGTCAATCGACAGGAAACAGGGGGGACAGAGACAAGGAGAGGTAGGAGGAGAAGGGAAAAGGCACTGGGGCAGAGGGGACAGCAACCTTGCGCTGGCTAATGGAACTGTCAGAGCCTGCTAGAGGCGTCTAATTATAAACAGAAGTTGATAAATCGAAAAAAAAGAAAGTAATTACGATATATGCGCGACGGAGACAAGAACCTACATAGCTACAGAGGGGGGGAACGAAGTGGGATTACCAGGCGTATGGGTAATAGAACACAGGGCGTATGGGCAATATGTGCTAGACTAGGGACATTACTTAAGTATATATATACGTTTGTATAAAAGTAAGATACAAGTATACTAGTTTGGTATTAAATAAATACTAGTATAGTCTATACTAGCTTAGTTAAATATACATTAAATACTAGTTTAGTTTAAAGTATATACTAAACAGACTAAGACACACGGGGCGTATGGACAATATGCGCTAGACTAAACAGACTAAGGGTACTACTTAAGTATATATAGTTAAATATGCTAGTATTAAATAGATACTAGTTTGGTATTAAGTAAATACTAGTTTAGTATATAGTATATACTAGTATTGTTTACACACAAAAATACTGTATACGGGGGTTAACGAAAGAGATAATGATGCACACAAATATACATACAGAGAGAGATAGAGAGAGAGAGAGAGAGCAAGAGCAAGAGAGAGAGCGAGAAAGAATTACTCAGGCATGAATAGTAGTTTAGTACTTTCAATGGTATTTTGTTGTATTTTGTTTACTCAAGACATACGCAGAAATCAATAGAGCTTACAATGCACATAAATGTTACAATCGGTGTGTGGTTTGCTGTGTGTGTGTGTGTGTGGCTGTATGTGTGTGTATATGTGTCTTGATCGAAACTGCATTAGCCAACGCTATCAATATCGAGAGAAGTTACTCAGTGTGTGTTTGGCTTACCCGCTTTGCTTAGACGATGAATTTTGAATGATTTTCTTTATATCTCCGTGGGGGGGAAGGTGAATGAAGCTAATTTATTATTTATTTATGCAGAAGAGAAGGGAACAGCGCTGCTCTTTTCTTCCTTGTTGTTGTTGCTACTGCTACTGTGAACAGGTCTGCCTCTGCTCCTGCTCCTTTTACTGTTCCTAATCCTGTTACTGCTCCTTGTTACAGTTCTCCTTCTACTGCTCCTGCTCTTGTTACTTCTGCTGACTACTCTTCACCTTTGCTGCTGCTCCAGTTCCAGGCTCTCCAGTCTCTCCAGTCTATGGTACACTGTTTCTTCCAGCTTCTCCAGTCTCTGCTGCAGTCGTGTGGCTCAACAATTGTTGCTGCTTCCAGGGAATGCCTCAATGCCTCACACAGTGACAGTGAGAAGACGGCTACATTGCTTTGCGTGTTGTATTGTTGTTGCAGTTGCTAGTTGCTCTTGTTGTTGCACTTGTTGTTATTGCTATAGCTGTTGCTGCAGTTGTTGTTGTTGTTGTTGGCTTGTCAGTTGCATTCTCAATGTGCATTTCCGTTTCCCATTTCGCGTTTGATTTCGAGTCCTTTGTAAACACTTTGATTCCTTTTTTTCTATTTTCTATTTTGTTTTTGTTTGTAATTTTGTTGTTTCACGTTTGTTTAATTGCCGCTTGTTAATTTAATGCATTTTTGCTGTATGTACAGGGCTGCAAGAGAGTAGAGAGGGGTAAGGGGGCAGGGGGAGTTGCATTAGTTAAACTGTTGAACTTATTCGCTGCACTCGGTTTAATTGAAGCACATTTAAGCTTGCTGTTGTTGCTGCAGCTTATTCGAGTGCGCTTCGTGCACAACGAGTGATTTATCAGAGCTCAGAGAAGGAGAGGCAGAAACAGACAGAGAGAGAGAAAAGATTAGGTGAGGTAGGGAAGAAGAGGAAGGAGAAGATGGAGTCACAGCCGAAGTCGGAGTCAGAGTGGGGAGTTTGCTCTCAGCCTGACTGACACACATTTTGACGCACGAAGCGCCCACGCGAAGAGCGTTAAGTGGAGAGACAAAGAGAGAAAGAGAGCGAGATAAGGAAAGAACGAGAAGGAGAGAGGAGGGAGTGAGCGAGGCAGCGTACGCGTGTGAAGTCGGCGCGCGCTTCACGGAGTTTTTGCCGGGAGGAGTGTGAGTTCTACGGCGTATAACGTAATCGCGCAACGTAACGTAACGCGCGAAGCGACGCAGCGATGTAACCGAACGAACCGAGCAAGCTAACGAAACTAACGACATGAGGCGAAGCAGTTCCTCCCCCTCCCTCTCCATCCTCCCCTCTTCCCCACTCGCTGAACATTATGTTACGCCTCCGCTGTATCGTCTACGTCCCTGGCTATAACCCTTAGCGCACAGCTCCAGAGCAAGTGTGTGTGTGTGTGTGGCTTGCTGTGTTATACAGCTTAATGTGTGCGTGTATATGTGTGCGTGCGTGTGTCTGTATGTATCTCACACGCTTTATATGTAGGTTGAAGCAATTTATAATAATTTTTTCATCAATCGATAGCGAAGCGTTTAGCGAGGGAGGTAGAGGGAGAAGGGAAGACAGTAAGAGAGTGAGAGAGGGAGTATGTGTGTGTCTGTGTCTGTGCGCTGCCACTTCATGCTATACCCCTCCCCCGCCAACACTTGACTTAAGTTGCGGCTAAATCATTATTCATTCGTTTGATTCCGTTTTCGATTCTGTCGCGCGATTCTTCACATCATTTTGCAGGAAATCACTTTTCTGTATCCAGCAGGAGCAGCCAGGAGCGGCACACACACACATACACACACACACGCCCGTGTAAGCCCGTTAACCCGCACACATACACACACACACACACTCGCACAATCGCTCACACATATATACACATTATTTTCTTTGCTTTCAACTTTTTCTTTGATTTTGTGTTTCATATTTCTCGCACTCGATTAATTCTGCAACACTTTTTCAGCATTTTCCGTTTAGTTTAGCCGTTTTTTGGCCAAAAAAAAAGCAATTAAGTTAAGGCCTCAGATACACAGATACAGATACATTTACACACTCAGTGCGTGTGCGACTCTGCAGCTGTGTGTGTGAAGTTTATGTAGTGTATGTGTGTGTCTGTGTCTGTGTGTAGTCTAACCCAAAAAATGTGTGTTGTGCGGCAGCGCTTCTTGTTGTTGTTGTTGCCGTTGCTGTTGCTGTGTGTGTTGGCGTTTTTTGGGGCCCGCTTTTCCGGCAACGCCGTCGTTATCCAACTAACTACCCTCAAAGAACTGAGCGCCGCTCGACGTTGCCACTGCCTGTTATAGTAGTCGGCAACGGTATCTCTAGTCTCGGCTCTGCTCGTGTCTCTTTTGCCAGCCATAGCCATAGCCAAAATCATAGTCGTAGTCCGTCGTCGTCCTCGTCGTCGTCGGCGGAGTTGTGGTGAGTTTCACTTGAGAAATAGTGCGAGAGAGAGAGAGAGAGAGCGAACGCGGGAAGCTTCCTGATTGCAATCAATGAATTTTCAGCGCGCTCGCGCAGTTTTCACAGCGTGCTCTCTCTTTGACACTATCTGCCTCTTGCTCTCTCTCTAGCCCACTCTCCCACATGCTCGCTCTCTCTCTCTCCTTAGCCGTAATTGTATTTGCCTTGTGCGGCTAAATGAAAATTCCAATAGCAAAATATGAAAATGTGCTTGAAACATTCCTTTACAACTACAACAACTTGACGGCGCTGCTGTTTGTTGTTTGCTTGCGTAACGTAAGCGGCAGTCAAGTGCCTTACGTTTGCTTTGAGTCTGGCAACGCTGTGTGTCTGTATTTAAATGCGCGCCCCAAAAGTATGCAACAGTTTTGTATAGTTTGCAAGTGTGAAGGTTGGAAGTGAAAATAAAAAGAAATAAAAAATTATAAAATTAAAATATGAATACAATAATTGTAATTACACGTAAAATATAAATAAAATATTTAAACATCAATTAAATTAATTAAACTATTAAATTTAATGTAAATTAAATGCAACTTTAGTGCAAATTAATTGCAAAACTAATGAAATAAGTAAAACAAAATATTTTAGGTTGTTTTTTAAATGTTTGTAATATTTTATTTCAATTATTTTAAATTTTAATATTTTATTTTCAAACAAATGTTCGTCATTTACAGTATTATTCGGCTTATCATCGTGTCTTTCTGTAATACATAAAGCATAATACTTAAGTCTGTCTTATAGCTAATAACTAACTAAGTAATACTAGCAACATTCGCACTGGCAGCAAGCTCACTCCTTCACTTGCCCCTGCCCCGCCACACGTTTATTTACAGGTAAACTCCTCGAAACTCTCGTCGCACTGATCGCACTTAACATCACAGCACCAATGAAACTGACAGTTGCACTGCCTGCTGCGACGTATGTGCTGCGTATTGTAGCCACGCCCACAGCAGAGCAGATCACAGCTCTGCAGCCCATGACCGCTGCGATTGCACGCTCTGCCCGCTGTGCCCAGTGTGCCGGTCTGTATGCTGTGCTCACAATAGTTGGGCGATGCCTCCAGGAAGATGAGCTCCATGCGCTTGGGCCAGACGAGCGCAGGCTTGTGAGTGACGGCGGCGGCGCGACTCTTTTTCTTTCTAGACATGGGAATGAAGACAAGTTGAGAATGAAATGTAGATAAAGTTGAGTGATGTGTGGGAGAGTTGAGGGAGAGTTCTCTTGACTCTTCATCTCACCTGCTTAATACTAATTTCAGTCCACGTTTGCCTCGTACGGCTTGAACAGTTTTGGCTTTCTGATATTTCTGCATCAGCTTGTCGCCAATTATGCGAAAGGGCGGCAAACTTTTCCAGCAGGTGCGCATTACACAGGAGCCGCTGACGCCATGGCACTTGCACTCTCTGCGCAGCATCTTCTTGATGAGCTAGAACGAGAGAAAGAGAACACTTGTGATTATTAGAGCTTCATATAGTGTACATTGCCCATACGCACCGTACGCCCCACACGATTGTTGTGCTGATTCATTAGAGTGCGTGCATCGCGCTCCAATTCACGTGCATCCATAAATTTCCTCGCATATCTCATGCCAAATTCTACATCTGCCGAGCAGCCTCCCCATTTGAAGTTCTCCGTCTCTGGCGCCGGTGCTGGCTGCTTGTGCCGCGTGTGTTGCACATCGCAGCCGCACATGGATATGTTGCCCTTGGCACAGGCAGCTGTCACAGCGTACGTTGCCGCAGCACTCGCAATGGCATAGATGTATGACGCCTCTCTGGAAGCTGCAGACAGGAGGGCAGAGAAAGCGATATAGGTTGAGGGTCTCCTACTGCTGCTTCTTCTCCTTCCACCGTCACTACTCACCTGTGGGCATGACATGTGCAAAGCCATTGCGCTGCCACACCTCAGTGCAGTTCCAACGATGGCCACGAAACTGATGCTGGCACTCGTGGGCGCCCAACTGCTGACCTTCGCCGAGGGCTATAAAGGCGTCGGGCATGTCGCTGCAGAGCTGTCGCTGGCCCGGGGTCAGGCCTGGAACGCGGCCACAGAGCATGGCGGACGTAAAGCTGGATACTAATCTGACGAGAAAGTAGAACAGGCAAATGCTCAGATTAATGATGGGTGGGCTGGAGATGGACGGGGAAGAAAGGGGAAGACAAGGAAAGCAACTAAAGTACGACAATGTTAAAGCAATCAACTGAGGCAGGAAAGAAGACAGAGAACTAGGCAAGGAACATTACTAAAGAAGTTAAGCAAGGCACGGCACCTATGCAAGGAACTTAGACTACCTAGGTTATTAAACAAGGAACCTAGACATGAAATTTACACTGGGGAATTTAGAGTGGGGAATTTAGCCTGCAAAATAGAGCCCTACGTATAATTTCCCACTACAATTTTTCATTTAAATTTCCCAGCAGCAGCTGCAGCAAAAGTGCTTTGACGTTTTTATTAATTTTCACCTCTTACTACAATAACAGCAATAAGATCACTGCGATACTGCACGATCTGTCCACGACCAACAGCAACAGTCAGCAACAATTGCAACAATAATAAAAGCGACAACAACAACACTCGACTGGCAACAACAATAAATTAAATATGGCAAGAAAATATGCACAAACAAATGTGGATCGATCGATGGCTTGAAAAGTCGTGCACAATAAACGCCGCTGGCGATCGATCGATCGATTCATTTCCATTTCGTTTGCTGTATGGAAAAGCTTAAGCAGCAACAGCAATAGCAGCAGCAGCACCCAATGCGCAGGTAACAGGTAACAGCCAACCAGGTGAGCAGCAGCAAGCTCTCGGCCAAACTGTGAATGGCCAATGGAAAACAAAATGTGCCGCATTCGAGGCAAGATTAATGCGTTCAGCTACGAACGCGACCCGTGCCTTCCCCTTGTCCAAGCTCCTCTTATAGTGCCTCTCCCCTTGCTCCAAACCTCTTGCCTCCTTGCCTCTCCCCGCTCGCCTTGCCCTCCATCTCATCTCGCTTTGCTTGCTGTCGCTTTGTAGCTGTGGCAGGTGGCGGGCATATCGGGGGCGTAGACAGTTTTACTGTCAGTTTTAGTCAAAATAATGCCGCCAGCTGTATTATTAGCCATAATTACATGCATCTTGTCGCTGTCGAGAGAGTGAGAGAGAGAGAGGCACAGCGAAAGAGAGAGAGATAGACAGAGAGATAAGCTTAACTACAACAGTCGGGAATGTCTAATCAAAGCCGTGCTTAAATGCCAGCGAATCTAATGGTTTGTAAGCAAGTCAGTTCAGTTAGGATCGCGCAAAATGAGCGATAATAGGCGTAGTTAAGTTCTCAAATTGGATTAATCATGAGCTTGAGTAATGAGTTGCAAATTGTCAGGAAGGTGTGGAAGATTTAGCTTGGGGTTTGCTTCAGTTATAAAAAGAAAGGAAGAAACATCAGACATGGAAATGGGCAGGAATTAGTCACAGTTTCGCTTAATAAATCATCACAAATTCCTCTTCAATTTGAGTAGGATTTATAAATTTTCTTCGATATCCGGAACTAGTTACAATTTTAATAAATAAATCAACAGAAATTCATCTCAAATTTGCAAATTTTCATTGATTGTTTTCAATATGAATTCCTCTTCTGAGTAATATACAAAATGCTCTTCAAATAAGTGTAGATAATTTCGTATCTGAAAACTTCTAAACTTCTCTGGAAAAACGTTTGCCATTTATCAAATTTGTTTAGCTTTTTCTTCTATTGCGGCTTTAGCTTCTTTTGACTCTTTTCGCTTTATCTTAACACTGCAAGTTGGTAACAAGCGGTGATTAATCTTAGGCATCTCGTAGGAAGACCATTTGAGAATGGAATTTAAGCCAGTCCAACGAGAGGCACTTCCCACACCAACACACCATACACTTCTCACACAGACATATACACACACCCTACTTGCACACTCTGTGCATTCCGCTGTGTGTTTAACGAGGCAATTGTCTAGCTGTCGATTGACCGACAAAACCAATCAAACAGCTGCGTCAGCTTGAGCGTTAGAGCAGGACAGTGGAACAGTTGAAGAGTTGGCAACACTTGGACACTTGTGCCAGATCCTCGGGGCATACAATTGCTGTAGATATACGAACTCTCGACATGCCAATCTTGAGCTGGACAACTGTTGGTCAGATGGGTAACTCTCCCTGCTCTATATTCCCAGTTTGTCTCTATTCCCCGTCTCTACAACGCTTTTTTTCTATAACCCTTCTCTTCCATAACCCTTTCCTCTATAACCCTTCTCTCTATAACCCTTCTCTCTATAACCCTTCTCTCTATAACCCTTCTCTTCTATAACCCTTCTCTCTATAACCCTTCTCTCTATAACCCTTCTCTCTATAACCCTTCTCTATAACCCTTCCTCTATAACCCTTCCTCTATAACCCTTCTCTATAACCCTTCTCTCTATAACCCTTCCCTCTATAACCCTTCCCTCTATAACCCTTCTCTCTATAACCCTTCTCTCTATAACCCTTCCCTCTCTATAACCCTTCCCTCTATAACCCTTCTCTCTATAACCCTTCCCTCTATAACCCTTCCCTCTATAACCCTTCCCTCTATAACCCTTCCTCTCTATAACCCTTCCCTCTATAACCCTTCCCTCTATAACCCTTCCCTACCCTTCCTATAACCCTTCCTCTATAACCCTTCTCTCTATAACCCTTCTCTCTATAACCCTTCTCTCTATAACCCTCTCTCTTTCTCTCTATATTCCCTCTCTCTATATCGCCTCGCTCTCACTTGTCTTTCTTCCATCTCTCTGCCCTTCTCTTTGCCCCACTCTCTTCCCTTCTCTCTTCCCTCTCTCTGCCCTTCTCCTTCCCTCTCTCTGCCCGCCGTTTCTTACCTCTTTCCCCGCCGCTTACAACAACGCATTTTTAATTGGGCCAATTAAATCAATTTTACAGAAAATGAGCACATGCTGCAAGCTGCAACTCCTCGGGCGCCTTCTGCTGCACAAATTAACCCTTCAACTGGGGGAATGGCAATCGGTCTATCGACGATCGATGCAAGCTTGCTCATGACTTGTTGTACATGCTGTTAACATGCCGCTGCTGTGCCGCTGTTGCCATTGCCGTTGCTCCAGCGAAATTGGTAGTAAACTAATAATTAGGCTCGTTTAACAGACACGATTCGAGGACAGCATGCAAGAGAGGAAGGGAGAGAGAGGGGTGGGGAGGGAGGAGAGTGGGGCAACGAGTGTGTGTGTGGCAGTGGTGGCAGCAACAATGCCCGCAATGCTTCAGTGGCTGCAACCACGCAACATAAAACCGAGACCAACCTTCAACTTTAACTTGACTAAACTTCGTTGATCGATCTGTCAGCGCATCCGTCCAGGTCTGGTCTGTCCCTGTCCGTCTGTCAGTCATTCAGTCAGTCAGTCAATAGCTTTTCGTGCGTTCGCACAGCGTGACCGTCATGCCCACAACAACAACAACAACGAGAGAAATATGCTATAACAGCAATCAGGGACAGCAATCTCTCTTTTCATCGGGTTGAGCTCTTTTGTTTTGCCAGCTTTTCGTTTAAGTTCTTTCTGTATTTTCGTGCTTTATTTAATTTGTCGCTTCCACTTGAAGCGCGTCGCCTGTTGCCTGTTGCCGCTTGCCGCTCGTCGTTGTGTTGCCTGTTGCATGTCAACGTCGACAATTTCATCATCTACTCATCCCCATTGCCAGTCCCAGTCCCATTCCCAGTGCTAGCTAGCCCATCCCTGGGGCAGTCCCTGGCTCAGAGTCACGTGTACTTGATTTGTGCTTTGTTCCTGCCTTTTATCATCGGCTCTATATCAAGCACAGGCAGAGCGGCACCTGGAATGGGACTCGCCTTCGTTTCGTGACCCTTTTTTTTTGCGTTCTTCTTCTTCTCGCTTCTCGCGTAGATTCTTATTTATTTCGCGCGTGAGAGAGCAAGGACCTGTCTTGAACCTGATACCTTCAAACGAGGAGGCAGCTTGACGACGCTAGGGTTGCCACAGCACGTTTATTGTCCGATTGGAATGCGGATATTTTGTGTAATTTGTCGGAGAGGGTTGTGCAGTGTAGAATTTACGTTGTATTTTGTTTGATTTTGGCCAGAGTTGCCATCGATTTGCGTAGGTAAGTGTGATCTGCATGTTATAAGAATTCTTGTAAACAGGGTTGCCAATATTTTGTATGCTATTATATTTTTAAAGGTTTAGCAACTTCTTGCTAGGGTTGCCACTGCGTTTACTACGTAATTAAAAGGCTAAAACATGTATAGTGAAGTGACTGCAATGAATGATTTCGCGTTATATATTTAATCTAATTCTTGCCAGAGTTGCCAACACTTGACATAGGTGCTTACAATCTGTATCTCATTAGGTTTCTTTAGATGTTGGTAACTCTATCTTGCATAGTATTAATAATTTCGGTCTAGTTATCTCTCTCAGGGTTACCAACATGCAGTGCAGTAGAGATTTCCTGTTATTTGATGTAGTTTTGATAGAGTTGCCAACAATTAGCATAGGAACTGCTTATAAATATTATGAGCAGTTTTCAAATTGCTATGTTTCCCAGGGTTGCCAGCCTACACGCGCAGAAGAAATTTCCCTAATCCTCCCTTTATATAGTTAAGATTTTGCGCAGTGTAGTCTTCTCCTTCTCTCTGCGGTGACTCATAATAAATCACACGAAACATCTCTCGGACAAAGTATGATGTCAATTCGGTTTGCCAAATAACTGGTTTATCTTATTTTGGTATATTATAATAAAAACTCAATATAAATCTTTAGAGATCTCGCACCATACATATAGTATAGTATAGTAGTATATTATACCATGCAAAGCACACAATAAAAATGCTATTCAAATTATAGCACAACTCTGCACAAGTTTTTCCAGCAATCCAAACAAAATTTATGTGCACTTTTCCAGTAGCTGTGCGACACAAGACGAGATCTCTCAGAGGTTTCCGGGCCTGAGAGTTGGTGGCGGCGACATCTACACTGTCAAAATTGGCCAGGCCTGGATGGCTTCGAAATTGAAACTTGTTTTTATGGTGCGCGTCCATGTCCATTTGGGACATTCGTAACAAATTGAGCTGACCATCGATGGGCATTGGCTAATCATTGAAACGACGCGCAAATCAGCTGGGAATCATTAAAAATGGATTAGGCCAGTCGCATAATTTAGCCACGAACTCAGCACAAGCAGGCAAGGCAGGCAGGCAGGCAGGCAGGCAGCGCCAATTAGCAACACGCCGAGGCAGCAGCAGCAGCCAAACTCTCAGTTGAAACTGGAGCTGAAGCTGAAGCTGGAAGCCTGACCACTTATACATCTCGGCAAGAGCATAAACATAAATGCATAAGCGCTGTGCTGTGCAGTCAATAACAAGCCAAAAACAGCAGCAGTAACAACAACAACAGCAACTCTGGCAACAGGCAACACTCTTAATGTGCACTTTGGAGCCTCATAAAAATATGAGTTTTAATATTTTCACGCGCAGGCGTTGCGGCGTTGTTGCCCGCCAGACAAAACTTGAGCCCAAAATGCGCAAAACGCGAGCAATGCGCGTAACGTCTGACAGAGAGAGAGAGAGACAGAGAGAGAAAGTGGGAGAGAGACAGAGAGAGAGAGAAAGAGAGGAGAGAGGGGAGAGGTGGGGGAAAGATAGCGTGTGCACGTCTATGGTCAAAGCGCAATCCGCAGCGGCAAAAAGGGCAGCTATAAATGCACTGAAAGAATTTAAGGACAAAAAAGCAGAATTGACCTTAGACTGCTCTGATAACCTAGAGAGAATAAAAAGGTTATCTCCTTATCAAGAAAGTAAAATCCGCATGGAGAACTCTGATTCTTCAGCGATCTTTCGTCTATCAATTACATTAATTAACTTTACTGTGAATAAGTTGTAAGAAAACAAAATACAATATTTTTTACTGAAAACTCTATGCTAAAGGATCATTTCTTGTGTTGTAAACTTGTTGCGCAAAATTAAATCGCCTTGTATAGTTATAAATATAATATTTACCTACAAGCAATGATGCAATATAATGCAGTTAATAAAGAATTTATAAAACACCATATGATGCGAATTTCCTTCAAAATAAAATACCTTTTACGAAGTTTTACGTTTAAAGCCAGGAAACATGTCAATATTCAGTTTATTACCAACTCAAGGGTGTAATATACTGTAATAGATAATTTGGAATGACAACTGAGAGAATAAAAAGTGCCAAGTGATTGCATTCAATCTAAGCTTATTTATATAAGAATGCAAATGCATGTATTATAATAGATAGTAGATCAATTAGTTTGTATTTGAAGCTATTGCAATAGTTTATTTATTTATTTTATAGCATGTAATGCATAATTAATAAGCATCCAATGAGTTCCCCTGGGAAAGCAATTAATGACAGCTTAACATTTTAATATGAATAAATCATATTCTACACAAATTTTCGTGCAATTCATTTAAATTCCATTATCTTACTACGTCTCTTCTGCCAGTGTATGCCCTGTCTGTGCGGCACATAGGCGACCCACCGCTGCGTCGACGCAGGCGTTGCAAGGTTTGGAATATTTTGCTCATTGCTGTTGTTGATGTTGCTATTGTTGTTGTTGTTGTTGTCTCAGTTAGCTACTGCTGTGTAGCAGCAGCAGATATATTGCTTCGACTTGAAACTGGACCGTAGATCTCTGGCGCTTTAACTGGCGCTGGTGCTGGGGGTAATTACATGGCTTCGCTGACATGTTCATGGCGCTCTGCTGCTCTGCCTGCTGGCTGCGAAATTTACGAGTTTGCTGGCCCCAAAATAAAGCGCCAATTGGAGGCGGCAGCCACTTTTAATTCAAACAATGCCACAGAGGGGGAGAGGCAGGGGGGGCACTCCTTCCCTTCTTGCCCACTCTCCCTGAACTGCATTTGAAAGTCAGTTTAGTTCCCAGTGCCGTGTCCAGCTGCACTGTCAAGTGGGCGGGCTGCTGTGGCCACGCATCGGTAACGGGCGGAAACGAAATACCAAAACGGACCCAAAGCGGACTCTCTACTCAATACTCTCCTCAATACCGAAAACCCATAAAGCCTGTTCAACATGCCATCAATAAAAACCGGCAAATATTTGTGGGGCCTTGGCCATGGAGCAGGAGAGAAAAATGTCGCTGCAGAGCAACAATTGTCTGTCTCCATCTACCTCTCTTCCTCCCCCTCTCCCTTCCCTCTTCCTCTCTTGCTGGCAACAAAAACGACGACGTAATTGAGCAGAGAAAGATGTATGGGCCAAGGCAAAGAAGGAGGCTCAGGCTCAGGCTCGGGCTTGACTTGGACTGCTCTCATGTAAAGAGCTAAAAGCCAAAACGGATCGTTCGTCATGGGCAATTGGCAAAAAAAGAGTGGAAAGGAGCTGCCCAGGGAGGCTCCTCCCAGCAGCAGCAGCTACTCCCCCACTACTCCAACTGCAGTTGCCATTCCCATTCGCAGTTAAGGCGAGCCTAGGTACAGAGACAGTCGGACAGACAGACGGACAGACAGACGAAGAAACAGATCAACAGCAGATAGTTTTGTTTGTGCCCGAGTCGATCACTCATCTAAAGTACAAAACAAGCCGCTGACCAATGGAGCAGAGCCAGTCCAGGCAGCCAAGCGAGCGCAGGCCAACGACGGCTCCCGCGCAGGTTGCCAGCAACAACAACAGCAGCAGCAACAGCAACATTGACTTTGGCTTTGGCCTGGCAGCAGCAGCAGCAGCAACTGGCGCAGCATTTAAGACCGTTTTTGGCCTCGCATCTTGATCGCAATTTGAGCGTTTGTGTCTGCACATGAGAGAGTTGCCAGCAATTGTTACCAGCAATTGTTGTTGTTGTTCTCTTTGTTGCAATTGCTGTTGATACTGTTGTTGTTGCTGCTTTTACGCGACTTGGGTTTCCTGTTATGTTCAACAAGTCATTTGGTCGCCGAGGTAGCCCAATTACAACTCACAGCTGCGCGCAGTGGTTGCTGCTGCTGCTCCTCCTCCTCCTCCTCTGTGTGGCAGCCTGCGTCTGCATGCTCTTTCCTCCTCTTTCCGGCTACCCCCCTGTTACTCCATACTTTCTTCTTCCTCCTGTGCACTTCTTTTGCTGACTCCTTCAGCTGTCTTCTCCTTCTTTCTCCACTTGCTACCTTTTTGCTCCCTCCTTCTACCTCCTTCTGCTCCCTCCTATTACCTCCTTCTGCTTACCTCCTTTATCTCCCCTCTTTCTAGTACCTTCTCCTGGTAGCTTCGCCTTCAGCATCCTACTTCCTCCTTATGCTTACCTCTTCATGCTCCTCTCATTTTACTCCCTTCTCCTTCCCACATTTTATTCCCCTCATCTAATTCCTTGTCTTCTCCCTTCTCTTCCTTTTTCCTACATCCTACTTCTCCTTGCCTCTTCTAAGTCCCTTTTCTCTACCCCTTTCGTATGCCATTTCTTACTTCCTCTTCTTCATTCTCTTCCCTGTGCTCTCTCTGTCTCGCCCTACTTCCAACTTCCTTCCTTCTCCCTACTCTGTTTCCCAATTAGCTTAGACTTTCTTCTTCCTCTTCCCTTCCTCCCTTTTTCCTCAACCTTCATCCTTCCTCCCTCTACGCTGACCCTTTCTACCTCTTCCCTCTACCTTTCTCCTCTTTACTTGCTCTCCCTCCTGTCTGCTTCATCCCTCCTTCTTTTTCTTCTCACCACTTTCCTTTCTATAGTCTTACTCCCTCTATCTTTTCAGTCTCCACCACTCCACTCTCTTCTCTTCCCCTTCTCCCTCTTCACCCTCTTCGCCCTTTTCCCCCCCCTTCCTTTTCTTTCTCTTCCTCTATATCCCGCTCTCCCGCTGCCTTTACTGGGTTAAGACCTTTTTGGCCAACCTGTTAACTTGCCTCTGCCCATCTCTCTGGTGTTGATGCGCATTGTTGTTCGGTTCAGTTCGGTTCAGTTTGCAGCTTGGCAACGCGCAGCCGCGTTTGCCAGCCCACAAGACCAGCCCACTTGTGGTGCAGCGCGCTGCGTATCTTAAAGATACTCTACAGCCAAGGCAATTAGATAGCAACAGCAGCCAAACACAGCACAAGGCACGTTGATGAGTTTATGGCTAAAATTGATTTCCAGTTGTCGTTCGAGTTGGTTGTTGTTGTTGTTCTGTTGCTGCTCCCGTTGCTGCGCCAGGTCTGCTCGGTGTGCCTGCTCTGGCTGATCTGGCCTGGCCTAGCATGGCCAGTCGTATGTCATGGCTATATTGGCTTTGATTGGCAAACTGTGTTCGCCTTGGAAAATGGCATTCGTTATGAGCTGCAGTCGAAGTCTGTCTGTCTTACTGTCCCTCTGCCTCTCTGTCTGTCTCCTTGTATGTCCCTCTGCCTCCCCATCTGTCTGTCTCCTTGTCTGTCACTCTCGTGGTCTGTCTGTCAGTATGTTTTAGTTGCTGCTTGTGCTGCTGTTGTTGCTGCCATTTAATTGCCCATTTTAATGAGATTTTTCAGCGTTTTTCCCGCTGTCTCTGTTTGCGGTTTTATTGCAACGCCTGCTTTTCCAGCTGCGCTGCAAAGAATCGCCTCCGTCGATCGATTGGGCGTTTTGTGTTTGGGCGGCAATTCGAAGAATGAGAGAAAGAGCGAGAGAGAAGGAAGGAGAGAAGACAGAAGAGAGAGTGAGCAGGAGACAGCGATAACAATTTACATAGACAGCTCCTTCTCCTTGTTGTTAGTTTCTCAGATAGAAATTATCGATTGTAGCCGATTTTAACTGTTCTCTGTTGTTGGCCAACTTGTTGTTGTTGTTGGCCACATGCAGCGCAAACGAGATGGCAATAGAAAGGAAACAGTTGTCAACTGGCGACGACGACAGAGATTTCGCGATGCGATAGTGACAGTCAATATGGAGTGCGCTATCTGTGCATGTATCTCTGATGCAAGTGATTGCAAGGCATATCCTGAACAATGTAGACTAACAGTTGCTATAACTATAGCAGAGTTTTGCATGCGAAGTA
Organism: Zaprionus nigranus; assembly: GCA_018903425.1. Classification (NCBI taxonomy): domain Eukaryota; kingdom Metazoa; phylum Arthropoda; class Insecta; order Diptera; family Drosophilidae; genus Zaprionus; species Zaprionus nigranus. Next base: position 844,280 of record JAEIGD010000011.1, on the reverse strand, counting down.
GTAACGGATTTGGTTAGACACTGTATTGACACATGTAACTTGTAAAATCTCGACTTACAATTCCTATAACTATAGGGAAAAATATTTACAATGTGGCGTAGTCTATATAACTATGGCTCTGGTTTACTTTCCCATACTTTTAAAGCTTGTACTCGCAAACATTGTTCACATTGTTTATTATTAAGGAAAAATATGTTATAATTGATAGATTTATAGCAAAACTAAAGAATGGTAACCATACTTCTAACATTTCAAAACCTCAGCTGCCCATTGCTTCACATTGTTTATTAATTTCAGTAAAATATGATAGCTTTAGATGCATTAGATTTATAGACAATCCAAGATAAAGAAGCGTAAATCATATTTTCAAACATATGATAACTCATCTGTCCATTGCACTTGCAATTACAATTGATCTATGTGGAATTACAGTAAAAAATTATATCAAAGTTTTAGATTTTGCCAGGTGATGAATCTTATTCATTAAGACAATGTTGCCAAGAATGAAATGAATCTTGTAGTATCATATTTTCCATTGATAACTAATCATTCAATTGAATGCAATGTCAAGTAACACTTGCCATAGATATATCAAAGTTGATCTCCTCACTATACCAATCTATCTTCATCTTTATATTTAATTAGGTTGCTATAATTGGGGCAAGTAGTATTTTGAATGAGCAGTGAGAATAATTGTCCCCATCAATAACAACTCTTATATACTATAAAATGTTAAATTCAATGGTCTCTTATACTTCATACATTCATACTATACCTTATTTCCATAATCCAGAGTAAATATATCAAGAGTTTGTTATGTATTTTCCACATGACGAGGTCGTAAAATTGAAGGAACCCGAGTCCCACACACGCACACCACAAATGCAATGGGCAACAACAACAACGACAAACACAAATGCAACGACAGAGACTATCATCATATTCTTTTCACACTAAAAGTGTCGATATGAAATTTTAGATGCCATAGAGAAACTGTCGAGCTTAGCACAATTACAGCTGCTGTTGCTGCTGCTGCCGGCAGCATATTTGCTATAATGCTGCTTTCCCGATATGAATTTCGTACTTCTGCTTGATTTCGCTTTATTTTTTTATAGAATGAACTCGAAGAAAGAGGGGACAAAGGGCAGGGCAGAGCAGGGGCTTCTGTCTGTCTATGTTATTGTTAAGAAATCCGATAATGCGCGGAGAGTTTCGCGTTTATTTGTGCACAGAAACAAGCAGAGACATATGCGGCGTATCATATGCTAATTAACACCTTCTGGCCCGAAAATTAAGTCATCGCCGGCCAGGCCAAGAGAGCTCTCAAGATTGGCTCCGTTCAACACACACGCTCGGGGGGGCAGCTCGTTTATCACGACATCGCGTTTCATTCATGCAAATAACTCAGACTCGGCACTCGCGTATCTCTCGTCTCTCTGTCTCGTCTCTCTCTGTCTCTCTCTTCGTGGCATCATTCATCAGCGCACACGCACTGACCACAAGAAGAAGATGCCGCAACGTCCGATACACGACTGAGTGTGTCCCCAGTCCCGGGCTCTGTGGTGTCTCTGCAGTCTCCAACCCGATCTGAACAGTCCGCGGTCCACGCTCTGACACGACTTTTTAATTTATGATAAAGCGCCTCCGACTGTCACAACGAAATTGCGGCAATAACCATAAACGGCGCAGCAGGTGAAAACTACCAAAAATACAGTCTGAATACAGTCGATTGAATACTGCGAGTGTGTGAGTGCGAGTGTTTGAATGTTGTATGTTAATTCACAGCGCGAGATAAAGATGCTCCTCTCTCATCGGTGGATCGCTTGAAAGGCTTAGACGCTGCCCGCGGGTGCCGAGATTAACATAAATGCGGCTCATTAGTGACACAATTAAAGAGACCTGAAGTGCCGACAACGAAAACGACAAGGTATTCGATCCGCAGATCCCAAAATGATTCAAAGGCTCCACACGATACACCAGCAGGAGACGCGCACGCAGCACGTCGTAGAATTTCGGGTACTCTCGGGTTTTCTTCTTCGTTCGTTTTGTTTTTGGGACCCGGGTCAACCGTTGGGCGCGAATGTCGTATAAGAACTGGCAGTGCTGCCCCGTTGAACGTAATTCAAAAAACTATTCAATCAACTGACGCAGCGCAACATGTTTGAGCTGAGTTCGAGGAAGCTGCGTGTATAGCGAGGGCTGTAAAAAGAGTTGCTGAGCGTAGGCAGTGGTGGTAGTTTTTCGAGTTGAAGTGAGAGGAGGAATGGTTTTGGGACTTGGGGAATTGTTTTAACAGATTTTATAAAAATTCATAGATTTATGGTAAATGCTGAGCCCGTTTAGGGAATCTGTATTTTTGAAATATTCCAAATAGTCAGTTAAAGTTTTTTTTGATTTAATGAAAAGTTTTTAGATATGTTCATTATGGCTAAAGTATAATAAAACTTTAAAAAGTTAATTTTGTTATTTACTAAATAATTGGTTTAACATAAAAAAGAATAATTAGTTTTTAGTTGTCCTACGTATTTTATAAAAAATTCATTAATTTATGGTAAATACTGAGCCTGTTTGTAGAGCTTACTGTAATAATCGGCTTAACATATAAAGTCTTCTTCTTTTAATCCTTTGCAACAAGAGCTAGAATCTCTTTTGTTTTCAAACAAGATTTCTGTTTGACTTTTAAAAGAATCTTAAGTTAATTATTTTGTTTCATTATTGTCTATATTTCTACTTCTCTTCCTTTCAGAATCTACTTTTCCTTACAAAATAATCTACTTTTTATTATAGAAGAATCTACTCTTCCTTTCATAAGAATCCACTTATCCTTACTCCACAATTAAACTCACGTTCAGTACCTCATAATTTCCCTCTTACCCACAAAACCGGTTCAACTCGCCGCTAAGTCCATTCCCTCAACTTCTGTAGCCCCCCTCGCCGGCAGTTGTTGGTTGTTAGTATGCGGTTGGCTATGCAACATGTTGCAAGCGTACATTGATCATCTTTCGTTGATTTACTGATCCTTGCACGTGACTGAAAGAAAAACCACAGAGCATTGCCGAGTTAACTGGATGTCTGACTCTGGCATCGAAGTCGTTGTCTCCCCTCTTCGACTGAAGCCTATTAAGGCCCATTATTATTATGATGCGCATTCTCGATAATGGCTTGGGAAAGCTTTTCTTGAATTTTGTAAGCCGGCAATGAAATCAATTATGTGCACAAAGCGCAGGTAAAAGTCGTGGTCGCCAGTGGGTTAATGTCAAGAATGAGGATTTGGGATTGTGGGGGAACTTGGACTCTCGTTCGACTTGGGTGCATTGAAGATTTATCAAATGCTCAACAGGTGATTTGTCAGCTCACACACACAAACACACACACACACACAAACACAACAAATCATTTTACAAGTGTTTCTCATTTCGTTTTTTTGTTTTTGTTTCTGTTTTCACACAAATTTACAACTTGTTTAAATTTGCAATTGCATCAACATTCAAACAGCGCGATTTCTGTAGTTTTCTTTTATTTTGTCGCGCTTTTTTAGCAGTTGTTTTTTCGCCGCATTTGTTTAAAGTGATTTATTGTCGGTTGTTTACAGCCTGCTACATGCTGTCTGTTGTTGCTGCTGCTGTCGGGGCAGTTGTGAAATTTGTTTCAACTGGCCAACTTTGGTGCTTCTGCCACGCCATTTACGGTAGCCGTTCGGCCAGTCACAAAACAGCTTGACACTTGCCACAAGTTGCACGACAGTGGAGGGGGGGGTAGCCACAATTAATGCTGCACGCAGTAGGATGCTACATCATCGAACTCCTCCTCGTGCTACTAATGCATTTCTTAGATACTGCCTCAAGTTGCGGCATTAATTGATATGCCAGCGATTTATGCAAATACGATTCCGTGTGTCAAGTGTCGATTTCGCTGCTCAGGCGCGCAGAGATTACACGCAGCAGCACACTTGTTCCACAAGGCGACGTTATCGCGATCTTTGTACAAATCTCTTGAGGAATTTATGACATTTTAAGCATGTTGAGGCGGTTCTGGCTGAGAGGCTTATTAAATGCAATTAACTTAATATACACAATTTTGTTCGCTGCGTTGACAGGCAATAACACGGCTATAACTCAACAAATCACAACAGCGACAACAACAACGGCACACACAAACACAACAACAGCAGCAACAACAACAGCAACTACAAAACTATACAGGTGTTTGTCATGCTATTTAGAGGGAACTACAACAAAACTGCAGCCCATTGTTGCAGTCAGTGTGCAATATTTAGTCAAAAAACGTGACTCATCTTTCTCCCCCTCTTCCTCCCTGTCCTTCCCCCTTCCCCACTCGGGTCTGACATTACCTTTAAATTGGGTACCTGGAAAGATGTGCCACCTAATAATAGCTATTATCGCAGCCTCTCGATTAAATGGCCAATTGTTGTTGTTGTTGTTGCTGTAGAGTCAGGTTTAAGTGCTGTAAAGATTAACAGTTCATTATAGTGACAGCTGCTTGGATTGAATTGGTTTTATATTATAGTATGGTGTATATAGGAACTGACTGACTGACTGGCTGGCTGGCTGGCAATCAATTGCGATCTGATTGACCTAAATACCTCAGTCTCTGTCGGTGGTTGTCTGTTTTACAAGAGCTTAGCTTTTTATTATGTGCTAAGACTGTTAAATAAAGATCTATAATTGTTTAATGGCCCGCAGATAGATATTTGATTAGCAGCAGCTGAGAAAATGCTTAACAACTTTGTTGCCAGCTATAGTTTATAGTATGTAAAGATTGTAAAATTTAAATATCATTTTAGTAATGTGTTTATTTAGATACAATGAGTTGTTTATTGTATTGTTAATTTTTCTGTTTATTAATATATTACAAGGGTTATATTATTTTCCTTAGGCCGCTTTGAACTTACAGCTTAGTGAATATATATTATGTGTAGGGTATTTATTATATACTAAAGGATATACTATATAGCTTTTCTGTAGTAAATATCAGATGCATTCCTCTAAATGAATATAAATATGATAATTTAATTATTTTTCCAGTTGATTGAAATTTTATATAGTATATTATAAGCATATTGTAGATACTTTACTGTATATATTGTTTTCCGATCTATGCCATCGCTTCCCCTTACAATATCCCAACGTATTGCACTGCCTGCAAGTTCTTGGCTTAAGTCATTTGTTTTATGAGCGCCCAAATAAAATATGTTTCCATCGAAAAGCAGCACTGTGGAACCATTTAATTAATACCACAATAATATACATACCCTACAAGCTGAGCTCCGTTTCTGAATGATGATGAAACCGTTGCACATAAAAATCAGAAGCGTAAAACAAACATAAAAACAGGCGAACAAAAAACCAAATACTCCAAATTTCCAGCTAATAAACAAATTTATTTGATCCACAACAAACACGAAACGAAAACAAATAAATTGAAGTGAGCGGGGGCGGGAGCGGTGGCCGGCAAACAAAAGCCTCTCTCTCAATTTGGGTCTGCTGTAGGGGTACTTTGTTTATTTTATTATTTGCTGTGTAATGTTGTTGTTGTTGTTTCGGTAGAGCAACGCTTGGTTTCACATTTCCCCCTGCGACGCGCTTCCGTTCAGTCCGTTTGTTCCACAGTGCCAAATGTCAAGCAGGCAGTGGAAACGATCCATGCCTGAACCTATGACCAGGGATTGGTCATGTAACGTTAGCAGATCACAGCACACACAGCATTTCCCAGCACATTGCATTCGATATGCCTTTTTCGCATTCGAAAATTGGGCTAAACACCGATTGTCTGCCTGTTATAAACAAGTGTAAATTGAGCTGGAAAAGGCGCAGCCAGAGCAGAGCACGGCAGGCTTTGGGCGTCAGTCCGGTAATAATAATAACAAGAGCTTCCAATTACATTCGCAAGAGGTTGAACATTAACAGCGCAATGCGAATGCATTTGGCATTTGCCATTGTATTCATAATTACAGAGGGGGGAGGAGAGAGGCACACCAAGCTGCATCCGATAGATACAAACTGTGAGGCGAGTCCACTGCCTCGTTGTGTTAATTGAGCTCAAAGGCAGCTGTCGTGCGTGGCAGGTAAAACATATTAGGGTAACCCTCTGCCTCAGCCTCTCCCTCAGTCTCTCTCGCTGCTTATCGCGCCACATGTTGCACACTTTCTCTGTGGAGATAGCAGGGGTTAAGAGTAGAAAGGTTAGTCGGAAAGGCTTAATTGATAATGCAGTGGCGCCAGTTTGTAGTTCTCTTTCTCTCTTTCTGCTCTCTCTTACTCCAGGATCTCTTGGGACAGGCAGACAAATTGATTGCTAATTGGTTCGTAAGGGTTCTCTTAATGGCAGAGGTGTGACAGGATGCCAGATACGCAGAGGGTTCTATTAGTACCGCACATTCCTTGAGATAAGAGTAGACTGTGCATTCAGTTCAACTAAAGTGTTGAATTAAACTTTATTGAATGTAATTACAATTTTACATAAACTGGAAAGTCGTTTTACAATATGCATATAGCGTTCATATAATACGTTCGTCTTGTATATTTAAATTTAGATTTATATATATATATATAGTATATATATGTTGTATGTATATATATAGGTTCATGTTGAATATTTCTCATATATAGGTATATGCATGTATATATAATATATGTATTTAAAAAGGTTACGCTATATGTTTCTGTGTGTGTGTGTGTTGTCATAAAAGTTGAGAGTTAACAGTTTTCATTTCTCGAAATTCCGAAAATTCTGGTGCGAAATTCTCAAACAAATAATTGTTTTGTTTAGTGTATAGTTTGTGTTTCACTTATATAGAGTATATAGGGATGAATAAGGGAATTACAACATTATAAGGAGAAGGGGGGAGAGCACTTTGAAAGTTCTTAGGACGAAGTCTATCTGTAATAGGGTCTCCAACAGATATGTGATTACCAAATACAGAATTTAGCTATAGTAAATTTTAAGTATAAAATTTTCGAATATCAACAATTGGTGTTGTGTCTGTATCTGTGTCTGTGTGTGTGTGTTTGATTTATATTTTATAGAGTCGTACCTTAAAACAGTTGAAAAAGAAGTGTACTAAGAAACTAGCAAGGGCTCTTCAAGTACCATACAATCTATACTTTATTTCATTTGTTTAGTTCGAATCTTTATCTATGCATGTACTTACAAGCACATCTCTCTATCTCTCTCTTTTCTTCTATGTACGATAGTTATAATACGATAGTTAATAGTTCTTTTTAAATTGTTTATTAGATTTTAGTTTTAGTGCCAATTGGCTTAAGGTACTTTAAGTTTTTCTTTCTTTTCTTTACTTTTCTAGACTGTATAAGGCACACTCAAAGATCTGTTGAGTATGCCCCTGTGTGTGTGTGTCTGTTAGTGTATCTGTGTTAGTGTTTAGTATTTTGTTTAGCATTTTTTAAGTATATATGTGCAAATATTGCAAATCGTTTTTTTACACTCTGACTAACGAGTAACAAAAGAGCGTCTTGTTTTCTGCCCTAAAGTTGATTGCAATCTTTATAAGTCATTTAAGTAGAGAAATCTTTTTAGTCTTCAATTCAGATTAGTTTCGATCTATACACATACGTTGTTAGTTGAGTAATATAGGTAAGTACCATATACAATATAAAAAAAAAGGAAGAAAATGCAATCGAAGTTCAAGAGTTAAGTGTGTGTGTGCAAATGAGAGAATAGTTAACAATTTAATAGATCTAAAAAGAGCGGCTATATCTTGCCTTCAACAACATTGGCTCTATTACATGTGCCTTTCCAAACACTATCTATCTATAGCTTGACTCCTCCTTGGCCAGATCATTCCTCATAAATCATCATTATCATCATCATCATATCTACTATATAGTATAGTGCAACTCACAGCCGACACATGTTTGACAGTAGAAAATTAATATTCGAAATGCATTTTAGAATTCCGGGTGTGTGTGTTCGAGTGTATCATATGTGTGTGTGTGTGTGTGTGTGTATTGCTTTCATTGCTTAGCTTATGCTTTTGTTTACTTTCTTCCTTTCTGTCTGAGGCGTGTGCTGGAGGTATGTCTATATAAATTGTGTTGAGGTTCCGAGTTCTCTATCGTACCTCTCTCTGTCTCTTGAACCTTCTTTCGATCGATAAAATGTGGCTCACTATTTGGTAGTAGTAATTAATGTATTATCTTGTATATAATCATCGTCGTTTATGTTTGTATATATTCATTTATTTGTTTTTTTTTTTTTCATTTATGTTTTAAGAAAGCTAACAATGTGGACGGACAAAAATAATTTACAAAAAATTCTTGTATTGTTACATTTAGTTGAAAATGTTACGTAATCTGCTGCTTAGTTTGTATGTTTGCTTGTTTGTTTGTTTGTTTGTAAGTTGAACAATAGTTGTTAAATACACTTAGTTCGTATTGTATCTTGAAAGATTTACATGCAGTGTTCCTTTATATATGGCGAGCATAAGGTTTTACAATTCTCATCATCTATTTATTGTTATATATGTATGTAGAGTTAATGCTAAAGACTACGAAGAGTCACATTAAATTCAAGACTTTGCTTTAAGTACTTTCGTTTTAATAAGGATAAATCAGCATAGGTTCATTGCATACTTATGTAGGTATCAAAAGAAATCAACTAGAAATCTTTTTAACATGATATACATCATCATAACATATGTATCTGCGGTTGGCTCCGATTTTACAAATCAACAACAATATTTTTTGACATTAGAGCTGAGCTTTAAAGTTTTTAGAGTACAACTACAAAACTATCTAGCGTGTGTTGTTTTATTTGTATTAGAATATAAAATCGAGATATAATGCTTATATAGGTTTATACAGGCTGACAGGATGTTTTAGAAACAAGCATAGTTCGCAGAGCTGAATCAAAAAGTGGCTTTGGTTTTTTTGGATTTTCCCTTTTTTCATTTTCAATTTGTTATAATACCGTAAAATAGACTAGCATATAGTTTAGGTTTTCGTGTTTTCGTTTTAGAAGATGAGTTTACAACTAATTATATATACAAATGTAACTAGTTGTTTAATAATAATATTGGTATAATTCATATATAGTTTATTTGTAGAGATATACATTATAATATAGTATATAGTATGTATAGTATATGTATAGACTACGATTTTCACTACACTTGGAGTTAAAAAGTTGTTTTCGAAGGCTTCGTTAATAAGTTCTTTTGAGTTGACAAATGGAAAAGTAGTTTGTTTATGCATTAACTGCTTGGAGCTCATTCTGCTTCTCATGTTGGGAGCAAAGATATACTATGTAAAAAACAATTAACCTAACAATACGCTACGATATTTTAGAATATATATATATAAAGTTGCCACATTGCAAATATACAATAAAATTTTCATTTCATTAAATCAATTAAAATTCGTTATGCAAAGAATAAAAGTGCAGATCTTGCTATATATAGATAAAGTATACTACCGTATATAGAAGTATAGTAGTACTATAATTTAGACTACAAGAGGTGCAGGTGTGTGTGTGTATGTGTATTATTGGTTTTGGTGTGTTGCTATTAATCTTAATAAACAATTATGAAAGTAGAAAGTTTCACTCAGTTGTTAAAGCTATTAATAAATTCTTATTGAACATAGTTTTATTTTCTCGTTTTCTTATGAATTAAAGTTCACTCGCTTGCAAGTTGCGCTTATTGATTGGGTTGCATATGTTGCAGATTGTTGTTGCCGACACTACAAGAAGAGAATATACTAGATTATAGTAAAGTTTAATTGATGATATTAAATAGGAATGTGTACCTGCTTTCACTATGGCAAACTGACATTTCCTGCTGCCCTTGAAACTGCAAGTTTTGAAGGTATTCCGCCCTGCGTTGGTGCACCAGCTTCTCTTTTTCGGCTCGCTCTCTCTGTAGTCTGTGATTAAAAAATGGAAGAAAGTCTTAGCAAGTGTTTTATGGGAGCTTCTAGTATATATAAAACTATAAAATAAAACTGTAACTGTAACTCATGAATTCCTTTGTAGTCTTACCAAAGTAGTCAAGTTGCTATCCCAAATGCTAGCGTGCAAAATCAGTTGATAGTTACAGTATATAAAGCTAAAGTTCTTAGGTTCTAGACTAGGACAATTTAAGGTTAATAGATGGTATAGATACCAAGCTATCTAACATGAGAATCTTAACTAGCATTCACTATAATATCTTTACTTACTTGATGCGTGATTGTCTCATGAACTGTTGTATTTTTCTGGCAGCCTGATTTTGTGTAGACTGGGAGTAAGTACGTCTAGAAGAAGGGGAGATCACGTTAGATTTATAATCTATATAAACAACTTATTCGTATTATTCGTGCTTACTTCAATGGACCCGATGGACTGGTCTCCTTGGGTGTGCTGGGCTGTGAGCTCAGCTCGATTTGCTGTTGCTGATCCTGTTTGTAGTTGTCATAGAAGCTGGACAGGCACTGCGAGTTGCTACTAACGCTGCCATGTTCGCTGCCAGTGCCCAGACCACTCGGTGTATGCTGTGACTTCTTGAAGCGCTTGTTGCGTCGATACGATCGATAGCCATGTTGAATGACCAGTGCCGCATTGGTCATCTGTCTGTAGTACGCATACTGCTTATAGCGACGATAATAGTTCTGTATAACAATGGCCGCCGTACGTTCCTTGTTCTGCTCCTCCAACTTCTGACGACCCTTATACATGCGATATGCCTTCTGTATGCACTTCGCAGCCTCGTATAGCTCCCGTTGCTCCGTATCGGTTAGGGTTAGTTTAGAGAAGTCCGCCTCGAAAGGATATTGTGATATACTCGATGCATGTAGAAATTCGGTTAACTGTTTTGTCGATGGTGGCGGACTGGGTGAGCTGACCGAGGGATCTGTGCCGAGTATGGAGTAACTTGCTGGCGATTGTAGTGGACCCGAGCTAGCTGGACTCAGGCTGGAGCAGGGTGTGCTCACATCATGATAGCGATAGCTATGATCATGAAAATCAAAGCTAAAATCACTATCAAAATGTGTATTCGGCAGTGAGTCCAACAGTGGATCCATAAAGCTATCTGTCAGTGCCGAAGACTCTGAAGTAAGTGGTTCTGTTAATGGGCTGCCCAGCACCATCATCTCATCAGCTTCGTTCTGCGTGGAGGTAGAAAAAGAAATGAGAATTATATACCATAAATCGCATAGTAATATTGCAAAACTCCTCACCTTGATGCGCTCCGGCATGGCAGCAATGATGTGCTCAGCCAGTGTCAGGACCTTGGCATCAGAATCCCCTGTAAGTAGGTCGACAAAATTGAGAAAAAAACGAAGGGCAAAGTTGAGACTCAACTGACAGAGATAGCAAAAACAACACACGAGACTACAGAATGCTGGGGCTGAGTCTGTTGTCTGTCTGTGGTATTAGGAGGTATTAGTTTTGTATAATATACATTGACAAGCACATCATCAGTAATGTCATGTTAGCGAGGGCAGCTTGAGCAGTTCTAGCGAAACTTCATTAAATATATTTATTTTTGCAAATTTTGTAATTCATCAACCTCCCCAAACCACCCTCGCATTGTTAGTGTTTTTTTTTTGCTTAACCCGCAACACACACGCACACACACTTAGCATATTTACAACAGAAAATGAAAATACATTTCGAACATATTTACAACGTTTTTCTCTGACTAAGGTAGTGATTTATTTGGTTAGTAAGTAAGTTGGTTGGTTGTTGTTTGGATTGGTTAGTTTGGAGGCTGTTAAATATGATGTTGGTGTTAGTATGTATTGTAGTAGTATATTTAAACGTATTTATAGACATCGATAGAACGCACATTTACGATTAGCTCTATTCATAATATGCAGGTGATTATTTTACGAGCACTCTTCATATATTTACACGACATCCCGACTATGAATATGCATATGAATACATGAATACAATTTGCATATGCATATTCAGAAACAGACACACACACACTCGCGTAAAGAGCAATAGCTATCAACATCAAAACGAACATTTACATAGATTAGATATTAGACAAGAGCGAGACCCGCTGTGTGTGTGTCTGTAGGTATGTTGTGTGCGTGTGTATATGATGTGTGTAAATATGTGAAGAGTATGAGAGTGATGCGTCTCTGTGTGATGTGTATCTGTGTGTTTATAATACAAATATGCAACAACAAAATGATATAGCAACACCAACAACAGCAAAGAACAACAAGAACATATTGACAGCCATAGTTATAATATACTATATATATATATATATGATAGCTATAGACATATGCATTCGATTTTATAGATGGACTCTCGGTAAACGAGTGCGCACACAGAGTTACAATACACGAGACATACATACATACGAACGAGAGAGTAGGTTACGATAATACAGAGTTACAATACAATAGGGTATATTTATATATATAGATAGTAGTAGTAGTATATAGTTTGGGTCTTAGCTGGCCTGTCACTGACCTACGACAGCATCGTTCAGATCATTGTTAATGGTTGCGTCAATGGTCACGCTCGTCGAATCATTGTCATCGCAATCGATGATATCTTTGTCGTGTATGGGACTCGACTCGCCTGTGGATACCTCGCCTGAATATATTCATAATACACATATATAATGTATATATATATATAGTATATGCGAGAGAGGGGTGTTTAAGCAAGAGAGTTGTCAAAGAATTGTAATAGAGGAGTTGCCTCAATTGTGCCACACCTCGTGACGCTACTTACATAGGGCAAAGTCCATTTTGCGTAGAGGCGAAAGAAGACCAGAACAGTTGTTGCCTGTGAGTGAATCCAGCGGAGAGTCCACGCCCCCAAGCGAATAGTTGTCATGAACATCAAAGGTGCTGCAGGGATGGGAGGGAGGAGACAGTAGTTAGGGAGAGAACTGGCAAGGGTTCTGGCTTGCCTACCCGTGAAGACGAGCCAGCGGTTTGCTGGATTTGCCACGCATATCCATGTTGATGCCACTGTCTATGGAGGAGCGCTTCGAGTAGCGACTGCTGTTGTTGGGCGGACTCTGATTGCTGCAAGTACCAGAATATATAACTATATGTAGTCACACTCAAGTATAGTAGCCTCTCTCTCTCTCTCCCTTTACCTATGCAACGGAACAGGCCTTAGAAAGACGCCGTCGTGCCGGCGTTGCAGTTCCAGTTCGTAGATGCTATAGCCAGACTCTGTCTCTGCCACAGTCGCCGCCGCCGATTCAATGCCCAATGGATTCATTGAGAGATTAGCCAATCCTCCACGTGGATGTGGCTTCCGACAGCGCTCCTTCTCCAATCGATATAGCTGAGCCAACAGTTGCTTGTGCCCCTTGAGACTGGCCAAATCCATTGGCGTTTGCTGTGCCTGCGTCTTAATCTTGAGCGCATTGTGATTCCACTTGTACAACAGCAGTGTGCACTCCAAATGGCCGCGCACACAGGCCCAGGCAAGCGGCGTAAAGCCATGCACATCCTGACTGAGTGCATCCAATTCCGTTTCCAATATGATATGTGGATTCTCTGCGCGCCAATTGAGCATGGCGCCCACAAGCTTGGCATAGCCCAAAGCGGCAGCCAAATGCAACAGGGTCATGCCACGTAAGCCAACGCTCCAGCTGGTCACTGTGCTCGGCGCACTCCAGGCATGCTTCATCAGTTTGTGGCAATAGGCCACCAGTTTCTCCTCAAAGTTCGGCTCCAAATAGAGCGAGGTCTGATTGGTCTGCGGGAGAGAAGAGAGAACGAGAGAGAGAGGGATTACTTAATGCTTCCATAATTGTTCCTTCCTTCACACACTCACCGCCAGTTCATTCTCCACCTTGAGCTGCAGCTTCTCATCGATTGTAGACAATCGATTTAGCAGCGTAAACTTGTACAGGCAATCGTTGGAGCTGCTGGCATCGAAGGGTGCATCGGCAAGCAGGGACAACTTGTATTCGAACATGGCTGAATTGGAGACAAGAAAATCACCGCAAGCAACTTGCAGTGTGACCACACCTGCCTCATGGGCGGGGCAATAGCAACGGAGTACACCCTCCTGCACCAGCACAGTGGGCACTGGCTGTGCATCAAAGAGCACAGTGTAGCAACCACCATCGCTAGTCCAGGGCCCGGCAACGAGCACCTTCACACCTCCCTCCGTGTACGACCACTCGGGGCTGAAGTCACAAATCTGATGCAACTTGCGTTGCGGTTGCTGAGCAGTAGCCACAGCAGCAACAGCAGCAGCATGATGATGTGCTTGCTGTTCCTGCTCCAGCGCTGTGTTGCTCAGTGCCTGCTTGTCATCCAAATCCAGTTCAGGGAACTCAACCAACATATCAAAGGCATCCAGATTGGCAAAGACATCTGCAGTGTCCTCATCTGTGGACTCCTGTGGCTGCTGCTCCTCCTGGCTGACAGACGACGTTGCTGCGACTACAACTGTTGCTGCTGCTGCTACGGCTGATGTTGCTACTGCTACGCCTGCTGCTGTTGTTGTTGCTGCTATTCCTTCTGCATTGCTGTTGCTGGTGTTGTAGGGCATGTTGGCAATGAGCGTGCGCTGTATATCCTCATGCGATAAATCTAGCGTCTCATTGAAGAAACTCATTGCATCCGTTTGTGCCTCATCTTCGTTGTGGGTTGACTGATTGTTGTTGTTGTTGCTGCTGCTGTTGGCGCTATAGCTGCTGTCGTTGTCACTGTTGGCGCTAATTTGGCTACTGTTATCACTGGAAGCACTGTAAGTTGCACAACCATTGTTGACCTTGTTGTTGTTGTTGTTGTGGGCATCTACGGCCTGATTGTTGTTGCTGCTGCTGCTGTAGTTGCTCAACGCCTGCTGCTGCTGCTGCTGCTGCTCGCCCAACTCCAGCTGTCAAAATGGGCAAGCAAATTTAATCAACATAAATACAATAAATGCAGTTGACTTGCGGTCGAACCGCACAAGTCAGCAAGTGAACTCATAACTCGCACTCACACTGACACACTCATAACTCACTCACACACTCACTCACACACTCACTCACTCACTCACTCACTCACTCACACACTTACTCACACACTCACTCGCACACCCACTGACACACAGTCACTCACTCACACACTGACAGTCATCCCACTCACCTCAGCAAGTGCATTGGCGCTCATTAAATTATCACAATTTGCTGCTTGTGTTGCTGCTGTTGCTGCTATTGCTGCTGCTCCTCCTGTTATTGTTGTCGTTGTAATTTGTTGCTGCTGCTGCTGATTGCCATCGATAATCGACTGTAAGGAACTCGAGGTGGATGATGTTGCCGACGTGGAAGGGGTGTTGTTGTTGTTGTGGTTGTTGTTGCCAGCGGAAGACGTTGTTGCTGTGAGCTGATTGTTGTTGGTGTTGTTGCTGGTGCCGCTGCCGCTGCTGTTGCTGCTTGGATGATGCTCGGGTGACATGCACATGGCCTCAACTGGGGGTTGACTTGCATTGCTGCTGGGGGTTGTCTGTTGCAATTTATAATAATGTTGCTGTTGCTGTTGTGTGCTGCTGCTACTGCTGTGGCTGTTGCTGGAAGCATTCACTTGCTGCTGCTGCTGCTGCTGTTGATTGTACATAAAGTTGTTGCTGCTGCTGCTGTTGGGTCCATTATTATTTACGGCATTTAATTCGTTGTTTGTTTGAGCTGTTGCTGTTGTTGTTGCTGCTGCTGTTAATTGCTTGTTGTTGCTGCTACAATTATTGCTGTTGTGGCTTATTTTGTTGCCCGAATTTGCATTTGTGGTCAAGTGCTGGCTTTGATTTTCAATTAGTTCCGTATCCATGACAGTTGCTGAGGCTGCTACTGTTGCTGCTGCTGCTGTTGTTGCTGCCTCTCTGGTTGTTGCTGTTATTGTTGTATTGGCAATTTGCAGACGATGATTTAAATGTGCTGGATTGTTGTTGTTGCTACTGCTGCTGCTGTTGTTGCTGTTGCTGCTGCTATGATTATGACTTTGATTGCTCTGATTGTGACTGGCCACAAAGCGTTGCAAGTTTAATTGTTGCTGCTGCTGCTGATATTGTTGTTGCTGTTGCTGTTGCTGCTGCTGTTGCTGCTGTATTATCAGATTACTTCTTGTGGCCAACATTTGATTGCCGCCACGATATTGCTGCTGATAGTTGCTGCCATCGCTGTGATTTGCCTGCTGCTGCTGTTGCTGCTGCTGTGGGTGTTGCTGCTGCTGCGGAATGATTTGAAATTTGATCGCCGACTCCTGCGGCAACTGCTGCGTTGCATTGTGATATTGTCCGTGCGGATTCTCCAGATGCAACGCTGCCGCCTCGCGCTGTCGATGCCGCTCAGACCAGCGTGAATAGAGCTGCAAGTAGAAATGTTGAACCTTTCCACATTCCAGTCCCATGCCTTGCCCCTACTTACCTTGCTGGCCACCACCACATTTGGCGTGCCATTTGGCCCACTGTGCTGTGTGCTGTAGGCATCATTCGACGATCTCTTCTCCGACACCGACTTCAATATGCCCGTGCGTCGCATTACGGGATGTGTGCAGGTCTTGCCATCGGCACAGGCAGCATCCCCACAACCACAGTCGAGCTGCTTCACCAGCGCTGCCTGACGCGAGAGACGCTGCTTCTCCATCAGCTGACAGACAATTGACTCTACTGTCTCGGCAGTCTAGCAGAGGGAGGGGGAGGGAGTTTAGCAACTCAAGCTATATCTAATTGTCAAAGTCAATACTAACCGAAATTTCAATGTCGTTGCCCGAATCAGAGTCTTCGTCGGAATTCACTGTAGATACTGAGTAATAGTTAAAGTAAATTGATTAACAATAGCGTATTATACTCGTAGTAGAGTAGTGGCATGAATAGTATACAATTAGTGTACAGTGGGTGCAAGTTAGAGAAAACCAAAGAAATTTCAATTCAATGCAAGATATTTTCAGATTTGCATATGCAAAATTAAGGATATTTTTTTTTATTAATTTATTTAATTAGTTTGGTTATTTAATTAGTTTATAGTCGGACTAAGGTCAGTCGACTGTTTAAAAGTAAAAAAAAAAAACAATTAATAGTTATAATTAATAATTTTAAGTTAAAAGTAAAATCTTAACTGTGAGAAAAGAACGAAAAAAGAAAATTTAATTGAATTTGACACTGGGATAAAAAAATGAAAGATATTTTTACTTGTTGTTTTTATAAACGTTTTCCATAAGAAAAATTAAAGTTTTAATTGTTCTGTTTTTATAAACGTTTTGCATAAGAAAAATCGATGCAAGTTAATTTGTGTTTTACTTTAATGAAGAATATTCAAAAATTATTAGAAATACGTCTAGGATTTTCTCTTGTTCCTTTTTTTTTATTTTAAACAGTCGACTGACCTTAGTCATACTATAAACTAATTAAATAGAATTCCACAAATTTTTCCACTATTTGTTACTAATGTCGGTCTAAAACTTACTTTATTAGTAATCCCACTGTACAAACCTCTCTAACTCTCTTTCACTACTTACACATGGGCTTCAGCTGACTGACCAGCTCCTCCTTTGTCCACTCCTTCTTATCGCCCCACAGTGTTATGCTCGGCGCAATGACGGCCATTTTATTATCATCCGGATACGGAACATTTAGATAATGCACCAAAACAATGTCGGGGTTCTGCATGGCATAGAAAATATATTTTAAATGTATTCCCCACTTCCTCAGGCGCCACCTACCTGCAGGAGCCAGTAACATCTGCGATGAAATGTGGGCAATATGGCCGAGTGTACATAACAACCATAGATGCACTGTGGGGCAAGAACACACAAACAAACAAGCACATAAAATATATATATGTATATAACAATTTGGTCGATGCTACGCAGCGTCTTTATTTAATTGAGGAACATAAAAAAGAATACGTAGCTGGCGTTCAAATTAAATTACCAAACGCCCACGCTAGGGGGCGCCACACTAGCACATAAAAAAGGAAACTGAGGGTAGAAAAACAAACAAAGGGAACTTGCCAAAAATCAAACCCTTTTTCATGAGTATTTCTTAACGTAGTTTGAGTTATGCAACTTCTATTCCCCATTGTTATTGTTGTTGCTTTTTGCTCTTGCCTTCTTCTTTTTTGCTTTTTTGCTGCGCATTTTCTTTAGCTGATAAATTTGTTGGCCCTCGTTGTCTTACGGCGATATGCCGCTGACTTTTGTTGTTTTTGCCTACTGTCTCTCTCGGTCTTCAAAGTGTTTCAACATTTATAAATATTAGTTATCGTATAGGGACGGAAAGACAAACGGACGGACAAACAGACAGACAGACAGAGAGACAGAGAGACAGAGACAGAGACAGACAAGGCAACCCCATGCTGTGTCTGCCAAGTGCATAAATCTCTACCAGCGAGCTACTTGTCTTGGTGCGAAGTTGCAAGAAATAAGAGGGAAAGAGTAAAAAAAATACACGCGAAATAAAAATTAAAAAAGTAGCAACAAAATTGCCCGGAAAACTGTGAAAAAAATTGGCGTGAAATTGCCAACTGTTTATATGCATTCGTAATGGCAACAAGAGCCAAGGCAGACGGATAGACAGAGGGGAGTACAGTGGGATAGACAGAGAGACATAGGACAGACGTACAGACAGACGTGTGTACTTCACACAGCGACATTATAAATACGTTTAACCCATGGCAGTAGCTTATTTCATTAGCAGACGACAAACAAAAGATAGAAAGAGAAAAAGTTTCGTTTCCGCCGGAAAATCATAACTCACGCGAGTACAGAGAAAAAAAAGTGAAAGAAGAGGTTCCTAATCTTTTCCCCGACTTTACATTAAAGGCAGCTCAAGTTGAGCTTTGACTTCCGTATAGGCTTTTTTGTAGCGATTTCCTCTTGACCAGTTGTAAAGCATAATTGTCTAATTGCACAGCGGGACAGAACTGTCTCCCTCCCTCTCTCTCTCTCTCTCTAGTCATACCTAAGTGCCCAATGGGACATACTGAAGTAAATCTCTTTGTATTCATTTAATGTGAATATCAAAACCGGCACCTTCCATCAATGTACCCCTTAAGTGAAGAAGGTCTCAATAGCTTAAGCAACCACAGGCACCAGATTCTTCTTGTGGTATCCCTTTTGCATTTAGGAGACCCTTAAAAGTACCTGCGCGGAACTCTAGACTCACCTCAGTGCCTTGTACTTTCAGTTTCATGTGATCCTCGCGCGTTGTTTTGCCATCTTTGCGCTTCTTCCAGCAGTAGCCATCGCGTCGGTAGCGCACCTTCTTGCGCGAGTACAGCAGCAACGAGCCGCTCTTGGGTCTACAGAGGGGAGTATAGAAGGGGAGGGAGAATGGGAATAGAAGACATTGTTTAGATATCCCCACTAATTGCGTTTCACTTTGAGCGCTGTGACTCACCTTGTTTTGACTTCTTTTGATTGCCATTCGCTGTGCTTATCAAAGCTGATAAGAATCGCTGCGATTTCCTGAAATATTTCAAAGAAAAGATTAATAAATATTTATGTAATTTCTATAGGTAGCCAAAAGATTGTTTATATATATTAGAGTTATAATAGATAAGCAATATTTGCTGAATTTTTTTATATTTACTTTAAGTTCTTGCGCCCATTGATTAAGTCTTTCTATCTCTCTGTATTCCTCTTAATACATCTCTACTATTTAATACATCTCTGGTACTATGTTATTATATTATATCAGTTAGTTTATATACCAAATGTTATTTTATCAGTGTATATGTTTGTGTTCTTCTCGACCTTGTCTATCTTTATGGCTTTGTCTCTCGTTCTCTCTCTCTCCCGCTTCTATTTATTTTGTTTGTCCTTCAGTTTTGTCTAATCAGTGCATCACGTGTGTTCAACCATTTTTTTTTTAAAAAAGCAACAAGAGACTGAGACTGTTAACCAACTTAACTAACATGCTAACAATTTCCTGACTTTTATGGCGAATATTCTGTTGGCCAACAACACTCGCGGCATTTCCTGGTACCAAATTTTTGCCACAAAAAGGTTTTTCTCTGTCGCATAAAACAAAAGGTGAAAAATATTTTAGAAATTTTCATTTGACCGCAGAGCGGAAGTCCACGCCGAGCCACGTGTGTGACCACAATTTACAGGTGTTGCTAGGGCTTGACACCTACTCAGGCAGAGAGAGAGAGGAAGACAAAGGAGAGGAACAGAGGGGGGAGATGGCTTTAGTAGACAAGTGTGTGACTAAGTAGTCGCAGTTACTTAGAGTGAGAATGAGTTGACTACGCAGCAGGCAAATTCAAATGCAAATCACACAGCGGGAGATGGAATACAAAAGAGAGAGATGCTAAGAGTAGAAGTGTGGGGGAGGGAGGCAGTGGCAGTAGGAGAAGGAGAAGGAGGTGGCAGCACTGCTGGTTGCCCATTTGGCTTTTCATAGCATGTTTTGCCGATAAAGTTATCAATTTGTTTTGCCAGCCTTGACGCGTTGCATGAATAATGTAAGCCAAACAACATGCGAGGCAAGACCAGAGAGAGAGAAAGAGAGAGAAAGAAAGAGAGGAGGAGGCAGGCAGAGATGATGAAGACGAGTCAAGTCGCGGCGGCGATTCAAGTCGACTACTCGTGCAGCATTCACAGCATTCATTGCAAACCATTCATCTGTGCCGTCAACAACTGACAGTGCCAGAGCAAGAGGCAACTAGAGTGAGCGGGAGACAGAGACAGAGAGAGAGAGAGAGAGAGGCAGCTAACGTGGAGGCTGGCGCACACAGCTGGGCGACGCCCATTGCCCAGCAACCATTGCCCATTGACAGAGACGACAGCGGACAACAACAACAATTTCATATGTCAGAAATCGCAACATTTGCGAGTGTCATAAAAATTGTATGCACAGTGGGGCCAAAGTGAAGAGGAATCACAGCTAGCTCGCGCGCGTGTTTGTCAAGTGGCAAACGTTTGCATTTTGCTTCAAATTGCCTTTGACTTTGGTCACTGGCCCTGCCTCCCTGCCTGCCTGCCTGCCTGGCTTCGTTTTTTGCCCATTTGGCATTGGCTTTTTGCTTATTTATGCATGGAGGCCTCAGGCTGAAAGAAGAGTTAAGGCAGTCAGTGTAACATGCGCTTGCCTAGAACTTGCCTCAGTTTGCTTCATCTGCTAGCTCATCTTTTGCCTCATCTCTTGCCTCATCGTGCATCATCTCTTGCCTCATGTCTTGCCTCATGTCTTGCCTCATGTCTTGCCTCATGTCTTGCCTCGTCGTTGGCCTCATCTCTTGCTCTGTTTTTATGATGAATTCCAGGCACATACGCGTAGTTTGAAGCGGGGTCGCATTAAATATTTATGTGCACCTCAGCGCCTTTGCCGCGCTTCCACTTGACTTACAACTCTTGCCCCCTTCTCCCTTGCCACACACACTCACACAGACTTCAGCTGATGTATGTTTGTGGGAGGACAACAAAACAATTAGTTTGCTCACTCTCAGGGCAGCACCACAAACGGCTGCGTCTCATTATCAATTTAAGTCTTTGATTTTTTGTTGGGCAACTTTACTGCCTCCCCTCGCAATATTTTCACAGCTACTTTATGTAGGGAAGGAGTATGCTTAAAATGCCAAATTAAAACCGTATGGTTAAAGCCACAGTCGAGTGGCCATTTAACCACCAGGACACGGGGACAGCAGAGTCCAGTTACTGACCCTGCATACAATACTTTCTACCCCCCCCTGCTTGCCTTCCCTACACCTCCTCCTGCTTCTCCACCTTCTGCCACCCAGTGTAGCGTCCTGTAAGCAGACTAAAATAAGCGTACGTAATTTTATTTATGCCCCCGAACACGGTTACATTTTGTAATTTTTGCCTGCCTGATGATGCAGTAACCCATCGCATGCCCATCCCATTCCCCATCCTTCTCTATCTCCTCTCCTTCCTCTTCCTTATTCCCCATTTTCAGCTCTGTCCAGCCTGAAACTTTATATTAATAAACTGTGGCACGTTGCTTCATGCCATGATTATGTTCCAGCACCAGAGACAATATTGTATGTGCATAAGTACTTAAGGGTACCTTAACTCGTTTGTATGCATATAAATACTATATATGTGTAGAATAGCAAGGGGTATATTCTGCTATATACTCTTAAATAGTAGCACTCTTTTTGAAATTTTTCTATAATATTAAGGGTTTCATTTGGGAAATAATCTATTATTAGAAAAGTCAGCATTCTCCTTTACCTTAATGCTTCACTTTCCAAGTCTCATAACTTTGCCAAACATCTTCCGATTTTCAGCGGGAATCATATTTTAATGATGGTGTATCATCTAATTTTAATTGGCATTCGAATTAATAGCTTTAAAACGATTAGGTCAGTCACAAATCCACTTTGCTATTGTTTATCAAAGTTTACTTTTAAATTAAAATTATTAATTATAACTTAATGTTTTTTTGTACTTTTAAATAGTCGACTGACCTTAGCACGACTATAAACTAATTAAATAAATAATGCTACGAATTATGAGAAATAACATAATGACTAATTCTCCCCCCTTAAATTTGTCTACAGGGTATTCAGCAGTCGTGTGTGCTTACCTACAGCTTCCTTTAGTTCTTTTTACTGCATTTTACACTTGCTTTTAATTTAGTCAAGTTGTCTCTTTGTCCGCGCACTCGAAGAGTGTTTAAAATGTCGCTTAACAAATGCCATGCCCCGCTGGCAGCCTTGCTTTGCCACCAACCTCTGCCTCCTCAACCTGCTGCTACTTCCCGAGCCTCCGCTTGAAAAAACTTTAAACTGTCGCAAATGAATATTTGCGGTTGCGACAACAATTCACAAGAACAAACAACAGCAACAACACAAGCAACAACAACAACATATTGTCGCGCTGGCCAAAGGCATTCGCCGTGTTGTTTTTTAAGCGCAAAGTTTTATTGTAAACACCAAGCTAAAGTTAAACTTTTGTCGGCGACTCGTACGTGTCCTTTAACCCCTCGAGGGCGCGTAAACCTCCTCTTTCCACACCTCTCCCCCTCCTTCTCTCTTAGACCTCAACTATTTGTATTTGCCAGCGTATTTGTATTATAGTTTTGTGGCGCAATATAAAAAACTACGCGCGACTCGCGAGCTATTTCTAATAGACGTAACCGAGCTGCGACTGTCTCCTGGCATCCTCGACTGCCCATTAATCGGAAAATGCAAGAAAAAACTCGCGACAGCTCTGGCTTGGAACTGTCAAAGTGTCCAGCCTACACGACTGGCAGGCTCATCCGCCTGTCAAGTGTGCCCAGCCCCATCGAATAGACCGTAAATCGCAGTTGCCCCTTTAAACTTCTTTGAACCTTTGACTTCACTGATATTTTCCGCTTTCATTTTCGACATTTTTATGTGCAATCAAATGCAAATAGAGAGAGAGAGAGAGACGACAACAACAACAACAACTTAAATATAAACACAATATATTCCAAGTTGTTCCCCTCTTCCTGCTCGACTTTATACTGACCTCATTTGTATTCCAGCGATGTCGCTGCGATGGGAAACTGTCCGCTCTTGGCAGGCTCTCCAAATTGTCGGGCAGTTTGATAGGTTCGCCATCTGTAAAATAAGTATAGAAAGTGTAAGTATAGGACGCAAGAAGTGAGATATATATATATTGTATATGGCATTATCTGTGGTATATTCTAATGTAATCAGCAAAAGAGTTTCAACTGCCAAGTCCAGCCTGGCCAACAGGTGCAGCTGTCGTCAGTTTAGTAAATGCGACAAAAATGTAAATCGGTAGTGCCCTCCAAAATGATTTATAGAATTTAAATGTCAACTTAATAACGGAACCCAAGACTTGTCGGAGTCAGAGTCAGAGTCGTCGTCGTCGTCGTCGTCGTCGTCGTCGTCGTCGTCTGCAACCAAATCATTTATCAACGTGCCAACTTTTGGCATATGTCTTTGCTACGAAAAAGTGCACTCTGCTTTTGGCCAAATGCGTGTGCCGTTATCCAATCCCCTTTCTCTCCCTCTACCCTTCTTTCTAGCTAAACTTTCCACTCCGTCATTGAATAATTACGCGTACTTAATGACGCTTGCAACTCACAACTTGCAACGAGCAAACAACGACAAAACGTATCGAACTCGCGCTTTTCCACTTTTGGCTTATTAAAATGCCATGCAATGACAGCCATAACAAGTAGCTGGAGTGTTATGGAAATTGACTGCTGAACAACTAGACAATACCCTGGGTTTCCTTAAAAAAGAAACCTCGCTGAACAAAGAACATATTATTGAAGTATAGATAGAGAGATGAATGGATAGAGAGATGAATGGATGGAGACCAGAGTGATGTATGATAGAGATGTATGATATAGACAGATATGTATGGTATAGATAGAGATGTATGATATAGACAGAGATGTACGATATAGACAGAGATATAGGACATAAATGGAGCAGTTTCATATGGTTGTCCTTGCCAGATTTACTCTAGATTTCCCTAAAATAGAAACTTCAGGTTTTTATTTTATTTTTTTTTTTTTTTTTTTTTTTTTTTTTTTGATAGACTTGCTTTGATGGAGGTATTTTGTTTGAGATGTATGGATAGAGAGATCTATGGATGTATGGATAGAGAGATCTATGGATAGAGAGAAATGTATGCATAGAACGTAATGGATCTACTATATATACATGGATAGATATGTATGTTAGGAATAAAGTCTAAGAAGTCTAGATAGAAGTAAAGATAGGGATATATAAATAGAGATGTATAGATAGAGAGATATATCACAAAGTTGTTCTTCCCAGACTTACTCTAGTCTCATGCACACCCCACTTACAAGAAAACTTCCCCAACAATACAGGGTATCCTTTAACAACAAACAGCTTTTGTGCCAACACACACACACACTCTACAAATGGCCATCGAAATAAACTATCGGCCAAAGAGTAATTTAGCAAAAATGTGTGTGTAATAAAGCCTCGCTCTCGCCTCGCGCACACACATCTCGCGCGACAAGCCGCGTCTATATGTACACGAGTATACTATAGTATACTATATCAAAACCCTTGTGATACGCGGGTAAATCGTGAATGCATTCCAAGGGCCATAAACGGGAGGGGGGGAAAAAAAAGAAACAGAGTATTGTACAATTTATATAAAGTGCTCAAACTGTTCCCCACAGTCGCGTAACCAAAAGTGTTGCCAAATTGCAAATGCCAAAAAGGGGTGGCGCTTAGCCAAGCAAGGGCAGTGGAAGGTGCTGTGTGTAAGCCCCATAGACAGACAGAAGAGAGAGAGAGGGAGAGACAGTGCGTGGCAAGTGCTTCACGTATATTGAGGTGGCCCGATGATCATCATCATCATCAGCCTTGCCCCGGGGCAAATGTCGTCGTCGTCCTAGACGTAGTTGAGGTTGTTGTCGTTGTCGTTCGCGTTGTTTATGGCCTTTTTATGTGGCGCACACATACAAACAAACACACACACACAATCGCATACACACTCACATTGAGTGGAATATAGTTTTGTAACTGATGGCGATATTTTTAGTTTGATAGCACACTCAAGTTTTATTGCTCAACTAATTTGTCATGAGCTGCTGCAAGTGTAGAGCAAGAGAGAAATAGACGGAACGCGATTGAGAAGGAAAGGGACAGGGGAAAAGGGGAGGAACCTCTTTAAAACCCAAGAAGAAAACACTCTACGTAAAGCCGTTCCCAAAGCGATAATTGTCGTGAAAATGCCGAAACAATCGTTGCTGCGATTTTATTATGCAGTCAGTTCCCTGCCCCTTCCCACTGTTTCCCCTGAAAATGTCAAAAACTGAAAGAAAGAATGGAAAAACTCTGTTTGATTAATAGAAATAAAAAGTTTTTTAACTGCGCTTTGCATATTTCATGGCAAAACGCTCGAAACGGTAAAACTGACGGTGACAGCGGGCAACGACGTCGACGTCGACGTCGCCGTCATAATAGACTGCCCAGAGGATCCGGGGAAATCAGTGCCAAAAAACAGCGTAGAGTACAGAGAGCCTCGTTCAACTCAGGTGCGCCCCAGCAGGCAGGCTATGAGAAGCGAAGAGAAAGGTCCCAGGCGCGCCATGTCAACGTCGACGTCAACGTGCCAACCTGGCTAAGAGAGGCAGACGGGTAGTAGAGACAGGGGGAGAGGCAGGACTACCCTTGCAGCAGCTAAGTATGCCCCTCTCTCTCTTTAGCCCCCTGCCAGGGGTATCATTCCATAATTTTAACCTCTGCTTAATTGTGACAAATGCGCTTTGGCGCCAGCAGCTTGTAAAGAAGACTTCGCATAATTTGGCAAAAATGAAGCTGCCATCTCTCTCTCTCTCTCTCACCTCTCCGCCTACCTGACTCTCTCAGGTATGTGTCTCTTGCTCGACAGTGTGCAAATAGCACAGAAAGAGTTGACATAAATAATAAATTTTCGTTTTACGGCTGCAACCTGCGCCTGCCAATTTGTGCCTGCCAAATTGTGGCTAATAAATTTACTGACAGTGCCCATAAAAAAAGATCAAAAGTAAAGTGAAAACAACACAGCACAGAAAAATCTCCCACCACACTGTGTGACCCCGTCGAGGTCACTCGAGGGTCCTATCTACCCCACTCCACTATCCATTGAAATGACAACCAAGAAAAATTGTTTGCCGAGTGCAATGCGCGACCAAAGTCAACGAGTGTGAAATTACTTTTGTTTAGACCTGAAACAGAAACTGAAATACCTTCATCCAGTTGAGACAATTAAAAGCCATTAAAAGCGAGAACAGTCTGGGGAAATAGTCGAAACACACGTTGAAACAGATAAAACAAATTTGAAGAAATTAAGTGTAGTTTTTGCACCTCAACAAAGTTCTTATTATACTATATATCCCCTCCCTCCCAATGCTTTATCAACTAGTGACGTCTTTTTAGCAAAAAATGGTTAATAAAACTGACTGTGAGAGATAAAAGATATGACGGCATGGAAAAAGTGTGTGTGTGTGGGCTGCGAAAACAAAGCACAATAAATAAACAAAACAAAGAAGTTTGCGATAAAACAAAAAGAACGAACGTCATAGTTGAAATAACAGCATAAAAATGTATAAGATAATATAAACAAATAACGGACTATAGAGTCGGGAAAGGCAGAGCAGTTAGTGGAGATTGATGCTTAATGTAATATATAAGTTTTTATGATTTTAGTGACTGATTTTAAAGACTTATGCGACAGTTTGAAGCAGTTGGAATACGATAGTACTTGTATGTTATAATATCAGTCAATGGTTCAATTCAACTATCAAAAACAATTAACTTTACTTTATTTTAAATGAAATGTTTTCTTTAAAGATATTAAAGATGAAATGTATTCCAAAACTATCTAATCTAATAATAACTAAGTAACTATCTAAAAACTAACTTTGTTATCGATATATAGTATATTCATCATCTCAACTATAAATAGCTCTATGCTTCCCTCAAAGCAGCAAACCTTTCATCAATCTTTCACTTTATAAACCAGCAACAATCTCTTGCAATAATTGTAAAATAATATTCTCACACAAAGTTGTGTTAAACCGCAAAGCAAAGCTGTCGTCTCGTGAGCCATGATTTATATGCGAAATATACAAACAGTTATTCATATATATAGAAAGAATTACATATAGTAGTAGCGTAGCTCGCGTTGCGGCTGATAAAAATCATGTAGTGTCAGTCATAGTTTTTGGCAAAGGCCAAGACAGTGACTGTGAGAGACGGAAGAAAGGGGCAGCTACTGCAAGTTGAATGTTGCATTACAAGAAGCCATTTCTCAGTTTTGAAATGTTTGCATATTTGTTTGTGTGGCAGGAACAGCAATTAAAAGACACATAACAACAAATAAGCGTGTCAGCAACTAAGCGAAACAATAATTAGTAATAGCGACAACAACAACATCAACAACATGAGCAACAAAATGCAATTGCAAAGGCCAGAGAAAGAGGGAGGAGCAGGGGTCACACCAAAGGGCAGCTCCAGCTCCAGCAACAACAACAACAACAACAAACGATTAACATAAAAATGCAACAAACAACAAGACGTGGAGTCAAGTCGCGGCAACTGGTAACGTCTCCTAGAGTCATAAAAGTGCTATTAATGAATTTCTAACCAAAATGCCAGAGTAGAACAAAGCTCCGCCAAGACGAGGCCACAAAAGCTGCTCCAAAATGTAATAAATTATTCACATTTATGACGAAGAAGTCAAGCCAAGTCGAAGAGAGAGAGAGCATTGTCAACACGGCGTATGAGCAACGACAGTGCAAGGCAAAGGGTGGTGGGGGAAGGGAGACAGACAGAAATGAAGTCAGTTTGGCACTGTCTTGAGCTTTGTCTAGCAAGAAGGCGAATGCAATTACGTCGGTTTCTTTTCACTTTACTCTTTCATTTCTTTTCTGTTTATTTGGCTAATGTTGTAAATCAGTTGGAAATTTCACATTTACTAAATGATTTTCATATGTCAAGGAAGGGCTGAACTATTTTGAAGTTTTAGAGAATACCCTGTAGATAGGCGAAGGTATGTAGGGGATAAGTTGTATTAGCCGGAGATCGGGGATCTGATTTAATTAGAGAATACAACATTAGGTTACTCTACATTAGGTTACTCTACATTAGGTTACTCTACATTAGGTTCGTGCTTTACATTGGGTTGCTTTACATTGGGTTGCTTTACATTATATTTTAATTACTCTGAAGGATATTTTAGATAAATGTTCTATAATAACTCGAATGTTTTAATTTCAATTATAATGAAATTTGACATACAATCTTCAATCCTCTCTCTTACTACTATCAAACTAAGCCAACCCTCTTTTTCTCTCTCTCTGCCTCCTTTACAGGGTATACAAAATATTATACACCATGTACAAATAAAAACTCATCTTCTGGGGGGGTCCCCCTTGGCATATGCTACATAAAAATTGTAATGCACTTTGCAAACTTTTGCGGCGGCGCTTGCTGTCTTACGATTTTCAGTGCACACACTAGGGAGAAGAGGGAAGACGAGGGAGGAGGGAACTACAAAGGGAAGACAGCTGAGGTCAGTTGGGGTTGCGGGACGACGACGGCCTGCAAATTATATTAATATGCAGTCGCTGAATTTTCAGAGTTTCATTCTCCATTTCACATGCTATTTTTTCTGGCCACATTCTCTTCTCTTGTTTCCGCTTTTTTCGGGCCACCTTTGCATGCGAATTCTGTGTAAGTTCCGCCTCAGGTTGACGTTGTGTATATATTTAAAATAAATTTTTTTCATATTTTTACACACACACATCGTATATATAGAAATATGTTTCTCTTTTTTTTTGGTGGTTTAGCAGCGAAAGCAGTAATTTATTTTAATGCCAGTATTTATCAAGTCCTCATAAATACGTTACGACTATTTGCCCGACAGGCACGAGCCACGTTAGCTATGGGAAAGAGAATGCACAATACATATGTATCTGTGAGTGTGTGTGCTTTACATAAATTGTAAATTAAACATTTAAAGTGCCATGAAATTAGCGCAGCACGTAAAACACATGGCACAAGCCTACAAAACGATTCTCCATTAAATATACATAAAAACCCAAATTGCCAGTGCACAGTAAAGCAAATTAATCTAAATGCCGAAAAACTAGTAGGTAGAAGAATTAAAAAGGGGTGTGACTGACCTGAAGATGCCCTAAGTGGACATGGTCCATATTTTAAAATACCTTTCTGTCTATCAATACTAATTTGACTTTACACTGTTTGAACTTTTCTATTCTTTCATCTATCTGCACGCATCTTTTTCTTGCGATTTCGAGTCATAGAGGTTGGACTTCGATTTGTCTGGAATACGCGCGTATAGAATTGCAACAAGCGTCGGCTTGGTTTCGCATGGACCACTTGATTATACATTTATTGTATCAACGTCCATAGAGTTAAAGAGTTGAGGGGGAACCCCCCCCCAAAGCCCCCCCAACTTTTTGGACATTTAAGATACAACTTCAGATTAGCACCAGTTAGAGCGAAAGATTCCGATGAAAATGGTATACTATGCTATAAACTATACTGCTAATGGATACACATTCTTATGTACATTTTGGATACAGGCAGACAGATCTCTCAATAGAGAAGATAGATGGGAAATACAGGCAGCTTAACTTATTTCTATTCATACGACAACTTGGTCTATAAAGCATATGCTACCCCACTGGCTTTAATTCCATGCTTGGGTATTAAAACTAATATTTATCTAACAAAATTAATATGGTTGTAAGCTAATAAAGACATGGACTGGGTGTCTCGTACTGAATAGAGCTGTAGCTGTAGCTGCACGGCAGGGCAGGGATGAGAGAGAGGGCTGAAGAGGGAAGAAGAGGTGGGCAGAAGGGAGGGGGTGTTGGACAACACACAAAAATTGTTTGCCTAACCGACAGGCGACAAATGTAGCACAATTTCAGGCCTCTGAGCATGGGTCCGATAAGCCAAATAAATAACGCAGCAGAGGCGGCAAAGGCAGCACACACACCGTTGCCGCTGCCGCCGGCTGACAATGCAACAAAAATATGCAACAACGTATACACCTCCCCCTCACACGCACACACGCGAACACACACACACACCTCTTACACGCAGATAGAATGTACAACGTTTAGAGAGGCACATTGTTCCAATAAATCTATTTGCCTTGTGCGCCTCTAATCGAAACACACCTGAACGTCGACTGCGACGCCAACGTCGACAGCGACGCCGACAGCGACTGCAACTCTCTGTGGGCAACAAATTGCCAGGGAACGACAACATATTAATCCAAATTAGCATCAAAGTGATTTAATTGCTTGGAATTTTGCGTTGGCAAACACTTTTCCGACTTTCGAAGGACCCTATAGAGCATGCAAGGTACGAGAAGGGAGCATGGACCAGAGAGGGAAGAGGAGGGGGTGTTAAGAGGTGGGCTCTGCATGCCTCAGGCACAGACAGCTAGCATAGTTGGCTTGTAAACATGCCAGTCGTAGGCCTTGCATTTTGTCACCATTTGCCCATCGATCAGGCTAAACAACAAGGCCCAGGACGTGCCTCAGCCCTACCCCCTCCCTGCTGCTGCCCTTGCCCCTGCCCCTGCTGTGTGCCTCCTTAAAGCGACAAAATCAACTTTAACCGCCGGCTTGCCTATAAATTTTGAGGTACACTTTAAAGCCCGCACGATTTATGTAGCTTTTAGTAATATGAGCAAATATATTACGTGCCCCGTAAACCGAGAGACAGAAGCAGAAAGACAGGATCAGTTGTGCAGTAGTATATACAGCGTGTGTGTCTGTGTGTGTGGCAACTAATTGAATTGCCGTGTTGAATGTTGAGGAAATTAATAGGCGCACATCAAATACTGGACAAAACGCCCACAGCGGCTGCAGCTGCTGCCAGTGTGTGCTCACTGGGACCGTGTTTTGGCAATAACTCTGATCCCAAATTAAAGGATAAAGAACAGATGAAGATATGTAGTAGAAAAAGAATAAAGAAAGGTTTGCTTGGGAGTACCGAAGGTTTGATACTTTCGCAATTTGTGGAATAAGTCTTCATTGATTGCTTATTTTAGGAATATTCCTGTTTTATTTGTATGAATTTAAAATAGTGTATGTAGGTTACTATTAACCTGATGTTTATAAAGTTTGCTGTGGTACTTTTAAAAGCTATTCAAATAAAATCTTCCTTACTATAGATCATTCCCATGACAGGTACATATGCTATGTTAAAATGGTCAGAGTATTATAAAATTTGGTTTTAATACAATTGATATATAAGAAAAGTGGGATGTAGAGAATTTGGTTGCAATATCTTGTAAACTGACATAAGCCGATAGTTCCACTGATAACTAAACGATATATCGGCCTGATTTAGCTAGCAGTGACTTATTTAAAATTAAGTGCAGCAGTAGATCAGCATGTGTGGGCAGTTTTATCAACATTGTTTTTAAAACTGGGAGAATTGTTTGCGAACACAAGTTCAACTAATAAGTGACGTTGAACAAGAATATACTGCCATATATGAATAGGAATTAAAGTCACAGCCATAAATCCCGCTATGCATTGCAAACTTATACCCAAAACTAATATACCCTTTACAAGAGTGTAAACAAACCCAAAACCGACTTCAAGTCAAATCGAAGCGAATGAAAAGCGTAGCCAACTGTGCGCTTCATGGGGCAATATTTATTGAGTACGTGATCTTTGACAAATCCCGAGCGAAATGTGAACGTTTTGAATTTTTTATTGCCCCCCGGTTGGTCAGCATGAAGCACATACTCTCCCTCCCTCCTCTCTGCCACTCCCTCTGACTTGCCTGCTTCTTTCTCTCTGTTGCTGGCAGCTGTGGGCAACCGCTGCCTCGTTTGGCATGCAAAAGGCGGCCGGCAAAGTGCCTTATTAAAATTTTGTCAACTTGCGACTTTTGCCGCACACTTTCGGTTTTTCCGCTTCTTTTTATTACTTTTTCACAGTTTTTCTTACAATTTCCTATAGAGTTGAGCTTAAGCATTTGCCGTGTGAAGTTCTTGGCTCCCCTGACATTGTGACTTATACATTTTGTAGCACTGCTCAAGCTCAAGCTCAGGTTAAAGTGCAGCATCAGTCCGAAGGTTGTGCTACTATCGGTTGGTGTGTAGACAATCGAACAAGTAAAGAAGAGAAAGAAGACTTACAATGACCAACACCTATACACTATAACACAAGAGATCAACACAGACAGAACCAATGGACACGGATGAATCATTTACAAGCAACCATCGTATCGCCCGATCCCGTCCCCGTAAATGTTATCGTTCGATATGAATAATACTTTAGCTGAGAGATGATATAGTAACACAGGATTTCGAGCTGAGAACGTGTAGAATCAGGAATAGAATTAGAGAATATAGCAAATGGATCTAGCTTTGTGTCACTCTTGTCTATATACAGCAATGCTTACAAAAAGCTAAGCCAGTTTACATAACTATGAACAAGTTTATAGGACTCTTTTTTTATATATTAAATATAATTTGTAGGAGCTATTTATGATTAGAAACTAGGTAGATTGCATTAAGAATACATTCATATCCTCAACAAACTAACTGAAACTTGTTTAAAATGATACTATAAATCATTCATTTAAATCTTTTAAATCTTATCATAAATCTTAATCATAAAGCCAATATAGAAGACACTTTTCAAGAAGTTCTACCAACTTGCTAACCTATTTCACATTAAGTTAACCTCTCAGGTCTGTTGAAGCGTAAAATATGCGAGCTGAACTTTCCCACTGAGCAGTAACAAAGAAGGGGGGACTGGCCCTGAGTCTGAAAGCAGCACAATGAGCAGCAGAAAGAGAAGGAGAGAGAGAGAGAGAGCAAAGGCAAACGAGTCTGGCGGGCAATAGTCACAACAATGGCATGCCAAAGACAATAAAATTGACTGGCACAACAAACAGACAACTAAACACACAATTACACACACTCTCGCACAATGACACACACACATACATACACTCTCATATTTCACACTTGTTGGTTTTTCATTGACGCACTTTGGTTACAAAGTTTTAGCGTGCCCAAGTGACGACGACAACGACGACAACGACGACAGCAGACGACGACGGCGTGGGTGAACCTGTTGAAGGAGACAAGTGTGAGAGGGAAAGAAAAAGAGAGGGGGAGAGAAGAAAGGTGGCAAGGCGCAGCAAAGTATGCTACAAAACGCGCATAATGAAGCTGTTCATAAACGAGTAACGACTTTTGTTGTTGTCGTTGCTTCTTCACATAACCGTTACTCAGTGCCGCATGAAATGTTAACTCGCACCTACACACACACACACACGCGTACACCACACACAGCTCGCATGAAAAACACTTAAAATGCCGTTAAGTTAAAATAATAAAAAGTTAAGCTGCCGACGGCGCTGGACGACAACAAAATCTAATGTGACAATGCACAGTTGCCACACACACAAAAAGCAACGTTCTCGACGGTTCCACAATCGCTGACATATTTCAATGGTTGCAACAAAAGACAAGGAAGACATAAATGAGACGTAGCCGTGGCTGGGCAAGGGGGGGAGAGGAGTTGTCAAGGCAGGTTCCCGTTGCAAGCTACAAAAACTAAGCCAAACCGACAGCGTAATGTGGAAAGAAACAAAATGTTGGGCATATTTTGCATTGTTAGCGACATAAAATCGCACAACACACACACACACACAACGCACTGGCCGACACACATCCTCACACACGTACACACAGCTGTATTCAGGTGTAAACGCAGCTAAAGGCTTCGCTTGGGTTTTGTGTCTCTTTGGGGTTTGCCTTTTGTTTCAATTGTTTGTAGTTTTGGTTTAGGCTCGCACTCGTTAAGGAGCATAGCCTCTGCCGAGTGTGTGTTTGTAATTGACTGTGTGTGTGTGTGTGTGTGCGAGTGTCCATTGTCAACAGACAACGCCAGAACGGGGCAAAACATTTGCAGAGTCGCGCGCCGCACGCGTCTTGTGGAATGGCGTGCGAATTATTGCACAGGAAGATATGAAATAAAATTTAATGAAATGTTTATAAAATGAAAATGAGCACAGGTTGTGTAAGCAGGAGGAGAGAGACAGAGGTAGCCATAGAAAGAAAGAGCTAAAAAAGATGGTTGATAGAGCGAGCAAGTTGTGTGACAAACTTAAAGCTGGAAAAAGAGTTAAACGGCAATAAAAATAGACGAAGAAATGTACTAACTTGTATGCGATAGTTTACGATAGTTAAGAGAGCAGGATGAAGGGGATAACTCAGTGAAAGCGATCTGTAGAGACCCTTAAAACTAGCGAGAAACAATCGACAACACACTTAGTATGTTGAACGATAGTTAATGCGATAGTAACAATAGTATGTGACTTAGTTGCGATAGTAAACATGATAAACAACATCAAGAACACGCTTAAATAAATCACACTTGTATACGATAGATAATACGATATCTGACGATAGAAAACACACTTAGTATGGTGAACGATAGTTGATGCGATAGTAAACAATATTTAAAGATAACCTAGAGAAGAAGAAACTTATAAGGCAAAGCTTCAACCTAGCTAAACACCAATAGGAAACACATTTAGAAAATAAGGCACTTGTAAACGATAGTTGATGCGATAGTAACGATAATAAGCGACTTAGATGCGATAGTAAACATGATAAACAACATCAAAGACACAGTTAGATAAAACACTTGTATACGATAGATAAAACGATATCTAACGATAGTAATTACGACAACAACATGCAACATCGATAGATTAATTTGGAATTTCGATACCTGCCACCACCTGCAGACCTTGCAACACGCCCCCACACACTCAACAACATGCTGCATACTTACTGACACTGAGCGGCAAGAGGGCGCTCTGCAGATGACTAAAGATCTGCCGATGGTGGTGATGATGATGCCCTCCCAGGCCATTGAAGTACAGGTGGTTCTGGTGCAGCGACAGCTGCTGGTGGTGATGATGGTGATGGTGGTGGTGATGCAACGCCGCACTCATGCCCAAGTGCTGCTGATGCTGTTGCTGCTGCTGCTGCAGATGATGTTGCTGCTGCGGGTGTTGATGTTGCGTATGTGGCAGCAATTGCTGTTGCTGCTGCTGCTGATGATGCTGCTGTTGCTGTTGTTGCTGATGCAGCATGAGCTGCTGTTGCTGCTGCTGCACCTGATGTGGCTGCTGCTGTTGCTGATGTGTCGTCTGCAGCTGCAACTGTTGCTGTTGCTGCTGCTGTTGCAAGTGTTGCTGCTGCGCATAGCCGCCTGCTGTTGCCGTCGGCTGTGCTGCTATTGCTGCCGCTTGTGTTGGCAGCGCCACTGCAACTGCAGCTGTTGCTGTCGCTGTTGCTGCCGCCGCTGTGGCTGCTGCTGCTGCTGCCGCTGTGGCAGTTGCCGTCGCTAGAATGTGATGATGCGTAGTTGTAGATGCTGCAACACGATGCTGCTGGCTTTGTACTGTATTAAGGCTGTGTATGGAGGCATGCACAGCTGACTGATAGATAATACCGTTATTCGACATGGCCGTCATCGACTGATGATGATGATGTGCCGCATAGGACATTGTGGGACCTCCTAGTCCTCCTCCACTGCCGGGTTGCACCGCAGCAGCTGTTGCTGCCATGCTGCTGGCCGATACGGGCGTGAGGGGCAGCGCACGATAACCGGCCATATAGATAGAGCACAACAAGATCTTCTATTATTATTATTACGATCTAAGTTTGTTCTTTATTCACTTTTCTTCACTAGTTTTCCGCTCGATTCTTCGGCGTCTTTTCGCGTTGCAACGTGCTCGTTAACTAATTCACTCGACTCGCTTTCGTATTTCCCTCTACAAGTTCAAATTTAAATTATAAATATTATTCTTTTTTGTTTTTCTCAGCAATATATTAAAAGGGGAAAAGATTTTAGGCTTAGACCCATTTGATAATGTCACTCCCCGGCGCTGAGATAAGTCCCTTCTTATCTTGACACACGCGATTCGTGACAGATTCAGTTTCAAATTTCTTTCTTTAGCCTCTTTTTTTCATTCGTGCTCCACTTGGACCTACTGTGTTACATTATCATCAGTTCCTAGCAGTATTCACGACATAATTTCAACATTTATAGCTAAACAACGAGCTTAAAACAAATATTTACTTTACATATACGATCTTCAGACTATATCAAAACTATCGTACCTCATATCGTACTTGTATCTCGGCCTTGAATTGAAGTTCAATTCGCATTCAGTTGTCTGAGTTTTTGTTGGGATTGTTGGTGCACTCTGTTTAAACTGTCAGCTTGCAACGTGATAGAAGCACTTGACGAGAGATAAGCACGTTTATAAGTATGATATTTCTGAATATATTACAATTTTATGGTTGATATTGTTGTTCTAACTTGCCGGGTCTCTTTAATGAATATAGAACACTTTGTATACAATTTTATGGAGCATTATTCTTTTGTGTTCTTATTTATTATTGTGTAATAATAATAGTATTCATTTATATTTATGACTGTATTAAAGGTTCATTATTATACATTTATTGTTTTTTTTTTACTGTTCGTTAATATTTTTATTTTTTACTATTCATTAATCTTTATCATGTATTTATTTATTACTATTCATTAACAGTTATTATTATTCATTTATATTTAATATTAATCGTTTCTATTTACTATTATGATTAATTTTATTATTTATATTATGACTATTTTAATAGTTGATTTTGTTGTTCCAACTGGCCGTTTGTTTTTTATGAGTATAGAAAACTTTGTATATATAGTAATATAATTTAATAGAGCAGTCTTTTTTCTTAGTTGTTAAAGTTCTATATCAAATACGTGTACGAACTATCTCGTCTTCTCATTTCACTCGTCTGATAAGCTTATATAGTTGCTTTCATATTCTCAATATTTCTATCTGCTCTCCACAAACATTTACAAAATAGGTAATATACTGTAGTCTATATATTATAAGCTCATTCAATCATTTATAAACAACCTTTTTATAATCTTATTCACTTTGATTTTTGTCTACTGAACTTTTCCTATATTTCTTTTCATTTACAGAACTATTTTGATTATATTATTGTTTCACTTAAAAATTAAAGAATTTATAAATTTAGTTGTATATATTTTATTATATTAGATTATTAAACAACACATCAATGAACAACACCAATAAAAGACATTTAGCAAACATATAAAGAAACATTTTCTCAGTTTATAGAAGAATATCGGTTCTGAGAAAATCTTTCCCAAGTAAACACAATTTAAGTTTAGACATCGAAACACTTTGAAAACATACGATCTTATATAACATTAAGAAACCAATAAAGACACCGAAACACCAAAATTTACAACAGCAAATTAAGAGAGTGATATTACAAATCTTTCTTGTCTCTTCCACAGTAATTTCTAGAGTCAGTAGAGAGGGGGATTATAAGCGAAATTAAATGGAATTAAGCAGAATACACCAATTACAGTTGACAACATTGACACAAACAGGAAAGAAAACAAACAAACACAACTCAACAACAACAAATACACAGCGAGAAGGTGGAAGAATCGTGTACAAGGTAAATAAAAAAGAGCGCAGAATTCAACGGGTAAACAAATTACATAAACAAACGATAGGAGGAGAAGAACGAGCGAGAAATGTGTGGATGAGGAACCTTAAGCCGGAGCTGGAGACGACGATGGAGACGCAGAAGAGTAGCGTGCAACGGATGCGTTGCTATTGATATTGACCATCAATATTGGCATATTGCTGGATAAAGTTCGAGGAGCACTGGG
This sequence comes from Zaprionus nigranus, assembly GCA_018903425.1. Lineage (NCBI taxonomy): Eukaryota > Metazoa > Arthropoda > Insecta > Diptera > Drosophilidae > Zaprionus > Zaprionus nigranus. The sequence goes on along the minus strand of JAEIGD010000011.1, from coordinate 806,108 downwards.
CAAATACTGCGTAAGCGCGCAACGTAACGTAAGACGTAACGTAACGTATACGAATAACAAACGAGAGACGACAACTCGCAGCAGGTCCGACACGTTTGCCCAAGGCCTGAAAACTGAAACTATGGAAAAGCGGAAAAGCCAACGCAGCCACCGAGCAAGGCAGCGCGTCCTGCCGTCGTCGTCGTCGCTCTCGTTCGGCTCGTTGAAGCACGAAGCATGGTTCGTGTGGCCGTGTGTGTGTGTGCAAGCCAGGATTCGTCGGTTGGCCTGGCGCCTACGCAGCATGAGAGCGAGCGAGATGGCGGCGCAACAACTAGTGCAGCATGAGACAACGATGATGAATGTGGCAAGTAAGTGTGAGTGAGTGAGAGTAAGCTGGAGTGTGAGTGTGCGAGAGAGTGTGAGTGAGTGAGTGTGTGTGTGTGCTTGTGTATTTGACTGGTGGTGCTCAAGTTAGGCAGCAACGTTGGCGCACAGAGCGTATACGTTATGTTTTAGCTTGCCTGCCACAATTAGCCTAATTCCATCTTAATGCCAGAGCGCGTTGGCTTGTGTGGGTTGGTCGACAGCACCTACACACACACACACATACACCCACACATCAAGAGACCCACACCCACACTGACAAACAATGCTATATTTCTATTGCAAGCAGTTAGGGGTTGCTTCCGGCCGTTAGAGGAACCGAACCGAACCATAATACGAACCCGTACAGAGCCAGGACCTGCGCATTGAAGAAAGCGCGCGCGCCTAAAAACCCAAAAAGGTCCTACCCCAAAGCAAAAAAAAGCCAACAGCACAACAATGCTTTGCCGTTTTAGCGTTGCACGTGGCACGAGCTGTACAGCTATGCCTGGCATGCCGCGCGAGGCACACATTTACGTGCAACGGACTGTGGCAATCGGAATTTTTTAATCAAATGCACTGAAGACACCAACGCGCAAATATGCCACGCATATTACACATACGACGTGTGTGTGTTGCATGCAATTAACACACATTTCATTATACATTAGGTCAAAGTGGGAGAGGGGCAAAAGAGATAATATATTATATAATATTATAATATCTGTAACATAATGAACAACATTTTTGCGCTATCAACAAAGTGTGTCACAATGTGCACAAAGTATTTGCAATTTTGGAGTTGCCTGAATTCTAATATTAAAATTTGAGATTATTTTATTATAAGAGAAACTTCTTCATTGTTGAAACTGTTGATATGTCTAACTATATATATTTGTATATGAACAACGCATAAGCACGACTAAGGATTTACACACATACATTTATATATAAGCGACCTTCATTCGACGATATTTAGTAACAATATATAACAAATTTATAATTTATTCATTATAAACATAAATCAAGCGAAACATATTATATTTCTGTATATAAATGTTGTTTTCAGATCAGTTTTGGATTCAATACCGATCGGACAATGTTGGGGTTTCAAGTATTTTGTATGCTGATGGAAACAATTGAGTGCAGCGTTGAGCTGGCAAAGTTCAAAACCCTCTCATGCGAATCATTTAACAAGGAGTACTGAGATTTTACTCACTGCCAAATCAAGGCAATCAATCGCAATAAGAATGTTGTCACTATATTCTATCTACAGAAGGTGATAACAAATCATCTAGTGGTGAGGAAGACTTCTAACATATATTTCTATATTTCAATGTTGTGTCTTTCCTCAGATGGAATTGGAATTCTTTAAACGTGCCAATGGCTGGCATCCTCTTCTGTACAATTTCAAGTTGGATCTCTGTCGGTTCCTAAAGAAAAACTATAATATAATACTCAGAATGGGCTACAACTACATGAAGAACTTCACCTATCTAAATGATTCATGCCCATTATCGGTGGGTAATGTTTAAAAACATATATACAAATATTTTATATACGTGTTTTTTTACAGGCAAACGAAATGATCAAACTAGTCAACTATAACATCGATATAGACCAACTTCGTATACGATTTCCTATAGAGAATGGAGAGTATGCAATGCACTTGAGCTGGTTTCATCACCAAAAACTGGTGGTCACAACAAATGTTTGAATCGAGTATTTCGACCACAGTGATAGCTTAGTTCAATTTGGATGAGGCAAGATAATGACACAACACCTATTAGAGCTATTTATATTAGATAATCTTGCATAATTATATTCAAATTTGGGACTATGGATAACATAATAATTATAAAGCAATTATAAAAGAAATTTATATATTCATATAAATTGATTTTGACTAGGCCAGAGCTGTTATTGAAAATGTGGAATATACTGCTAATGATACTCAGCCTGGCTGGGCTTAGTGTAAAGGTGCCCTCTAAGTTCAAAACCCTTCAGTGTGTTGTTGTCGCTAGGGAGTTCGGTGAATTCAAGGTCTGTGAAAATTAAAGCGATAAATCGCAATAAAAATATCATAAATGTCAACTATTTGGTGAAGAAGAAGATCGATGATATTGAGGTATGACAAAAGATCTAAATGAACTCAAATTTGTTTATAAAAAATGTCTGCATTTTAGATACAACTTGTGTTCTTGAAGAAAGCCAATGGTTGGCATCCGTTTCTATATAACATCAAGATAGATGGCTGTCAGTTCTTGAGAAAACAGTATAACGTAGTCACAGGGATTGCGTATTCCTATCTAAAACCCTTTACCAATCTCAATCACACATGTCCCTACATGGTTGGTAAACTATTTAACTAATCTCTACAAATTATATTTCTTATCTTCATTCACAGCCCAATGAAGTAATGAAGGTAGTAAAACTTGGCTACGATATGGAAGAAGTACGTAATCGTTTTCCTATTGAGACTGGAGAATATGGACTGCATCTTAATTGGTTTATTCACAAGAAACTTTGGACAACAATCAACGGTTCCGTTGAGTATGTCAACTATAAAGACACCCACTAAACTTTAGACCAATTTATCAGAATGGACTTCAACTATTTCGACCACAGCGATGGACAAATTGCATTTAAATAAGAGAAGAGAATAAGAAACACCTTTGGTAATAGAGCTATTTATAGAAGATTATCTTGTATAATTATTATAATTATTATGGAGTAATTATACAGCAATTACAAAGTAATTCATAAATTCATAACAATTGAATATGACTAGACAGTAGCAGTGCGACATTCGAGAACTCTTACTAGAAATGTGGATAACACTGTTTAATTTAATAATATTCAGCCTGGCTGGACATGCCGTGAAGGTTCCGTCGAAATTTAAAACCCTTCAGTGCGTTGCTGTCGATAAGGACTTTGGTGTATTTAAAGTCTGCGAAATTAAAGCGATAAATCGAAATAAAAATATCATAAATGTCAATTTGGTGCTAATGAAGAAGATCGATGATATTGAGGTATGACAAAAGATCTAAATAATTGGAGATTGTTTATAAAATGTGCTATTGCATTTTAGATACAACTGATATTCTTGAAAAAAGCCAATGGTTGGCGTCCGTTTCTTTATAACATCAAGATCGATGGCTGTCAGTTCTTGAGAAAACAGAATAACATTATTGTATCGATAGCGTATGCCTATCTAAAACCTTTTACCAGTCTCAACCACTCATGTCCCTACTTCGTATGTAAACTATTCATAATATAATCATACTTTGTATATAAAATTTATATTTTTAACCACTTCCACAGCCCAATGAAGAGATCAAGGCAATTAAACTTGGTTATAATATGGACGAACTACGCCAACGTTTTCCTATTGAAACTGGAGAATATGGACTGCATCTTAATTGGTTCATTCAGAAGAAACTTGGCGCTACAATCAACGGTTCCATTGAGTATGTCAACTATAAAGACAATAACTGAAGAAGATTTCTATATAAATTTATGGAGAAGCTCAAAATGAACTACAATTATTATTTTGACCACAGCGATGGACAAATTCCAATTGAATGAGTGAAGAGAATAACAAACACTATTTAGAGAAGATTATCTTGTATAATTATGGACATAGAGAACAGTATAATTATAAAGCAATTTCAAAGTAATTCATAAATTCATATAAATTGAATATGACTAGGCAGTAGCAGTGCGACAATCGAGAACTCTTATTGAAAATGTGGAAAATACTGCTTAATTTAATAATATTCAGCATGGCTGGAGATGCCGTGAAGGTTCCCTCGAAATTCAAAACCCTTCAGTGCGTTGCTATCGCTAAGGAGTATGGTGAATTTAAACTCTGCGAAATTAAAGCGATAAATCGTAATAAAAATATCATAAATATCAACTTTTTACTAAAGAAGAAAGTCGAGGATTTAGACGTATAACAAAAGATCTACATAATCGGAGATTGTTTATAAAACGTTCATTTGCATTTTAGGTACAACTGGTGTTCTTGAAAAAAGCCAATGGTTGGCGTCCGTTTCTTTATAACATTAAGATAGATGGCTGTCTGTTCTTGAAAAAACAGAATAACTTAATTGTGGGAATAACGTATTCCTATCTTAAACCTTTTACCAGTCTTAACCACTCATGTCCCTACTTGGTAGGTAAACAATTCATAATATAATAACTCTATGTATATAAGATTTATATTTTTAACCTCTTCCACAGCCCAATGAAGAGATCAAGGTACTTAAGCTTGGTTATGATATGGAGGAAGTACGCAAACGTTTTCCTATTGAAACTGGAGAATATGGACTGCATATTAATTGGTTCATTCAGAAGAAACTTTGCGGTACAATCAACGGTTCCATTGAGTATGTCAACTATAAAGACAACTAAATGTGTTGCAACGAACTATACCAATTTGTCATTGTTTAATGGAAATGAACCCAAATGAGACTTTTATATAAATGGCAGACATGAATTATTATACAAATTATTATACGAATACAAAACAATTATTACGGAGAGTGAAAACTATAAAGCAAAAACTAACGTAATGATTCCTATCATAATTGGGTTTCGATTCGGGAATAATTATAGCAATTATAATTATAAATATGTATTTTCTATGATGATGCTTATATTATGATGCTCGAATGATTATTAATGAATGTTCTAATGAATTTAACCTAAAGATAAAATTATAAATTATTAAACAGTGAATGGATCATTTGAGTATTCTGTAGTATAAAGATTTGCAGCAGTAACTACTGAATAAATATTGCATTGCATTGCAACTGCATCAAATGAACATTCTGTTTTTTCTTTTGGGTTGACAATTGCAATGGATTTCTAACTGCAACAGACTCACACAGGCTGAGCAAACTCATTAGTTCTAAAACAGGGCTGAATCAAATATTGTCATGCTGAAAAGTATGCAACAAAAAGTGGCAAAGAAATAGCCAAAGGGGGGAAACAGATCAACATTTGCCATAGGCGTGGCACAGAAGCAAATTAGGCACAGTGTTATCTAATTAGTCGCCCCCACGAGCAGCAAGTTCTCTTTGTACTCTATGCAAGTGTGTGTGTGTGTGTGTGATTTGAAGTGGTGCCTGGCGCCGGCCCCATCATAATTTGAAATTTAGCTGGGCAAAGAAAAGCAAACTAACAGCAGAAAGTAGCTTGTTGTTTGCCCTTTTCTTTTTGGCATATTTTTTTGTAGCTTTTTCTGGCTTTCTTTTTTTTTTTTTTGTACCACGATTTCTCACTGTGCTCAAGTTTCATAACAACGGAAATGCAAAAGTTTTTTTCGTGCAAAACAAAGCGTAAACTTTTTCATTTCTCTCTCGCGCTGCCCTGCAACTGTGCCCCCTCCTTCTCCCACTCTCTCTCTCTTGCACTCTTCTTCCCGCACTCTTGGCAATTATGTGCTCGAAAAAAAGTACAGCGTATAAATGATAATGAAGCTAGCCAAAGGATTTTGAAGAAAAGTCGAGCAAAAAACAAAAAAATTAACAAAACCAAAATCAAAAAATAGAAAGCAAAATGTGTATAAAAGTTGAGCTCACATGACGGCACATGCATGCAAAAGTATCTCATAGATACTTTCTGCACGACTCCGTTTGTGTGTAGGTTGGAAGGGGGAGAGGGGGAGGGGTTGGTTGTACCTATACCGCTGTTGGTAATTTGTTTAATTTGCTTACCTTCAAAAAAAAAAAATACAAGAAATATATAAAAAATTACTTGAACTGATAGACTAACTTCATACGCTGTAGATACAATTAGATATATAAGCTTTATATTCTTGATATGCAGCTAAAAATATTATAGATTGTTTATTTATGTTTATAGCAGTAGTTGATAGACTGGGAAATACTCTGCACATAATTAAAAAATAAATTATACATTCACTTTTCATTGGGTTCTCAACTTAAGGACAACTTATACATACTTCCTTTTCTACAGGGTATCAGCACACCTTCTACATATTTATATACAATCCACAGAGCTGGTTGAGCATACCCGCTTGATACATTTCCATACAGATAATCAAGGAAATAGAAAAGCAAAATAACGCTCGACTTTTTTTGAAGGTTGACGTGCCTGCCTGCCTGACTGACTGTGGCGTCCTTTTAGCCTAATGACTGATGATAAAACCCATCATAACAAAAGGGGGTAGGGGGCAACAACTATATATCTCAGTCAGCAAAAAACTAAAACTACAACTAAATTAAAATATTTTAAATTTTAGCCAAAGTTTTATCAATAAAATGCAAGAGAGAAACAGAAGCCAAAGCCGCGCCGCGTGTTCGCATTTGTTAGCCTGCCTGCAAGTCAGATAAGTATCTTACGAATGTCTGCAACGTTTCAATAGCTACATCTGTGTGTGTGTGTGTGTGTGTGTGTGTGGAGTAGATACATTTATACACATATCGTATGGAGAAGACCTTCCTATTTGGGCAATTGAAACATCAGCAATACTCGACAAATGCAATATGCCGCCAGCTCTCGACAGCTCGACAGTTTTGCTGCCCACTTGACACCCACACAGATAGAAAGAAGAGAGATGGAGAGAGACAGAGAGAGAATAACCTTCTTGGCCATAACTTAAATCTGGCTTAAAAATCACTTAGCAATGTCCTCTCCAAAAATATTTCAATGTGTCAGCATAAAAAGAGCAAAAAACAAACGACGACATTGCCCTCTTCGCGCTGTATCGAGTGCAATAATCAACACCTCAAAGAGCAAGACAGCAAGACAGAGAGACAGAGACAGAGACAGTCATAGAGTTGTCGCACATTTTATCTATGACAACAAAAACAACATGAAGAACAAGTAGAATGGGAGCGTAATAATAGAACTGAATTGCAATTTTGTGTAGACATCAGCAATTCTCACATGCCTCGAGGCTGGTTGTGTGAACGTGCAACCCAGTGGCAACTTGAGTTGCTGCTGCTTATCTAAAGCGACAATCTTCAAATCCCCAACGGAGGCACAAAACTGCAAAGCTGCGAAAATTGAGTAGGCAAACTCAAGGCGGCACTTTTCTCTATGGGGAAACTAATAATATTTTATTACTACTGAATCTGTTTCTATCTCCCTAAGAGATACCAGATGATCATTATCCATAATGAAGACAGTATAATTTAAATACCAACTAAAGACAATATATTCTTCCCTTATATTCTTTAAACCATACCATTTAAACTATAAGATTTCTCCAATTTAAATCAAAATTCCGTTCTAGTTTTCATCAGATTTCAAGTGCTTTACAAAGCTTTCAAGCACTTGTAAAACTTTGTTCCAATTGAATCAGGTATTCTATATGTACAACAAATATTTCTTAACGCTTAAATGAACTAATTTGTACTTGTTACCAAAAATAGCAACTGAAGTAGCTACGAATTCCCAAAGAAACTGAAGAGTAGAAGAGAAAAGAGGGAGAGAAGAGTAGCAGAGCAAGAACAGAAGTGCCGAAGAGAGAGAGAGAGAGAGCAGCAGAAGAGGCTGCACTAATGAGCACGAAAAGCACAACAAATATTTCTCAAAAAGCAGCAGAAAATCCAAAACAATTCGGCAGCCAATTGAGCCGCGACCCCAGAGAGGCTGCCTAAGTATAGAGTTGGATTTGAACAGCAACATACCCTGTAGAAATTCATAGATTGCTTTTTAAAACATGGCAAAACTTTGTACAATTAAGGAGAATATATAAATATATAATATTTAGCACTGTTTTTATCTTACATGTAGATATATTTAAATATACTTAAGAGTTATTATTGGGAATCCAGTGTTTAGATAATTGATCAAATTGTAGTGAATTAAATGGTTTATTAAGGACCAGCAACCAGACACTACTTACGAGAGTTAGAATCAAAAGAGACAGCAACAACGCGTCGCACAATAGCACCGATTTGAAGTGACAAATATCAATGAATTGAGAAAAAGGTTTGATATGCATCTCATAGACAAATGTCCAGGAAATACCAAATAGGTTCCGTTTATATAAATAGGTTAAATAGGTTAAAAGATATATAAGATATATAATATTCATATAAAGTGCGAGCAAATTACTTAAATACTATAATCCCATCGTTGATACTTTATGAACAACAGTTGGAGGATAATTTAAGTAAATCTTTAAACATTTATAAACCAAATTCAATCTCCGCTTTAAGTTGAGCACACATATCACATTTTTATTGACTTACAGGGTATATTAACAAATGTTAGCGAGTGTGAAAATCAATGAGGCTCTAGCACAGCTGTGCGAATGCCCTGCACAACAGAAAGGCAGACAGACAAATGGACAGGCTGACACACAAGTTGGTAAATAGACAGACAGACATACAAGGAGGTAAATGGACATACAAGGATAGAAAAGGATAAGCGGACAGTCAGATGAACCTCGCCGGGGGCTAAGTTTATTCGCATTTAATTGAATAATTGTTAGGCTGCCCACGTACGCAAGACACGCTCGAGAGGCACAAGGCAACACGTAGGGGCGGGAGCAAAGTAGACGCCTCTATTTAAAGCTCAGCGCCTCAAAGTAGGCAATGCTTAAAAAGTGTTGTCAATAGCAAAACTAAGCTGCTGCTGCGCGCCTCATCGGAGACTGCGTCAGCGCTCAGTTTGCCACAGATTTATGCGTCACATTTGATATGCCACCTCAAGCTGAAAGCTTTGTTTAGCAATTGCAAGCAGACTTACCGCTCCCAAGTGGCACATTCTGCTCCATGGCTGATGTTGTGGACAGTTTATTGCTTGTTGCTGCTACTGCTGCTGCTGCTCCCGTTGTTGTTGTTGTTGTTGCTGCAGCAGCTGTTGTAGTAGTTGCCACCGATGTTGTTGTTGTCACCTGCTTCTTGCCCAGTCTCAATATGGTTGTGCCACCTGCTGTTGCAGCTGCTCCTGCCCCAGCTGCTGCTGCTGCTGCTACTGTTGCTGTTGTTGTTGCAGCTGCCACCGCAGGCGTTGCCTTGAGCTTCTGCAACGCTGCTGCCACCGCCTTAGGCGTCTTGGAGCTGCGCGTCAAGCTCAGCACATGCTGCGTCGGCGATGTTGCCATCGCTGTGGATGTTGCTGACGTCGCAGTCGACGTTGCTGTCGACGTGGAGTTGCGTATGACAAGAATGGATTGTGATTTCTCAAGGCGCTTCAACGTTTGCAGCACAAAGGGAGATTTGCTGTCGCAGTTGCTCTCCGAGCTGAGGCTGCGCGAGGCCTGAGAGGAAGGAGAAGGAAAATAAAGGAAAAATTATTGAAGGAAATAGGGAAATTCAAGTGCATTTTTCTTACATGCTTCAGCATAAATGGACGCTCGATCAGTTTGGCATTGGACTTTGTTGTTGCGTGCAACTGTTGCTGCTGTTAATGTTGCAACTGTTGCAGTTGCTGACGTGTTCTGCGCCTTGAGCACACTCTCCAGCTGACTCGCATTGATGGGCGTCTGCAGCAGTATCGTATTCGTCTCCTTGCCCCCACTGGATACTATAGAGATGCTCGAGCCTGTTCCCGCACTTGTTGCAGCACCTTGCACGATGGTTTTCCTTGCCACTGTTGTTGTTGTTGGCAACTGATTGAGCGTTATTGCTGTTGCCTTATCCTGCTGCTGCTGATGCTGCTGTTGCTGTTGCTGTTGCTCGCTGAGCAGACTGAGTATATCCTGCTTGTTCTGTATAATGATTTGTCCATTCTCATTGCGTGTGCCACGCAACAAGATAATGTTGCCCCCGCTCCCTCCTCCCTTCTGCTGCTGCTGCTGTTGCATGGCTTCGATCTTGAGCTTGGCTGCACGCAGACTTGTTGTTGTTGCTGCTGCTGCTGGTGCTGCATCATTGCTTTCATTGCTGAAGCTCAGCTTGCCGCTGCTCTGCGATTTGACCAGGCTAATGCGACTCAAGCCAGTCTTGGTGGTGCCTGGAAAGAGAAGGAGCAAAGTAGGAGAGAACTTTATTAAAGAAAAAGCAATTTATTGATGAGGAAACTCGGGTATACGGACAGGATGATACTCTTTGTATACAATGCCTAAAGACAAACTCTTATGCTTTCTCACTGTAACAAACAAAAAAAAAACTATAGCATACCAGCAGGCGCAGGCAGCGCTTTAAGTTTAAGGTTAAATAACTTCTGTGTTTATTATCCGATGGGATTGAAATTTTAAGAAGAAATAGATATTTAACTGAGCTAAGTATGTGTTAAACTCCTAAAGTTAAATTTTTTCTACGTGGCTTACAAATCAAATTGAAAAATTAAATTATTCATTTGCGGCGGCGGTGGGAGTGGCAGACAACATTTGAAATTAATTAAATATGCTCAGAAAATACAGAAACCTCAATGCCAAATCAGGTGTCTCTAGCTTCGATAATAACTGAGATCAGTGTGTTCACACAGACATCCGGACAGATCAGGCTTCTGATCCTTATCAAGATTACATCTATATAATTTGTGGAGTCTTTCAAGCCTCCCTATAACTCTTACATACATTTGCACAAAGTAAGTTTGACCATTTTAAATGTCCGAAAAGAGTTAACAGAATTAAGAGAGAGATAATTACGAAGTAGATATGCAACATTGCTCTTATTATGTTGCTAAGAACTGTATATCATGTGTATCTTCACATTAGTCAAAAATTGACAAACTACGCGCGTTCTAAAAGATGCAAATTTACTTTGTATGCAAGATAAAGATGCGTGATTTATGGTAGCACGTGGAACAGCAGCAGGAACACTTGGCAAGAGCAAGAGAAAGTGGTAGAGGAAGCGGAAGCTCATTGTGAAGCCATCAGCGATTGGGGAAGAAAGGGTTTTGTATTAGAAAATGTGGAATATGACAGCACGCTGGACACAACTCCTGGTACAGGCCCATTGTCTACTCCCAGAGAGTGAGAGAGAGGGAGAGAGAGAGACAGATCGGCAGGCCTTAGTGAGGCAACGCAGCGCGGTCAGTGGCTTAGACAGCCATTTTATTTGCGGCCACAATAAAAAGGGCATACGTAGAGGGGTGTGAGGTGGGGTCAGGCGCTAAATCAAGCGAAAGACGACATGTTTATGGCCAAACAGACAGAGAGAGAGAGCGAGAAAGAGAGAGAGAGAGGGGGGGGAGACAGAGAAAGACAGACAGACGCGCTCGCAGGACAACTACTTAGCGAAGCGGCCCCAAAAACGCAATAAAAGTGCAACAAACAAACACAGCGTGGCGCGGCGACAACAGCAGCGAAAAAGAGAGAGAGAGAAGAGGGAGAGAAAGGGGGGAGAGGGGCAGTGGGCTCGGCCAAAAGTGTCAGGCGTCGTTGCATGTGCGTTGCCAAATATAGACTCCCAAGGCTGAAGGCGACACGACACGATGAAACAAAAGTGAGCGCCGGAAACATTTAAACGTAGCTAAACACTTGTCCGGCACACAAGGCATACATGCCCCGCCCCACCCTCCTCCTACTTCTCCTCGTCACCTACACTTTCCCTTCCCTCTTTCCCTTGCCCTTGTCGTTGTCTTGTCTTGACTCAGTCCCCTCTTCAGGCATTTGCTCTTAACGCCCTCTCTGTGTTGTGTGTTTGTTTTGAAAACGTGCGGGTCATAATTAGCCACTGCTGCTGCTGCTGGCTGTCTGTGACCATGTGGCCAACACACACACAGACACATACACTCACACATATGTGTGCAAAAGGTCGCCAAGCAAAACAATCAGGCAGGCAGCACAGCCCAAGCCAAGCCAGACCAGGCCAAGCCAGGCGACCATTCATTCGGGCACACATACTTCATTGTAATGTATGGCAGAACACACACTCACACACACTCACACACACACGCACACTAGGCCTAACAGCCACAACAACAACAACAAGGGCAACAGCTAAGTAACAACACCGCGCGTCCTGGCAATGTCCGCGTAACACATAAAACACTTCTCCAGGGAGGCGCAGAAAGGGGGTCGCAAGAGGCGAAAGGGGTGAATGAGGTGAAGAAGCAAAGGGACAATGGGGCGTAAGAGGTAAAGGACGAGCAAGAGGCGTATCATGCGCTGAAGTTTCGCATATTTTTGTGTTCATCGCGGCTTTTGATGTGCAAGCAACGAAAATGTGCGTCCACAGTGGAGCAATCAGCAGTGAAAAGTGGTTAAAAATGTGATGAAAAACTACATTTATGAATTATAAGAAATTAAAAGAAATATATCAAATAAATAATGATTTATGTAAAAATTCTGGTTAGTTGGGAATTTATTCATTATGAGAATATTTGGAATAGATTCCTCTATAGATATAGATGAAGCGGGATTTTTTTTCTGTTATTTATTCCTTAACAGCAGTTAATTTATTAGCTTAATTTCATTCTTAATGGTTTTAAAATGTTCCATAGTTCCTTCCTAGTCAATTATTTACTTTAAATCCCACAAAAGTATTACCAAAACAGAACCAGTCAAATTAACATCTCGCATATAATAATAATAATACCAACATAATAAATTATGTCCCTGGGAATACTTAATCAATTTACAGTCTACTTTTAGCTATCAATATTAATCAATATAAATATTAATCAATAATCAAGAAACTAAAATAAACATGGCTTATAAACTATCGAAAAAAGACCTAGTAAGTATGTGCAACTAGCAATAATGCAAAACAAAAGAATGTTCAGTAGATTCGATTATCTTAAATTGATTATTTACTAATATAATGACTAATCAAAAAAAGCGTGAGTAATTTGTTTTTATAGACAATAATTTACAGTTTGATAAGATATCATTACCCTATAAAGATGATAAAATATTCTCTAAAGTATTTGACAATACGATAACAAATATTCCAATTGGAATTTTTCCTTACAATTATTAACAACACTTTTCCACGCAACCGCACCCACTGTGCAGGTCCAACGCACGTGGCCTCAAGCATGACAAGAAAAAGGAGGAGGAGAAGAGACAGAGAAGGACAGCGAAGTGAGAAACTTCTATGCAAAACGACAAATTGCAAGTCTATTGAAATTTTATTAGAAACATAAATCAAAAGTGAAAGAGAAAATAAATACGATACGAAATGCGATAAACGTGTAGATAAAACATGGCAGGACAACAGATGAACAGGCACGGGGAGGTAAACAGAGTGAGCGAGAGGGAGGAGGTAGAAGACAATGCAAGAATGCAGTGCAATTGTTGCCCTTGGTTAAAGGAGGGGGCACGAAACGAAAGCAAAACAAAAGCAAAACAAAGTAAAACAAGTGGAACAACAACTAATTGGAAAACCAATAAATGAAGAAGAGAGGGAGAGAGAGAGAGAGAAACGTAAATCGAACAACAGTTATCAGCGCCAAGAGATAAGACGAAATTTCATCGATAATTATGTTAAGTGCAGGCAAACAAGTGAGACAGAGTGAGGGAGAGAGACTCTGTTTGTGTGTGTGTGTTTCATTACTTACTTTGATGCAGATTCAAATTCAGATTCAGATTCATGACCAACAACAACCACAACAACAACAACAGCCACCGTAGGTGCTGCTGTTGCTGCTGGTGCTGCTGCTACTGCGACGCGACGCGGGAGCGGGAAAACAAATTTGTTTAGGCTCGTTTTCCATGTGCCCCCTCCTCTGCCTTCCTTTTTTTTGCTATTTCTCTTTGCGTATTTTGGCCACTCTTAAAATAAACACCTGACCGTGGAGCTGCTGTGGCTGGTGGTGGGGCAGGAGGAAATTGCAGTCGTTGGCGGCGGCAGCTGCTGCATCTGCTGCATCGTGGCGCATTAACTTAACTGTTCTTCCATTTTCAGCAACAACAACAACGGCAACAACAACACTGGACACGCACTCACAAATAGCACAACATCAACGCGTTTGTGTGTGTGTATATCTGCACACATACATATACAGAACGGGGGCTGCCACAGGAACCAAAAATATTTCTCGATACGCACGGAGCGAAAAAATGTAAACAAAATTCGTTTTTGTTGCGTACGCGTTGCAAGTGTATGTAGCGCGTACCGTCTGCCCGTCGATTTATTGCACAATTTCCAGTTATATTTGCAATATAAAATGCGTTGGAATACCGAACAAAATATCAATTTTTCAATTTTTTTTTACGCGTCCCCCCGTTTGGATCCACGGACTGTGAGCGAACAGCTGTTGTAACAGTGGCAGCGCAGCAGCAGAAACATTCTGCGAGACTGTTAATTAACAGCGCGGCCACTTATGACTGGGGGTTAGCATGAAATAAAATAATTGCAGGTTTGCACAAATGTTGCAGGGAAATGGTACTATAAACTACAGTAGCCAATAACTTCCTTCCACTCATTAACACTGTTTCGCAGTTCTCTTTTTAATGTACCCAATAAGAAAAGTATTTGAATTTAACAGCTGTCTTAACACCACAGCACTATCGATAAGAACAGCTGTGCGTTGAGCAGTTATCGATTGCTAACATAACAGCTGCTACACATTTAGTCAAGTCACCAACCCACATGCAGCCTTGCCATATCAGTGAGAATAGCGCGCGCATTTTAAATAGAAAAGTTTTCATTGTTTCAACTCGTATTGTTTTTCGTTACCTTGTCACACGTTTTTTGCTGCACCCACAAAATACAATATTATCCTATAAAACTAAAACGATCGTGACGTATAAGCTGGTCGACGATAAGCAAAAAAAATACATATATGCATTACAAAAAAAACCTTCAATGATTATTTTCCTTGTAAAACAAAACTTTCGCCGTTTTCCGTTTCCAGCAAACGCTGTTGCTGCCCCTCTCTCCCCCTTCATTACCCTTACACTGCCCTCTGCCCATGCCCCTGCCACTGCCTCTGCTGAGCTGTGAGCGCGACGGAAGTCTCACACTATCTCGACGGCGACCAAGCGCGAATACAGAATAATTGCTGCTGTGCCAGTGCCAGTCGGTGCCATAGCGCCAACAACAACAAAAGCAGCAGCAGTTGCGGCTACAACAACAACAATGACAACAACACTTATCTGTGTCGTTGTGTTGTCGCAGTCGCCGCCACAGCTGCTGCTGCTGTTGTTGCTGTTGTTGTAGTTGTTGTAGTTGTTGGGGTTGTTATTTTATTGTTGCACATTGAAAATAATATACAAAATAATTGAATTACGCGCATAGTGTGCGTGTGTATGCGTGTGTGTGTGTGGGGGCGTACAACAGCAAAAGCGTGCTGATAAGAGAGTCAGTTGAAACGAGATAAGCACAGCTTAGCCACAAGGTGCACAGTGCCACAGGGTGTACTGGGTACACCCGACGATAACTGCAATCAATCAAACAAGAAGCGTGAAATGAAAACGTGACTTGAGCTCAGCTTGAACATCGTCACGTATGTAAATTATGCTGCTGACGTCGCTGCCCCCGTCGACTGCAACTGCTACACGGCGACGGCGACGGAGGCATCCCGCACCCAGCCAGGCTTACAATGTACTTTATTTTTTGTAGTATTTATTGTATTTGAAATACCAGCACGTTTCTACAACAGAAAACTGGCAACGTCTCCTCGCGTCGTCTGCCATTTGATAAAATGCACAAAATATGCTACCCTGTGTACCCTGCAAGTGGGTGTATAAGGCAGAAAAGGAAATATTCGAAAAACCAATAAAGTTAGGTTAGAATGAGTCAGATACATATATGTATATTGTTATTTACTAAATATTAAATAAAAATGGAATTAGTAATCGGCTTGGAATGTCGCAGCCATAAGCAAAACAACTTATTGTTTCTATAATATATATATTTTATATATATAAAAGATCTTGGCGAAAGATGTTGAATACCATAACCAAACTTATTGTAACTGATTATTTTCTTTATACTTTACATATTTCATCAATGTCGCAGATATCTATATGGGCCTTTGCAGGGTATGACCGACTTAACCTTTCTTTCTTTGGTTTCTTGGCTTTTTACAATGACTTTTTTATGACATTTTGGTGGAGGAGTTAACAGTAACGATAGGAAGGGGGCGGAATCAAGCCAAACCCGCCCAACTGCGACGCTGATATTGTTGCATTTTTATATGTATATTGGATTTGGTTAATTGGGCCTTTGAACTCTCTCGGCTGGGATGTTGTTGATAATAATAATACGAAGTCGATGTTCGACGAACGACGAACGAAACTTGATTTAAAACAAGGCCCCCTCGTCGCCAGTCAACGCCCCCAGAAGGAGGCGACGCGGCGACGACGCAATCGGCGAAAAAACAATAATAAGCAATAAAACAATAACAATTTTTACGACAACAACAACAAGTTGTCACGACACACGCAAATCACATGCAATGAGCAGAATTAAAAACCAATATTCTTTATAATTTGTATGTTCCGTCCAAAAGGCACAGGGGGCGTAGGGCGTGCCCAAAAAAAGAACGCCCCAACGGTTGTGCAGGCGATTTGCCTGAGTCGCCCTATGCAACAAGTGTTGCCAGAAGCAGTGGGCAAATTTGTCTATAAAACGCTGAATTGCATACAGTTGCAATAAAAAAGGCTAAGTGTATGGAGTTTTCGGCATTAAAAAAGCTAGATAGATATTAAACAGCTGAGTTGGTTCCACTGTTGAGCAAGAGCGAATGAACGAGAAAACCCTCAATGAAAACAAAATGCAAGAAGAGGAAGCAGAGCGCAAAAAAGAAGACAAAAAAAATATGTTGAACTCGTAAAATGGCAAGCGGCCTCTAACTGTAAATGGTCAATACTGCAAGCTGTTGTTGTTGTTGTTGTGCCTGCGATTACTCCCTCTCATTCCTTTCCTATTCCTCTCATTCTCTATTTGTTGCAGAGAGAGCAAAGGTAGCTGCGCATACCGGGATAACAGTGCAGCACTGGCGGACACTCACATGGTCTCACTCACACACACAGATGCACACTTGCAGGCTCTGCAGGTACGCTGCGCATACCGGGATAACAGCGCAGCGCAGTGCAGCACATACACACTGGCAACAGTGCCACTCGCACGCATGCACACTTGCACACAAGTTAAGCCGGTTTTGGGAGTATCGCAGTCTCTGCTGCTGCAATTCACAGTGCAACGTTGTAGCAGCACAGTCAAAAAATACTGCAAATACTGCAAAAATATTCGTGGCATGCATTTGACTTAAACAACAAAAATTAAATCCTCTCATACACACGCTTACGTCGCGTACACATAAGTACCAAGAGTATAAATGTACATATGTATGTATGTTTGTGTACCTAGTGTACAATTGTACATTTATACGGGTGACTTAGGAAACCAGTTTTATTGCAATGCAACCAAGCAAACCAAAACCCCAAGAAATTACGTATCACAAATGTACACACGCACACACATACAAACATATTAGGTTGTCAGTCTGCCTTGCTGTCTGTCTATCTGTGTGTGTATGTGTTTCTGTGAATGTATGTTGCATGTATTTTTCGCCGCTATTGCGTTGGTCTCTTCTGCCCTCTCAACAGCAACAACAATATTAGCTCTTTGTTTTTACTCGTGTGCGAGTGTGTGTGTGTGTGGCCACCTGTAATTGTAATTTTTTATGTAAATCTTGGGATTTTTTCGTCCATTCTTTATGCATCTGTTGCTGTTACTGCCACTAACAAATTGTGTACAAAACATTTTCGGTTGAAATGTAAAAACAATTGAAAAGCAACAGGTATAACTTTTAAATACCAACAAACAAACACACACACACAGGCACGCTTGCGCTATCGCACAATTGAGAGCTTTCCATGTGTGTGTGTGTGTGATCCAGCCACAAAAGAGAAAACTACGCTTACTCACCTACAGCCAATAGTGGCGGGCATTCAACTTGCTAAGGCTGTCTTTCTTCAATTGTTAATATCTATTTATTTATTTATATTTCGCTTCTATCATACTGTGCATACATTTAACATTTAAAATAGTGGAATTTGCGTCGTGTGCTTACAGCGCATTTTGTGTATCTGTTAAGCCGGATGAGTCATTCGGTAAAGCGAACAACAATAACTAGTTTTACGACGAACCAGGGCTGCACTAAAAAAAAATACTTTTTCGCTCATTAGCTTTTCCGCCGGCTTCGTCAATCGAGTTACGATACTCACCACAATGTATGTGTGTGTGTGAGGTAAACTCCAGCTTGCTTGGGAGAGAGTGTGCAGCCCTGGCAGGTGCAAAATGAAACGGCCTCATAACTTTTTGGTCAACGCAACGGCAACTCAAGCCTCAGTCTCTTGCGCGTGATCAGGGTAAAAACAAACATCGGCGGACCGTGAAGGTGGTGAGGATATTCCAGAGTAGTCAGTGAGTCGTCGATGTGAGATTGTGTGTCGTCGTCGTCGTGTTTGTGTTTTGTTGTTGTTGTTGCTGTGCTGCGGCTGCTGTGTTATCTCTTCGTGTTTGGTTGTAAATTTTTGCGCAGTAAACTTTGAAAATATTCGAAAACAGCGACGAAATCGTATCACTTACAAACACATACACACACGCACACGTACACTACAAAGAGAGCGCAGCAGCAGACAACTAAGAGAGGAGAGAGCGGGCGCGCGCGCAAAAAAAAGTAAACGGTTCTTGTTGTTATTGTAGTTGTATTTGTACCAGCCGCAGCATCCCGCCATTGTTGCTGATTTGCACAGACAAACGCACACACACATAGTAGTTGTTGTTGTTGTTGTTGTGCCGTGCATCGCGTGTAACTGTAAAACTGTGCCGTCGCTGAAGTGTCCAGTCGCTGCCGCTGTCGCCGCCCCCATCCTCGCCCGCATCGCATCAATTGCACTAATTTCTTCAATCAGCGCACAAGGCAAGATTCACATTTTAAACGAGTAAAACTAGCGAAAATTGTTTAACAAGTGAAAAGCAAGTATAGCTATCTGTCTGTATGTGTAGATCTGTTTCTGTGTGTGTGTGTGTGTGTGTATACATATGTAAATTTGGCCCATTGTCCAAATTTAGATTCTAAATCCGGAATTGACTGGAAACACACATAAATCGCTGCATGAGTTTTAGTTTTTTCATTTTCTGTTGCTCCTTTTTTTACACTGTCATCACGCAGGTCATGTGGGCGATCAGAGCAGCGAGAAATAGAGGGAGAGACAGAGAGCGCAACAAAAACTATGAAGAGCTTATAAAGAGAGAGGGGCAGAGAGCAAGTGCTCTCACGTGTGTTTAATACGAAATTAATGTGAAGTTTGACATGCTTTTTTATAATAAACTAAAGTTTAATTACAACTACAACATCATGAGAGCATGAAAAAGAACGACAGCAACAAAGAGTGTATTGTTACAACAAAAACAAAGAGAGTAAGGCCACAACAACAACAACAAAGAGAGTCCAAGTGCTGGCGCACTTAACAGCAGCAGCAACGTCATTGTTGATAGTGTTGTTGTTTGCTCTAATCTCGATTTATCTCAGCAAGTGAGCGAGAGAAGCGCGCGAGCGGCGGCAAGCTTAACTATTGTTTATTGTTGTCTCCCCTCTCTTAATAATCTGCATGTGTGTGTGTGTGAGTGTGCGCTCACTAGCATGCGCATGTGTGTGTGTGTGGAACTGAACTGCAAGTGAATTAAACGAAACGACTTGAAAAAGTTGAAGCTTTGCTTTTTTGTTATTTAGTACGCAGCTGTCTCCCGACGTGTACGTTACGTAGTGGCGCCGTGGCGCTTTCAAAAATATCGACAAAATCCGGTGAAAATCTGTGTAAACTTTGAGAAACGATCGAAGAGTCTTCGAGTGCCTGCGCGAGACTCTCTGCCAAAAGATTTAGTGTTGTTGTTGTTGCTGATCGTTGTCGATTTAACGCCTTGCTAAACAAACGGTATGCGTGTTTCTTGTTGTTGTTATTGTTGTTTTTGCAAAAGGAAAGCAAAAGTGCAAATGTAAAATTACAATATAATGAGTGCTGTTAGTAGAAGAGTGTGTCAGTGTGTTTGATTAAATTTAAATTGCCTTGCTGCTGCCACACGCAAGCGCAGTGTGCAGCGCGCTGCCGCTAATTATGAAAGTTTTTATTGTTTTTTGTGGCCCAAAAGCGCCGCCTGAGGCTCACACACATATTTTAACGTTTTCTTGTGCAACAGCAACGCACAAATTTGTTGTTGTTGTTGTTGATTTGTTTTAACTTTGCGCAAACACCTGTGTGATGGTGTGTACACACTTATCTACTCCTGACTGAGGAGCCAGTATGACCATCATACGGGCCAAAAGAAAGTATGCTGCGCTGCAGCAGCAGTTGTTTTTGTTGCTCTTGCTGCTGAGGAGAAGAAATCATTAATCACAATACGCTGGCTGCATAAATTAAAGCGAAAGAGAGAGAGATAGAGGGAGAATGTGGAGGGGGAGTAGAAGAAGAAGTAGGAGTAGGAGGAGCGCAAACAAAATGGTTTGTTCGAAATTTCACAGTGGTTACACACGCAAATTCAACGAAGTAGAGTAGAGTAGAGTACCGCAACCTCAAAGCTTCCTCTCCCTCTCTCTCTCTGTCTTCCACCTGTGCTTCTTTTCTCTCTTTTCTGCTATTCTTGCATGTCACTACGAATTTTTACAACACTCACGCACTCTGCATGCTAAAATCGATAGACCAGTGTTGGTGGGTGGGGAAGGGGACACACGGAGGTCAGCGTCAACGTCTTGCGACGCAGTCGTCGTCAACTTCCGCGACGCAATGTGATCGCGTCGTTGCGGTTTAGCTTTGGCTTTGGCTTGTCGACATTATCTTTTGTTCGCCGTCGACGTCGCTGCTGACAACTGAGCGCAGTTTTTCGCGTTGTTGTTGTTGCGACAGCAGCAACAGCAGCGGCGCCATAATTGCGCACAATTGCCAAATACAGGGTGTTTCACTTTTCATTTCATTTCGTTGCGTGTGTTTTTGTTGTGCTATTTTCAATCGTTAGTTATTTTTGCGGTTACCTCCGTCGTCGTCGTCATCGCACGCCGCTTTTGGATAATTTGGCTTTCGCTTTTGTGCCCCATTATTGCCCGCCATCGTTGCTTGCTGCTGCTGTTGTTGTTGTTGTTGTTACTGTAGTTGCCTAATGCCAGTCCAACTCCAAATGAATCAAACTTATGTTCATATGCTACAGTAAATCGTCGCTATATGCAACTCATATATATCACAATCTGTAAAACCGGTTCGAAATTGATTGACAACATACCGCAAAAATACGACGCATTTTCTATTAATAAATAAAAATTCAATTTACTTTTTGTTAAATCATTGCAACGAATGCCCACTGTGCGTGTGTGTGACGGTGTCTGTGTGTGTGCTTTGTGTGAATTTTGCACATTATAATAATAAAAACAACGCTTCACTTATATTTTGCAAGATTTTTCTTAATTATGAGACAGCACGAAATGTGAGAATTTCACGAAAAAAAGAAACAGATCTCGCTGATCTCGAGGTGCGATTTTGACTATTAAAAACTTTGAGCATTAGGGTGTGTCGTGTGCAGTGATTAATAATGATTTAATAACTTTCTAAAGCAGGGGCAATTTTTACCTGAGCTTTTATCTGATTCCCTCCAATTTCTTATTGTATTTTGTTGCCCGCTTTATATTGAGACACCCTAATGTGTGTTTTTTTGCGACTTTGTTCCACTTTTGTGTGTGCAAAATTTCTGAGAATTCTCCGACTTATTATTGTCTCAGACGGACGACAAACGTTGGCTTGGTGACGTCTGCAAGCAGCTGACTGACTTGGGAATTGTAAGATAATAATATTGCATGAATTCAGTCAGGTAGAGTAGACTTAGTGTGCTCATTAGCCAGACTTAGTTACTAAGCTCAACAGCAACTGGTTTAGCTTAGAAGACGGTGGGGCTGACGTAGTTTCCCTTGCCTTGTATCGTGTCTGGGGATGCAGATGCACTTGGCTTGGCTTGGCTTGGGGATTGGTTTACCTCAGCTGAACTGAGCTGAGGTAAGAATGCATTCAGATTCACAGCAAGTTGGATAACAAGGCTAATTAGCAGTACACTGTGTGTGTGTGTGTGTGTGTGTATGTCGCGTACCAGGGGACAGTTGGCATTTTTGTTGCAAATGAAGTTTCTCAGTTCGCTAGGGAAAAACCCCTGACTAAATGCGACAAAATCTAACACAAAATAAGCAAAAACAAATAAAAATTTAATTAAAAACGAAAGTATATGACGAAAGGTTGAGTGAAGTTAAATCGACTTTAATATACCCTGCGTAATTATTTGGTTGCTGATAATTATTGTAGACAGCTTAAGAGAACGTTATAGGAAGGATTGTAGAATATATATTGTAGAATACATGTTGAGATGGAGATGCCTTCTTGCATAGGTTGAATACATTCTTAGCCTACACAAAGTTATAATACCCTTCTACCTTCTATACCTTAGGAAAACTCGCATAAAAATCACCCTGTAAGGCAGAGTTACAAACAGCGCAAATAGAAAACAAAATGTAATATAATAAACATGTATTTCTCGCTAGGAACTTTGTCCCCTCTTGTAGCTAATTACAGCAAATAGATAAATAAATATAATATAATACAATAATTATTGTATTGTATTGTTTACTAGGAACTTTGCCCCTCTTGTATCCTAAATATAGAGTATAATAAACATTATTGTATTGTATTGTTTACTGCTGCCTAATTGACTTTGTGTGCTCAGTATACCTTCCAGTAAGGAAGGGTATAAACAGCTAAACTACAACTTCACTTTAAGTTCCCCTGTGCCTATTTACGGGGTATAACATTCCTACTGTACTTGTATAGGGTATCTGTAGCTCATTCACATCTAATCCTTGTTCAAATTGCCCACTCCACAGTTGTACAAACTGCCGCCGTCGAAGATGCCTTATCAGCCCGCCGGAAATAGCGGTTCTGGCAGTAAAACGGCCAAAATGTCGCAGCTTAAATTCTGGAGTAAACAAAACAACAACAAGCAGCAGGAGAAGCAACTGCAGCAGGACAACAATGGAGGGGACAATCTTGATGGCAGCAATAACAACGGCACCAACAACACTAACAACAACAGCAACAGTGGCAACAACAACAGCAGCTCAAAGAGCGACACTAAGAACAACAAACGCAACTGGCTGCACACACCAGAGCAGCTCATCAACGGACACGCTGTGTATCTAGTCAAGGTAAGTGAGAGCAACAGGTGTGAAGTGAATATGAAAATATATTCTTATGGAATTCTTTGGCTCACACACACAAGTTCTTTGGTAACCTGAGCGTGGATCAGCCCAAGGGCATTGAGGTGGTCAAGGATGCAATACGCAAGCTGCAGTTTGCACAGCAAATGAAGAAGGCGGAGACGGGCACGCAGGAGAAGTTCAAGAAACTGGAGATCACCATAAGTATCAAGGGAGTGGCAATTCAAGAGCCGCGTACGCATAAAATCTTGCATCAATTCCCATTGTACAACATCTCGTATTGTGCCGACGAGAAGGGTGTGAAGAAGTTCTTTAGTTTCATTGCCAAGACAGTGAAGAACAAGGATAACAACGGGCTGCAGGATAGCAATGGTTATGGCACCAATGGCAGTGGCAATGGAAATGGCAATGGTAGCGCGAAGGCGGAGGAGTCGCACGAGTGTTTTGTATTCATATCTAATAAGTTGGCTTCGGATATTACGCTGACCATTGGACAGGCCTTCGATTTGGCCTACAGGTGAGTTGAAGGTTGACTTCTTTTTGAAACCTTATTAACCTTTTCTTCTTGAACTCTTTAGAAAATTCATGGACAGCAACGAGAAGACAAACCTGAACAAAGCGCAGCAGCAAATTGAGCATCTGCAGCAAACGATTGCCATCTACAAGGAGCGACTGCGTGAATTGTCAGCCAAATTGCCAAAGTCCGAGCTGGATGCGATGCTCTTTAAGCTAAACATCAAGGACATACTGGAGGCGCCTGCCCCCAATGAGCTGAGCAATGGCAATGAGACGCTCAGCAATGGCAAACTAGGTAGGCAAAACTATATATTATATGTATATGATATATGTAGCTGTAACTAAACATTGTCTGCCTCCCTTTAGATGAGGACAAGCTGCTGATTGATACCAACTCCACGACCGCATCGACGCATTCGGCCTCGCCCAGCTCGTTTTTGCCAATTGTGCCGCCACGCAGCAATTTGTCCAGCCAGTTGAGCAGCAGCAGCGGCGGTGGCGGTGGTGGCAAGAATAATAGCCAGAAAATGGATGAACTGTTGCTGAATTCCGATTCGGATTCAGATTTCGATCCACGAGCGGATGAGATACAGGATAATCTTAGCAATGGCCGCAATGCCATCAGTAATGATCTATTTGGCTTTGAGCCTTCAAAGAGTTTTGGTCAACAACTGTTTTTCACCAACAACAATGATCATAAGCTGCAGAACAACAACAACAACAATAACAACAATACTAACCTGAGCAACAACAATGCAAACAATTTGAACAACAACAACATGAGCATCAACAGCAGCGGCTTCTCCAATGAGTTGAACATAACGCCGCCATTATGTAAGTTTATTTAACATATCTTTATCATTTACCTTTACTAATCTTCTGCTGTTTATAGTGGCACCACCGCCAAAGATAGCGGCACCACGTCGCACTATCTCGCAGTCGAGCAGCGGCAATCCGGGCGGCCTCAATGGCAATACGGATCTGTTTGGCTCCGATCCGTTTGAGATGAACAACGGACCGAGTGTGTTCAAGGTATGCAGCTAGAAGCCCCTCTGTTTATCTATGTAGAATTCTTCTCTAATCTCTGTTATCTTCATATTCATGTGCAGAGTCAACTGAACATTGATGATTTCTCGCTGGAGAGCCTGGATCCGTTGCGCAAGTGAGCTGGGGAAGACCTTATCGAGGTGCTAATTACGCCATTGCAACAAATCTTGTGTTTGAAAAAATTCTTCAGATTCCGATTCATATTTGCCTGCTATCAAAATTTGAGCTTGAATTATAAATATTGTATGTGTATGTGTATTATTGTTTATATAATTTTATATCGAATTATTATTATGATTATTATATTATATATATATATATATATATATATATATACACCCCATGCACTTTGTTTAAACGAATCAATTGTTGCTGTAGTTAAATAGTTTAAATCAATGTCAATTGTCGAGCAAAAACATAGAGAGAAAATGTTAATAACAAAAGGTATAAAAGAGAAACGAAACGAAACGAATGTCGTGATAATGTGCAAACGCTATAAAACCTAAATGTGAGAATTTTGTATAAAATAATTATAAATACCTAAACAAATCTTATATACTATATAACAGCTATATATATATATATATGTATGTGTGTATGTATGTATATGTACATGTATGTCTCTAACAAGCGCACACGCAATCAATTACTGTATAGCTCAGCAAAATGAACAATATTTATTATTATGTAAAAATGAAAAAAGAGAATAAACTGTAGTGCCTAAAAAAAAAGAGCTTCTTGTTCTTCTTTTCATCTTCTTCTGCTTCTTCTTCGATTTATTGCACAAAAACACGCTTAGAAAATATACGATATATACGCATATTATATAAGGTCTGTTAACAATACTATATTATCATGATCAACAATTAGAAACTTAACACGTAACTGTCATGAATACAAATTCGAATACAAATACAAATCGTAGTTGTAGTTGTAGTTGTTGTTGCCGTTGTTTAGGGAATGTTTGCCTAGAACTAATGATATAGTCACCCCACATACATATATAGTCTCTCTATGGGGTGTGTTGTTTAAAAACTATTGTTGCTGTTGCTGTTGTTGTTGTTCGTAGACATCCTGAGTATCATTGAAGTGCTGCGATTCTAATCCAAATCGTTATAGCGTTTGGGTGCGGTCGCATTCAGCTGACGTGCATTCATGTCCGAGCTCTGAAAGGGAATGGAAAAGAGGGAGAGAGAGAAGGGAGAGTAAGTTTTATTAGTACTAATTGAAAGTGGTAGAAAAATGTCCCCTTTATCTTAATATCTTAAGATACTATAGAATCCAACCAACTGACCCAGTGCGCAGTTTGAGGCAGTTGAGGTTTTAGATAGCGTGAGCACAGTCTTATAAATTCTTTAGAAAACCATATAAATAACGCCAACGATTGGAAAAGTTCTGCAAGAAATTAAGAGTGTGTAAAAGAACAGTAAAGAAAGTATAAAGAAGTTGGAAAAGAAGAGAAATTGAAGAAATAACTTATTATAGTCATGTTAATAAATGTAAAAAGAATATGTGTATGGAATTTTGATAGTTCTGTAGTCTTGTCGAAGAAGAGATAGACAAGGATAGACGGAAGCTTGCAACATGTTGTACGACAATTTTCAATGAGTTTTAATAGAGATCTTCAGAGGAAGAATGCAGACAAGAAGGCTAGATGTAGCTGAAAAACTGCTACGTGCTATAAAGAAAATATATAAAAATGTCTGATATATCTGTCAAACATAGAAGAACGTAGAAAGGAAGTTAAGCTGAAAGTTTGCAGCATGCTTTAGAACATAGTCAAGGTTTATGGCCGAACGCAGAAGGACTAAGGTACATTCATATATAAATTGAGATCTTACAACATGCTATCAAAGATTTTTTATAGTTCTAAGCAGCTCAAATAGAACTGGGGATCCTCCAACTGGGCGTAAAGATAATTTTTCATAACTCTGAAGATCGCAAAATAGACTGCACTAAATGGTATATAAGAACATATACTGTGTTTACCTATACCTTTTCTTTACAAAGTAAGAATTGTCTTTTCTTTAACAGCCACCGCCGCGTAGTATGCAACGATTCGTTGGAATATTCTTGAATCTATGAATCATTTAAAGTATATGCGCGTTATTCGTTACGACTCCCATTTCAATCGACATTGATTGGCATTTAGAAACCATTTAACAAGTGTTAAAACTAAATTACAACCAGCTCTGGTGTACACACAGTTAATGGGTTAATAAATAACAACAACAAAAGCATTATACAAGTGTGTAGTGTGTTTGTTTTGTTTACAAATCTCAACAGTTTTATTAATTGGGCTTAAATCTAGTATATATTGTTTAATATGTGTATGTGTAAATATCGTATGTGCTTGAATATAAACAATAAAACGAACTTTGTTTTGCTTAAGCTTACATCGAATTATAATTACAAAATATAACTGTGTGTATGCATTAAAATAAATATATATGTATGTATATTTTAAAATATATAAGACTTTCTTCTTCACAGAGAGACACCCCCTTTCAAAACCAATCCCAACAAACACACACTGTACTATACATAATTCGCAAAATTGTGGAATGGAAACTTTTCGAAAGAAAATGCAATAAAAAACACATTTTAAAATTGAATTCAAAAGAAAGGGAACAACAAATATATCAAAATTGGCGGGGGTTAAATAAATTAAACATTGACTGAATCTCTTTTGGTAGGGCGGGTTCCATGCTGGGATTGGGTTTGGATGCACTTTACACAGCCTTCACTTGGCGTTGGGGTGGGGGGGAGTGGAGCGTGGAGCAGGGCAGGGCAGGGGGGTGCTGGTACTATCGATTCACAGCACTCGTCTTCGTCTTGGACGTCGTCTTCTTAGCGTATTTTACCTGATTCGACCAGTCGCCAGTGGGCACAGTGGCGCGATAGAACTTTGAGCTCGTCTTGTTAAAGATGGGCAACAGTTCGTTGGCCTCATCGGAAAGTGCCTGCAAGAGAGAAGACAGATACAGATAAAGATACAGATATATACAGCTTTATGCCGTAGTTGGTTCGCACCTTCAGGTAGATGATGGCATCGGTGCCGAAGCCTTCACAGGAGAGCAACACAATGTCACCGTGGAAATAGCGTGCATAGAGCCTTGAGATGGGCAGACCGTAGCCATAGCCAGCCAATGGCACTGTGTGCATGTCCGACTTGGAGGGTTGCGGCGCTGTGCTGTACATGTATTTGAACAGTTGATCGGACTGTGAACGCGGTATGCCGCCACCCTGATCGGAGATCTTTACACAAATATCCTCCTTGCCACGACATATGGACACATTGAGAGGTGGCAATGTATCTGTATCGTGATTATGTCCATGATGTTCCACCACAGCACGCATCGAGTTCTTGAACAGCTCAAACAACATGTAGTACAAATGCGAGGGCACGTACACAGTGCGTATGGGCAAAGATTCATCCGTACAGCTATACTGTTGTATCTCCAGTGCCGGCGATGTTAGATAATATTGATCACAGAGAAATCGCGCATTCTCATACGCATCCCGCACCACATCCGACAAATCGCAGGCGGGATCCAGGCAGCCAATGTGACGACCCAACGAATGTGGACTGGAGCCAAAGAGGAGAGCTGCAAAGGGGGGGAAGGAAGGGAAGTATAAATAACAAATAAGAAAACTTTACTTGGAAACAAAATAAAGCTGCACCAATGATTTGATTTCTTACTTATAATGATTTCTTACTTTAAATACCCTTCTAAACTATGTTTAGCGTGTATATAAATCTTTTACTGGTTCTTTTTAGTTAATACTCACTGTGCTGATTGATTAACATGCG
This sequence comes from Zaprionus nigranus, assembly GCA_018903425.1. Taxonomy (NCBI): domain Eukaryota; kingdom Metazoa; phylum Arthropoda; class Insecta; order Diptera; family Drosophilidae; genus Zaprionus; species Zaprionus nigranus. The sequence continues at coordinate 777,313 of JAEIGD010000011.1, read as the reverse complement.
TATGCTGATGCGTGACATGTAGAGACGATCGAGAAAGTACTGTATTGAACTCTCTGTGGGCGCATCCACTTGACCGCCCTCGTTCTCCTTCATTTCGATGACGCCTTGTGCCATTGTTTGCACCACATCGTTGTGGCGATTCCTAATGAGATCCAAGTCGCGCACAAATCTGGAAAGATGAACAGACTCTTATAGTACTTATACTTTCCTTTAAAGTGTTCAATCTGTCGCTTACTTTTGTAGATTTTCGTGTGTGGGTTCGGCATTCTCGAACTCCAGCACATCCTCAAAGCTCTTCACATACCACGAGCTCACCTCACTGACGGACCGTGTGTGCAGAAGATTGTCTGGCAGCAGAGCAATCTCCTTCATGATGTTAGCCAGACGCACGGGGAGCTCTTTGCGCAGGAATATGTACGATTTCTTTTCGCAGGCATTTTGACCTGGCAAAGGAAAGAGGGTACAAAAAATAATATAAATAAATACAATAGGTAATCAAATGTTTACTATATTTATTAGTAATCTAAGGGGTTTCATTTGCCAGACTTTGCTTATCAATTTCGTTGTTGTTGATCACGCGAGCCATTTGTGGGTCAGTTCTAATTGGAATTTGCATGATGAATGATTGCACTATGAAATTGACGCAGTAAATTGATAATATAGAGAAAGAGAAAGAGGGAGGGCCTGTTTATTTAAAACAGAGAAATATAGGAAGAGTGGAATAGGAATGTTAGTGCGCTTAGCTTTGATTTCGTTGAGCTGTACTAATTTATCAGCTCCCACTATAGCTTGTATTCATGGTAGAGAGTGAGAGAGAGAGACGCAGAGACACAATGATTCATATTATAAACTTTATTTCTTTTCAATTAGAACCAATAAACTTGACTAAATTAGAAAGTATAATGATGTCAAAAAAGAATATTCAAACTCAAGCTGCACTACTTGTGGAGCCACCACTGTAGCTCTTATATTCAACAGCAAAAGAGAAGGAGACAAGAAAGCTACAAGATTCTCATACCAAACTTTTTCGTGCGGTTAAAACAATCAAAATTGAGTATACCTACTTTTATGGCCTCCACTGTACTCGTTGTATGCCAGTTTAGGCTTTGATAAATGTTTCCACTGAACTGAATTATCGCAAATCTCTTTTATGAGGACTTATAAGGCACCTTATACAGTTGCAGCTTTTACTTGATCCAAATTTCTTAAAATTCTGTCATCAATTTGTGGTTAATTAGAAGCACAGACAATAGGACTCATTCCGTGCATGAATATGCAAGTGTATGAAGGTTTGTGCATGTCTGTATGGCTGTTTAAATTCAATGAAATCATTCGTAAATATGTATGCAAGCTCAGTTCAAGATACTCAGAACGGAAAGCGATTTGGCCCCAAGCTCAAACTTTGCACTTGTTGTTTGCTTAGCACACACACACACACATTAGAGATAGAAAGACAAAGAGAAAGAGCAAGAGAGAGAGAGAGAGAGAGGAGAGAGAGAGAGAGAAAAGAGCGAGCTAGGTATACGTTTCGCTGTCTGTTGTTGTTCGTCAACAATTTCGTAACAAAAACAAAACCGCAAACGAAGCACTGGCAAAGCAGAATCGTACCAGACTCTGATAAGGCACAACGAACTCGACGTCAAGTTGAATAATTAATTTGTACACATAAATGTTTATTAAATTGAGCCTTGAACTGCAGCAGACGAGAAATGAGGGGGAGGGAGAGGGGCAGAGGGGAAGAACGGCGAGCGACACGCCTCTTTTTTTATTATGTCCCTCTTTTAATTGGACTGATTGCCGTAGCTGACACAGGGCCGATAAATTTGCTAATCTAGACAGCGATAAGCGATGTCAATAACATTTACAGTGGGGGGGCAATTGCATATCGGGATGTTAAGTAAACAAAGATATCGATATCGATGTGTGTGAGTGTAAGCCCTGTTCGCTTCGTTAGCTTTGACGGCCATTTTTTTATGAGCGTCACATTGTAACGAATTTCAAAAACAAAACAGAATCATTAAAACGAGTTTTATAACCGCAAAACAATAACAAAAGTAGAAAATCAAAACAACAAATCAAAACAAAAACAATGTTTACCAATCTCTTATTAGAATTTGCGAGAAGTTGCTACTGCCGGCTGGATAGTCGGACAGGTTCACACACGCGCGCACTATCGCACATACACACTCTCACATACCCCTAACTGATACGCGTGAGAGCAAAGTGAGTGTGAGAGCACGTAGCAAAGACGATCACTAGTCAGACACGCGCGATACTTTAGCACCTTGCGCTCTCTCTCACTCTCCCGCACAGCAGCTGACCTCAAAAAAGAGCTTTATTTATGCTTTGTTGTTCCGCTTTTAGCGAATGAGTGTTTGAGTGCGTGTTTGTATTGTGCGTTTGAGTGTATTTGCACTATGCTTACAGGAGATTTGATGTACATGTGCGTGTGGTGAGTTTGTTGTTGTATGTTTACTGGAGATTTAGAGATTTGATTGAGCTCTCTGGCCTTACTTGATGCATTACCCATAACTGATAAGGGCCCCACGGACAGAACGTCTTCACTTTCATTTGACTCGCGTGATAAGACACAATGCTACACACACAGGGTCTGTTGCTACTGCGTAAATAATTATTTACCCATTAGAATAATTGAATAATTTCTGCAGGTGTCAATGCGTGACGTCACGTATTCAATTAGTCTGCGCGCCAATTGAGCGCTTATGTTTCCTGCGGCTCAATTGACGTGTTAACGCTCAATTACAAATTGCAACAAAGCCACGAAATGCAATCAATTATTTACAAGCTGCGACGCGGCACGCAACAAAAAAGCAATTTCTTAATGTGCCACTCCACCCCCCTCGTACCCACCACCCACCACCTGGGCTAGCCAAGGTCAGGAATAGACCAGACGCAGTCGAAGGCGAGTCAAGTCAAGTGGAGGCGGAAATGCGCACATTATAATTGCATTTACACTTAAAGCAGCTGTGACGTCAGAGTCAGAGAGGGAGAGGAACGAATGAAGAGAGCACATGAGCGTGAGAGCGGAACAGCTGTTTATCGAAATTGACATCCCAATTGCATCAGCATATTTATTAGATCTAATTTTAATGTCCAACGACGACATCTTTGAGTCGTTTCTATTCATTTGACTCACATTCATTCGTCTTTGCCTTTGCCTTCGCCTTTGTGCCGCGCCTCTGTCTCTGTCGACCCGCCGACTGGATGGGAGAAAGAGTGAGCAAACAAAACACGAGCCAACTGGACTTTGACGTTGCTCTCCCGCTCTTCCTCTCTCTCTTGCCTAACTGCACTCATTTGCTTTAAGAGCTTTAAAGCGCAGCTCAAACGAAGCCGCGCAGTCCACTAACTAGAAACTACTTATAATATTTACACATATTTAAGTATATATTATTGTATTTCGTAAATCATTTAAGTATTTGTTGTTTATTTACTTTGTATAACTGATATTTTCGGGGCGCGTGTGTCTATCATTATTTTTATCACGCGTGGAGGGCGGGTGCTTCCATATTATTGTTGTTGTTTAGCTCTCTCTCCCTCTCTCTCTCTGTCTCTTTCTATCTCTGTCTTTGTTTTGCTTGATTTCTTAGTCTATTTGACGTCTGCAATTCTGTATTTTTCCTTTTTTGCTTAACCGGTTGACAGTTCCAAAGTTCGCTAAGAATTGCAAAGTCCAAATTTCGGATGTGATGCTACCGTTTCTCTGATCCCTCAGATGATGCCTCAGATGGTCAGACACGACACACGCCCCACTCAAGTTATCAGCATGAAATTTTCCATTTAAAATTTCAAATATACCCTATACAATATATAAGCATACATAATATTCTATATACTTGCCAAATCGGCCTTTGTCACGGTTATTGTTGCTGTGGTTCTTGTTCTTTTTGTTATATTTATCATATGAAATGTTGCGGGCCCACGCAGCGAATTGGCACATGATCAGTGGGCGGTTTTCCGGGTTGGCAAAGGGGCTGCAGTCTTAATCAAATCGAACCTAACAAATATACTCAATATTCACATATTGTTTTGCACGTTTCAGCTGATAGGGAAAGTGATTAGGGCCAATATAGTATATGAGCTCTCTTATCTGAAGCAGAGCTTAACTGGGCTCTACAAACATCGCGTATACGACATGTAAATGTGTGTTAATATTCCCAATTCTGGAATACATAATACAACTATGTGATTTACGTGAGGAATACGATAATATAATGACATTGTGGTAGGGCCTTGACAATATAATGCTAGAATTCTATTAGAGTCTCTCTATTCTATTAGAATCCCTGTGTGGGATTTATACACACTTCACTGGCTCTTCTAAAAAGCCTTTTAATCGTTTTATTTGCCCTACTTACAACTCTCTAAGTACAGTTGGCAACAAAATAAAGTGAAATCTTATCGCTCGCATCAAAGTTCAAGTACACAACAACAACAAACAACAACAACACTAATACACTAATAGAATAAGTAGTTGAGTGTAGTAAAAAAAGCTTTATTAATTATTGTTTGCTCTTCATAAACGTATAAAAAAGAACCGAAATGTACCCAAACAACAGATAATAAACCATGGATATTGAGCGTATGGCCCACCCCATAAATTGGGTTTTATAGCACAGAATTGATTGCTACGACAAATAATGAAAGAGGAAATGGGAACGGGTTTTTCTCTTCTTCTCTATTTATAAACACACGTGTCGTCCTTCACTAAGCCTTAATTTGGCCTGCCTGCCTCTCTATATATAGACCACAGCCTCCTCCTCCTCGCTCTCTCGGGAGAACCAACTTAACTAAGTCCCCCCCAAAAAAGCCACTTGGCTTTGAGTCTGAGCTGCATTGTTTCCAAGTCAGTTGCCATTTGGGACCGTCAGGGGCTCAAGAACTTTTAAAGGGCCTCCCTAACAATGCTCGACAGTTGCTCAGGGCCAGAGGTCGTAGCGTATACCCTGTTAATGAGGCTACTTAAGGGTGGACTGCATAGAAGTAATATAATACAATATTGTATAGATATATATTTGAAAACTCTTGGAAAGAATTAAGTGAAAAGACTCTGAGTTTCGTATATATTAATTAAGATATATAAAAATCTTTAAATAAGTCATTATTTCTTAAAACAAGACAAAGTGGGAATGAATTTGAATTGATTTGTTAAATATAATGTTGTTCAATTAGTACTTATCAGATTTCAGAGGTATACAACAGCTGTTACAGCGTAATTTCGTTCTTTTTCTTAGATATCTATCAAGATAATTGAATACTTTTAAATATGACTCATTATTTAATTAATATATACTTTAAATAAGATAAATTAAGGAAACCCTTATTGAATTGTACAATATTCTTCTGCTAATATAATTTAAATAAGACAAATTAAGAAACCCCTTATTGAATTGTACAATATTCTGTTGTTCTATAAGTACCCATAAATTTTTAAGGGGTATGCGAAACTAATACAGCTTACTCTGGGTGTATTTTGTAGATATTTATCAAGAAAATTTAAGATTTTCAAAATACTCATTGTTTCCTAAGTATACTCATAAAAACAAAATTTCAAGGGGTATGTGAAAGCTGATACTGTACTATCTTGATACTTATTGGGGCAGGTTTACCTGCAGCTTAGAACAGCATGAACAACAGTCGTTCTTATAAATATACAAACATTTTGTCGGTATATAAATTGGCATATACCATATAGACATGTGTGTGCCTGCATGTTGTGTATAGCGCTGATATTGAAACGTCCTTGAGCGGCACGTGCCCACGCAGCGATTGCAACTGGTGGGCGCACACAATACAGGAAGGAGGGGTGACTACGCGACTTGCGATTTCTCAAAGTATTCAGTTTCATTGTCAGCAATTGGAAAAATAATACTAAGTACGCTGTCTACGACTTTGTGTGGGAACTTCCGTTTTTCATTTACTATATCTCTTTATAGAATGTAAAATAGCATTGAAGCCAATTAGAGTCCGAAATATTGTTTGCAATTGAGCTCGACATAAATGAAACTCAACTCAAACTGATCTTTCACCTCTCTTGCTCTCTCTTTTCACCACGCTCGCCTTGCTATCTTACTTAGCTCAACTTGCGCTGCTCCTTCATCTCGCACTCTCTCTTCATCTCACTCCCCTCTTTCACTTGCCGAGCTTAATTTGTACTGCTCCTTCACCTGCTGTTCTTCCCCACTCATTTACTTAGCTCAACTTGTGCTGCTCCTTTACTAAGCTCTACTCACCTCGCTGCCCTCATCTTACTCACTGCACCTCGCTCTCCCGTCCTCTCTCTCCCCCGTCTCTCTCATAATTACACTCGCTTTATGTTCTGCATAATCAACAGTTTGTGTTTGGCGACCCGGCACACACACAGTAAGAGAGCAGAAGAGAGTGGGGAAGAGCGGGAATGAGTACTAGGGCGTGAGAGTGACAACGAGAATAAAACCGCTTAATTGGCAATTTAATGGAATTGAATTGGGTATTAGATAACGGCATTTTGCGCAGCAAAACAATACTGAGCCAGGCTTAGCTGCTAGTCACGTAGACCAGGCCGAGTCTCAAGTTTATGTTTTACATTTTAATCCGAAGATTCTCAATATCAATAGAATTGCGCAATGAGCAAGAACCCATAAGATGAAAGCGCCATGCGGCTGACGTCAGAAGAAGATTGTAACTTTTACCAAACTATGTTATAAATCTATTAAAATTGACATTGATTATGCCATTCCCAATTGTGCGACGAACACGAACCAAACAACTCAACAAACTCTGCACACTCACACACGTGCAACTCAACAAACAGTGCACACACACAACATACACGTACAAAGACCGCATGCAAGATAGAGCGCGGGAGAGCGGTCGCCAGAATATTCGAGAGTATGTGTGTGCATGCGTGTATGTGTGCGCGTGAGAGCAGGCTTCGCGTACCGGCACAACAAGGACATTGACGCACAGTGTAATTTAATATAGTATAATTACAATTAATTATTACTTACCGAAATCCATGAATTGTTTAATTGAAAGCGGCGAGGGATTGAAACCCGAGTAGAAGTCCAACATTTTGGCCAAGCTCGACATGGACGACTTGATGGCCGAGAGACGCACGGGAAAGATACGCATATTGACAGTGTGTGTGTGTCAGTGTGTTTGTTTGTGTTTATTCCTCCTCGTTTTTTTTTGTGTTTGTGTTCCTACTCCTCCTCGTTTTGGGTAATTGTTAAATATGTTCACCCGGTGTCCTTCGCTCACCTTCAGCCGACGACGCCGTGCAGGATGGCAAACATAACCACACTATTTGAGGACGTTGACCGGGCTTTTCGCTTTTTACACTCTTTTGAGCTTTTATTTCGCTTTTTTTTGGCCTCCGCAAACAGCTGGCAACGTCTCTTCAGACTGCAGTTGCCTTTGTTGTTCTTGTACAGTAAATCAATTGTGCTTTTTAAAAGGCTTTTCTTGTTGCCGTTGATGTGTAGTACAAAAGGTAGTAAAATATTTGTATTTAATTTCTTGTTGCTGCTTTTTTGTTAGCTCTGTTTGTTGTTGTTATTGTAGAACTTCTGGGCAGTTGTTGCTGTTGGGCGTTTGTGTTGTTGTTGCTCCATATAAAAGCGTTTATTGCAGGCAAAAATGATTATACTAAGTAGAGGTTCTTTAGGACTATTCACACTTTGTTGTGCGCTACGCGTGTCATAACAATGTTAACCGTTTTTCGCTATTTATTTACTTTCTGCTCTCCATCTACGTCTTCGCCGTCGTCACCGTGGTATTGTTATTGCTCGACTAAACAGCCGCCCGCCGCGTATATTGCCTTAATAATGCGAGAGACTGTTCGAGAGAGTGCCGCGTATTGCTCATTTTATACCCCGCTCCAGTGTATGAGTGTGTGTGTGTGTGTGACGTTTTTCAGCTGGAGGCTTTGTGGGGCCTAACGAACTGAGTGTGACCGTTGCGCAAAAGCGAAAGAATGCAAAAAATACTAATAAGCACTTGGTATATCGAGCAGCCGCCACAGTGTAATGAGCTTAACGTAGTCGCACATGAAATACCCTAAGTAGTAATTAAAATAACTTTGTGCTTATGTTTTAATTTCGAAATTGTCGCCCTTTTGGTTGTGTTTTCAGTTTTATTGATACCCTTATAAATATAAAAGATAAATATTCATAAGTTATACAGCATATACAAATGTAGTTGAAATTATTCCAATTTAATTGCAATAATATTCAAAACCTTAACGCGATACATGTGTGTGTGTGTGTGTTGTTGGGATTCATCCAGGGTTTGTGATATATAAAAAGTAAATTTTTAAAATTCACATAAACGTAAGGAAATTTATATAATAAAATATAGAATTTTCTTTACATGACAAAAAAAAATATAATAACAAGTTTACAAGCACAGAATTCTTCAACTGGAGCTGTGTGCGTTTTTTTTTATATGTTTAGAATAAGAACTAAAATTAATTCATCGTACACATTATGTAGAGGTTGTACATGTCTAGGATCTCTTTTTTTCTGGAGGTTACAATTGGAAGTTGATTGGCTTACAGCTGTACGACTGGCTGTACTCTTCTTCTTTCTATTCTCTTCTGTCAATTTCTTTTGGTTTAATATGCATGTTAGTTGTTGTAGTACTAAGGAGTATCTGGCTAATTGATATATGTTTATGTATATTCTTTAATTCATATATATATATATATGTACTTATATATATGTAAATGTGGTATGTATGGTTAGGGAGAGGGGCGTTATAACTAATTTTGGGTGTGTTAACAAAAAACAATGTGTAAAATTATAACAAATTTGTATGTATATGTAGTATCGTATGATATATGATATATGAGGGGGGGGGAAATACAATTTAAGTTTCTCTGTTAAGGAACATGACAACAATAGTATGTGTGTGTATGTGAAGATAGTAAAGAAACTGGAAAGCGGGCTTATTTTACAGTTACATAGAGATGCCTTCGCTATACATATACATATGTATTTACGATCGTGTATACTTCTGCTTCTACACATACATACTTATTTAACATTTATATTATTATGCTGCGAGTCTCTCTTCATGACCACGACGACATCACCGATAAATATATATGTATATATGTATCTATATCATTTGTTTTGGATGCCGCATTCCTCTTACTAATCTCAACACACAAAACGATTTATATTCATGCCCAGATCATTGCCACCACATCCTCCACCTCCACCGCCAGCACCTCCGCCATAACCACCGCCACCAGCACCACCATGGCCACCGTTGCCACCTCCTCCATGTGGCGACTGATCATCCTCATCATCGCCATCATAGCCATTGCGGGTGATCGTGCCATTATCTCCCACCTGATTACGCTTGGCATTCCTCTTGAATCTCTCCATCTTGAGTTCCTCATAATACTCGTGATTATCCTTCTTCACATAGTCACGCAGTGTGCGAGGCAGTTCGTCCAGTGTAAGCGGTGGCAATGGTGGCTCTGCAATCATGGGATGCGTTGGCTCTGTGGGAGATGTTTCAATTGATCTGCCACACATCTGATAGAACAGTATATAGGGTGTATTCGGCGAGGTAAGACAGTGCATTTCTTGTGGCTTTGAATTTGTCACCAAGTTGTCGTTGAACTTGAACCAATTCTTTGACTGATCTGCAGCAAAGGTGAAGTAGTGACCTGAATCCATGCTGTAGCCAGCATGAACGACACCCGCATAGAGGTCATAGTGTACGGTGTAGGTCTCTTGCAGGGAATCCGAGGCGCATACCTTGACCACAACCTGGGAAAGGGGATTAGAGAAGATTAGTTAGGGTTATTTAAATGACTTTAAGGACGTTCTCTACTCACACTCTCATCGTGGAACACCTTGTGCATTAGTTTGGTGCGGAAGTGATATTTCTGATCGTATTTGAACTGTTTGAGCGTTAAGATGAGATTGCGCGGCGCCTGAGTGATGCCAATGCGACGCTCGGCATCGCAGAGCTTCTTGCAGCGCGCACAGAAGTATTGATTTTCCCCATCGAGCTTCTCCGGTGAGCAATAGTAATCGATAAGATCCTGCACCGAATAATTCTGTGCACCACAATCATCTTTGTCATCCGGAAAGGAGAGTTGCAACTCTCGGAAACTGTCCTCATTGCGACTCTCCCAGGCGCAGCTCAGGCATTTGTAGGTCGTCGATAGTTTCCCAGCGAAGGTCTTATCAATGGTTGACGGCGGCTTCTTCGACTGACTGTTGTTGGTGGGTAGAGCTATAGATCTTGTTATCGTTGTCGTTGTGTTTATCAGCTCATGATCCTTGTTATTATAGGGTATCACTCCGGCAGCAACACAATCATCGCCAGAGACATTTGAAGCCTGCACCATCTTGCCCAGGCTGCCCTCCGCGCCACTGTTGATCTCATGCTCATGCAGCAGATCCAGTAGATAGCCTAGAAACTCGGAGCTGTCCTGTTGCAGTCCAGGAGTAAAGCCCGGCGGACGTGTTGCCTTCAGCACTCGCGTTGGCGTCAGTTCGTGCCGCATCGAATGATGCATCAATGCGATCTGCTGCTGCACCTTCAACAGCAGCAGCGAGCCGCTCTCAATGAGCAAGATCTGCCGCACAAAGCTGGGAGAGAGAGAGAAGCAAGATAAGTATAAGTTACAAGGGGGTTATCCAAGTCTACCTACTCGCTGGTCATGGCCAGTGCCTGCAGCACACTGTTCATGTAGCAAGTGTTGCCCAGATTCACTAATCCCACCCTGGCATTCGTGGGCAGCGCATTCTCGAACATGGCACGCGCTAGAACCACACAATTTGGGGATGGTTCATACTCCTGCAGTGCAGCCTTGAGTGGTGCATACAGTTCATCGTTGTCACAGAAGCGCAGCATGAGCGCAGTGATCAGATCCACCAGTTCCTGGATGAGCAATCGAATGTCATTCGAGGATTTATCCATGTTATTTGACTGCGACTTGATGATGCTGATCACCTTGGGAATTCGCGAGAGAAGCTGCCAGATGGAGAAGCAAAAGGATTACCAAAGCGATAATCTATGGCGATTGCTCCAGCTTACTTACTTTGTGAAAGATTTCGGGTGCCTGATTGATGGTGGAGAGCATGTGAAACACAATGGGCACCACCTTGTGACGATGTGCAGGCATGATGAGGAAGAAGAAAAGCCTCTCAATGTTATCCAGTGCAATGTTATCTAACAATTGAAACCTCTCCTGCTCTCGCAGACCCCTCAATATGGCCATAATCCATAGATTTAGATTCTGACAGAAATTACACAAAGGAATCCATTCGCAGAGCAATCCCACTGTCTTTCTGATGCTCTCATCCCGTACATTCTGCTCCAGCAATGATTGCACTGCCTCCGTTATGAGTCGGGGGACTGAAGAGCTCAAAGACAATGGCCACAGCGAAGGAAGGCTTGTCATGCAGCTGGATCAGTTCGTAGACAATCCTCAAATATAGCATCAGATAGCGCTTCTTATTGGGCATGGCCAGTAGGCTGCCCACCTTGAGCATCTCCGCCTTGAAGCGCTTAATGTCCTCCGGATTACTGCTAATCTGCATGTGCGCCAAATTGGTGATGACCATCTTGTAGCTATGCTGACGGGTGTGCGGATCCTCCAGATCGATGTGCTCCATGATGTGCAACAGCGTGGCAATGTCCTGTACGCTATTGATGGCGCCAATACCAGCTTGATCCCTCGACTGTTCACTGCATGCGTCCATGGATTCACCACCACCTCCCTCATCGGAGATGTTCATGTTGTTGTTGCTGCTGCTGCCGGGATTCATTTTTGCCTGCTTGCCAGCGCTGCCGCCTCCAACATTGGAGCCACCACCACCGCCTCCACCCGCTGTGCCCGCACTATCGGCAGCTGTAGAGCCCGTGGAGACATCATTGGACTCCGTGTTGTTCTGCTTGACAGCCATATCGATATCGATGTCGTAATAGTAGTAAGTGATCTGCTCCTGCGCTGCTGCCTCCTGCTCCTGCTGTTGCTGCTGCTGCTGCTGGGATACGCTTTAATGGATTGTAGCGGCGCTTGTATTGTGGCGGACGCTGTAGCTTCTGTTTGGCGCGGGCACTGCGGCTGTTGCGAGGTCTGCGACACTCGGAGCGTAGTCGCCGCGTGTCCTTGAACCTGCTGCCGTTGCGAGTCGTTGTTACTGTTTGACCTTTTTAGATTTCGATGGCGGCGGCAAAGTCCGCAAAAGGATCACACCAGCACCAGCTCACACACACACACAATCAACGGCCCATCGACGGATGCAGTTGCTCCTCCCCTCTCCCCATGCACTGCTTATTGTTGTTGTGGAGTTTTTCTTCTGGTTCTACACACACACACTGCAAATATGAATGCACAGCAGGAAAATAAAAACAGATTGAGTGAGAGACGCGACGCTCGCTTTGTTTTCTCACACAGCTCGAGATTTCCCAATTGTCACTGCGACCTTCTTTTTTTCTCTACGTCGTCTCCGTCTCCGTATCGTTGCTCGTTTTTTTTTTGTTGTTCTCTCTCTCTACGCACGTTTCGTATGTATATATTTCGAATATGACTTCACTCACACTGTTGTCTGCGCTTTAGAACAACAACAATAATAATAATGCTTAGGTATATGTTTACTATAATTTTGACTGGGTTTTGTTGTCTAACAAATTCTTTGTGATATTTTCAGACTTATTAATGTTGTGTCTACTGAGTCAGTGAAAGCAAAGTTGAGGCACGTTCAGACGTGCATGGCGATGCATGATGCGCAGGGTTGCAGAGTCTGTGCATAGTCTCTGTGAATAGTCTGCTTCCAATCGATCTATCGATATCTATTGTTTACCTTTTTTTTTCCTAGACGTGGCCCCGATTCCTAACAGCTGTTAGGCAACAGGCCTCTGTTAGAACACAGCTGTTGTTATATTTGCCACACAAACCGTAACGCATACAAATCGAAAATAATAAACAATTCATTAAATTAAACTTAAACCAATACACAGTAAGTTAATTAAACTATCCCTTTGATATTTATAATTTTGCGCATATAGTTTGGCACGTATAATATATATATTTTGACAGCAGACTGATATATTTTTTTATTGATAATTTCGTAGACCCAAAAATGCATCCCGGGCAAATTGAAGTCAATGAAATTACAGGCTATTGGACCTTTCTCCTCAGCGTAAGCATTGCAAACTAAACTCTATGGGGACGTTGTTAATATAGTTTGTCTTACAGATCGATTGGAAGGATCCTTGGCTTATAGCACTCATAGTGCTGCATGTGCTGACCACAAGTACGGCTCTACTTACACGAAATAATACAAATTTTCAAGTATTTCTCTTTCTTGGTGCTATGTAAGTACGGGCAGGGGATATAGAGGAGTTTAAATTCATATTTTCTGCTCTTTTTCTCTCCCCTCTCTCTTATTTTATCAGTGTCCATTGTTTACTTTTCGGAGGGCATCAACGAATATGCTGCACTCAATTGGCGCACCTTCTCCAAGCAGCAGTATTTCGATGATAACGGTCTCTTTTATCTCCACAGTCTTCTCGATTCCCATACTACTCAACTGCATGCTACTGATTGTGAGTATATATATATATATTCTTTCGATATCAACGTGTCGGTTAATGAACTGTAAAACACCTGTCTTTAGGGAACTTGGCTGTACAACTCCACGGAACTGACGACCACATTAAAGACTGCTCAGCTGAAGGAGCGCGCGCGCAGGGAACGCATCAACTGTGCGAACAATACTGCCACAAATGAGCACTTAAAAGCAGAGTAGAATCAGGCACAGAATTATTAATTATTAATTAATTGTCCTAATTTATAAGTAAAAATAAAACAAAAACAAATTCAATTCGAATTGCCGGCTAATTGGTATTTCTTATTGGTATACGGTATTTCGCATTTGGTATTTTGTTGTACTAAATTTGATGGTGTATTTTCATACCCACCGTCGGCTGGTCACACTTGTCAGTCGGTGGTTGAAAGCAGTCAAGTGCAGCGCAGCAGCGTTCGACGATTTTTTACCGCTGCGTAAACAAAAATACATTTTTTGTTGATAAGGTATATTTTCTAAATTCAAAACGCGTCTTAAGATAATAAATAAACTGCTGTTATTCATTTATCACAGTGTAAACAGTGAAAACGAATTAAAACAAGAGAAAACTTAGCTCAGCTTACAGAGTACAAGTGCTGCTGCTGCTGCGAACGTGTGTGTGTTTCTGTGTGTGTGTGTGTGTGCGTGAAGCCAAGTCAAAGAAGATAGCCAGAAAACAGAAGTTGTATCTGTCTGTCAACATATTTTAGAAGGCCAAGAGCAGCAAAGGGCAAACAGAATTAAAAACAGAAAACAGTGAAATAAATGAAATTTAATTAAAACAATTAAACACACTGTTAAAAAGAGCAGAGCAGAGCAGCGCAGACAAGCAGCCACAGCGACAGCGAAAAGGGCAAAGACAGACGGACAAAAATCTGCGTCTCCAGGGCAAAGCAGAGTGACGCAGCGCGTTGAGCCACTTAACGAAATTGTCTAAAAAGAAAACAAAAGGTAAACAACAATTTTAAATTTGAAATCAAATCAAACCATTTTCTGGCGGCATTTTATCACTTTAACGTTGTGTGTGTGTGACGTACGCGAAAATGTTCATTCATAAAATCGCGACGCGTCGCGCTGCGCCTCGAAATTTAACAGCAGCTGCTGGCGGCGCCTTCTCCCAGCTCTCTCCCTTCGTCTCTCCACACATATCTCTCCCGCTTGGTCTCTCCCTTTTTAGCTGCCAATATCTCTGCACTTTCCCTTGCTCCCGCTCCCGCTCTTTCTCTTTCTCTCTCTCTTTACACTCTCCTCTCCTCTTCTACATCTGCTTTTAGTTCTTGCAAATCAAATAATGCAAATTATTTCAATTATTTACCAAAGGTTCCTCCTAATTGCTGCCCCTCTTCCCCCCACCTGCGCTGCTCTTTTTTTTTACATTTTATTCGTTTTGCGGTTTTCGCATTGGCTTCGTATGTCATTTATTGGTTTTGTTGTTGTTGTTGTTATTCTTTAATTAAATTTACTGTGTGCCTCGATAGAGATTAGATCAGATCTCCCAAATTGGTAGCAGCGACGGCAATTCAACTGAATACTATAACTCGCAGGTATTATCCAGTTCCAGTTGCATGAAATCATTGCCAGCCTTATAAAGTATAAAGTAGATAGAGACAGAAAGAGTAAAGTGTAGAAATATGGGGGAAAGAGAAGGAAGAGTAAGTATAGAGTAAAGATAGTAGGGAATTCTACAGAGCAAAGATAAATTTGCAAAGCTTGGCAACCAGATAAACTTGACAATAAAGTAAAGAATATTCAGAGAAATACCTTAGTTATCATTTCAATAGAGCATGGACTGAGTTAGCTATGCTATAATATCTTAATCTTTACCTAAGTTATCGTCTAAACAATTTATCTGTCTACACTTCATATAAATTCTAAAATTGTTGCAATGCTGTCAACTCAAAACAATAAAAATGTTGCAAAAATCTTCAATATGTTGGAATCTATTAGAGAAAGTCATCAATCAGTTGACACAACACTTTGCCATATGATCCAGAGGTGAAAAAACAATAAAATACAATCTTGTATTGGAACTGGGCTGGGTTGGAAACGGGAGGGGGTGAGGGCTGCTTAAAGTCGCATCGTATTGCGTTTAAATGCCAAAAGCAAAGCAAAGCAAAATAAATAAATAAATACGTGTGTGTGTGTGTATAAAATAACAACAACAACAATAAAAAAACAATCAAAATAACTCGGTGACATCATTTTGACTAATCGCCAATTTTAGCATTTGAAAAACGGCGGCTGCTGCTGCTGCTGGGGGAACGTTGAAGAACTGCGGCAGAGAAGACACCAGCAGAGCGGGGGAGGGAGGGGCTGATGCTGATTCTACGGGAGCTACGCCCGCTGAACGACAACATCGGGTTTCTCGCTCTCGGCACAGGTGCCCCAAAGCTGAAGCCGAAGTCGAGACCGAGGCTAGAAGCCAAGACGAGCAGAGCCGAGTCATGCACGAGCAGCGCCTATGCAAGCCGAGCAGCGTCGCGGACAGAGCTTACCTAGGCAGTTTATTCATGGTGCGATCAACGAAGGTCGCTCTCTCTCTCTTCCCCTTTTCCTCTCTAGTCTCTCTCTCTCTGTCTCTGCTGATAGCAGCAAAATTTCACTTTCAATGCGTCTACAGCAAAATTGTTTATAAATGATTTGCATTTTCAACAATGTTATTGCCCCATTAGCTGTATTACGAGTGCCTTTAAATGTTTGACATCCCATGTAACCTTAATTTTATGTGTCTATATAAATACAATGATATGATATGATCTCCATGTATTATATCATTGATTTAGCGCAGACTAAACTGGTTTATATATTTTATGATCTTATATAACGAGTAATTAAAACATTTAACATACCTGGGAATCCTAATTTTATGAGCTTATATGCATAATTTCATCTTTTAGTCCATACTACTCTATGTTTCATCCTTCTAACTAACACTTTTATGATCTTATATGCATAATATCATAAATTATGAGTGCCATCAACATTCTTTAATGATCTTATAAGAACAATTTCATATTTTACACCATCTCCCACTCTGTTTCATTCCTTGACGAGTTCTTCCTACAGTTTTATGATCTTATATGAATAATATATGTATGAATATATTATGAGTGCCTTCAACATTCTTTAATGATCTAATATGCACAATTTCATATTTTACACAAGCTTACACTCTGTTTTATTCCTTGATCAGTTCTTCAAACTTTTCCCCATCTAGTTATCCGACTTTTGAGATCCTCTCATGTTAATACTCGTATCGTCTCGTATATTTCACATTCAATTCTAAACATTCAGTGTAAACATCAGTTGTGTTGTTCCAATTCTGGAATTGTAATTTTCTTGTTTAGTAAAGCTTGAAACGTAAGTTTCCCTGGTCAATACAAATGATATAAATAAACCATATATAATAACATAATAATTCTCCTCAGATTGTGTACATAATGAGTGAGCCGAAGTTCAATCCCTTTTACATAGGACCCTATCCGGAGAAGTCTTGCGGTTGTTGTCCCTTTGGCGTCTTCTCGGGTTGTTCACCATGTGGCTGGAGAAATGGTCGTTGTTCCCCAAACTGCCCGTGTAAACCACCATCGCCGTGTGAGAAATGTTATTGCTGCGATGCAGTTGAGAAATAGTTTTGGATGTTATAGGGGGGTTTACTCTATAAGATAATTGCTCTTCTGGAATATGGAATACACATACGCACGCTGCATGTAAATCTTGCTTCTCTTCTCTGTGTATACTCAGCGGGGGTAACTGACTTTAATTCGCAGCTTAAAAATAGCTCAGAACAGGCAGGCAAAGGTACTCAAGGGAGGGGGAAGGGGAGGTATAGGTGGGCAGGGGCGTGGTGATGGAAAGCTTAACGCTTCACTAGCTGGCAATCTCGTTAAGCCGGCTGTAATGGCAACGAGGTACGGACTACGCCCGCTATACATGATTGAGTCTTCCCCCCTCCCTGCTCTTCCTTCTCGGTACAGGCTAGTGTAGGGGGTAAAGGCAAGGGGAGGGGGTCACAGGTAAATGCGATTACAGCATAAACGATTAATTTTATTGAATTTTTGCCTTGTTGTTTATAAACTAATTAAAGCAAATTTGCAACTGTTGGGGGACGGTGTATGCTTAAGCTAAGGCGACACCTATCGGCGAGCACAATAACAAAGGGGGCAACAACAATAACTACAGCAATAGCAGCAACAATAACAACTACAACAATAGCAACAATAGCAGCAATAACAACAACAACAGGAGGCTATCAACACAAAAGCGACTTCAAAGCAATTGTTGACTTGCCCTCGCCCACCAACGACACGCCACGCCCCCTGCCCCTGCCCCTGCAAAAGGGTTAATTGTGCAACCCCTCACCCACTACTTGTGCGTCCCCCTCCCCCCTCTCTTGCTATCTCTTTTTTGCCGTCCGCTAGCGGCTGCTTTTGGCCAATTTCCTTTTGAATGGGATTTTTCAATTTTTCACCGCATAAATATACTCTCTTCTTTCCCTCTCTCTCTCTCTCTCTCTCTCCCTCTCTCTTTCTGGACTTTGTCTCTCTTTGTTTATATTCTTGTGTTTTTGTGCGCTTTGTTCACGTTGTTCTTGTTGTTATTGTTGTTGTGGGTGCGCTCCCAATTACCAAGTGCTTTCTCTGCCTTGTGCGTGTCGCCTCCCTCGTTCTTCTTTTTCTTCTTCTATGTCACGCCTCATTTAGCTTTCCGCAACGTGGAACTAACGTTTGCACACTAAAAAGAAACATACAATGTGGAGCATGTTCTTCTTTGGTTCAGTTTTTTTGGGGCCAGATTTTCCCCCAAGAGTAGGAAGAGGAGGAGGAAGAAGAAGAAAATTAGCCCCGTAAAGGTAACAAAGCAACAAAGTTTTCCGTTTCAGTTTTCAGTTTCACTTTGTCACTGTATTTCCTGTATAACAGTTTATCGTGTACTATGTTCGTTTTCTATGTTCTATGTATCTCTGTTTAACTGTCTCTCTCTCTGTTCCCTCTCTCTCTCTCTGTCTCTGTTTCTGCTGTATCGCTGAACTAGATCAAAAGTCTTTATTGCGGTCAACGACATCATGATTTCGTTCCATTTCGTATCAACTTCAATTAGTCTCAAACTGTGGACAGAGAGTTCGGTGCAAAGCAGCAGGCATGCAGCATAGCATAAATGTTGCATGTTGCACGTTGCACGTTGCAGATTGCCGGAAGGGGGAGAGCAGTGCAGAAAGACGGAATTGTGCCACGTTTACAGCTCGGAAAGTTCTTAAGACTGTGTGAAAATGATTTAAAAATTCCTAGAGCTAAAGTTTAGTAAGGAAACTTTGTTAGTTCTAGATATAGTCGATAAAACTCGGGCAATTTTTTATAAATTGGTAAATCTAACTGAGAAATACCTAGGTTATAACATTATCAAGTTAACTCTGGCTTAGTTTTAGCTCGTATATAGTAGAGATATGCGAGATAGAGCTCGGTTAGGACTTGTATCTTAAGTTAAACTCTTATTAATGAACTAGCTCAGTTACAGATCGTATTATAACGACTGCGTAGCTATAAAACTTCGTGAAAACCAAGAATAACTGAAAGAATAAAGATATATATTAAATTCAAAATCATAAAGTGACCTATTTTAGTTATAGATCTATGCAGTTGGAAGAGAGAAGAGGGAGCTAGGAGCTTCAAAAACGCAAAGAACTGACTCAAATAATCTATTACATCAACTGCTTGAGATGAACTACTTGAGTTACAGATTCTATCGTCAAGTTCTTAGTTCTTAATATAAACTGTAACTGACCCAGAAATACCTTAACTTTGACTTTATATACACAAAATTAGTTTAGTTTTAGACTATCTAATGTTGAGATACGCTAGATAAGGCTCTGAGTGTTCTAAAGACAGAATAGAACTTTACTTCAGTTATAAATACTCCAGTTACACATACTGCATAGTTCTGGAAGTTCTAAAGACAAGGTAGAACTGACTCAGAAATACCTTTACTTCAGTTTCACATACTGCATAGTAGAACTGACTCAGAAATACCTAAAACTTCTACCTAATTGAATGAATTTTTAGAGTTACAGGCTGTATTCAGTTCAGTTATTCTCTTTACACTCGTGAAGTTCTAAAGACAAGGTAGAACTGGCTTAGTAATACCTTAAACTTCAACTTAAACAAGTTAGTAATTGAAACCCTTGTTAAATGCATACGAATTTTTCCAACAACTCACATCTGTTTTACAACAATACTCACTACTACAACTCACTGTCGATATCTATTATAGCATATATAGTTTTGTATTTTCACAGCTGTTTTACAAATGAACTGTGAGAATTGCCCTATAAAAAATGCATAAAGATTGCAGAATAATCTAAACATTTAGCGCAACGAATTTTTAATTGTTTACACAATGTTTCTGTTTCCTTTTTCCACAAGCAATAACTTAATTGCCTTCTCTTTCGTTCTGTTCCCTCCTTTCGTGTTCCCTCTCTCTCTCTCGTGTGTCTGTCTCTGTCTCTGTTACCTGTCGCATTTTAATGAAATTTTCATCAGATCAACATTGATTATACGATTGATATTTATGCAGCCTTACGCTTTAATTGGTATTGATTGCTTTGGCATTCTACGTAAATACGCTTGACATGGCCAATAATGTCGCCAACGTACATATGTATGTCTGCATATATATATATATATGTATATATAGCAAGCAAGCTGCCTATATATGGACTTATTGTTTGTCATGTGCGACAGTTGCATTTTAAATCTCATTATGAATTTATGTAAATGACATGGAGAACACAAAAAAGAACAAAACCAAAACGAGAAAACGAGCAAAACGAGCAATGCAATAAAGTATAAAACAGTTGAGCAAGTTTGCAACGAATTTCAAGTACCCTAGAGCAGCAGTATAGTTTGCCTTATAGTAGAATTAGTTTGGGATATATCAAGCTTATTTTAATTGAAGACTTCTTTTCTGTTTGCTTGTGATAATAAGCTAAAATAAATACGATACAATAAAAAGGCCAAAAGTAAGCTAGTTTCCGTGCTCATTTCTCTATGAAATTTTAGCCTTTTATAGCTAAATTATTATACAATTCTTAGCTTATAACTCTAGCAACTAAGCAACCCCTCTTAGTGTAGGGTATTTTCCCACATTTAGCTGCAAACTTTTCTTTGGCAATTGTCAATCGTTTGCTCTTATTTTTCTTTAGCCATTTCTCCGCATTGATTGCCTTTGGCTAGGCTTCGCTGTCTCTTTCTCTCTCTCCCTCTCTCCCTCTCTCTTTCTGTCTCTTTTTGTATGAAGCAAGCTCTGCGATTGCTGCGAACCATTCACCCACTCCCCTACCCACCCACTCCTGCTGCCACTCCCTGACGATATCGCATTTGATTGACACGCCTCTGATTGCGCATTTCCAATTGGAAATTCGTTGACTTTTTTGATTAAAAACAGCTATAGAAATTTCTCTTGCAGCACAGAAAAAAGGCACATTATATTATGCAATTGTAGAGTTATCTTATCTATAGTCCGGCAGATCGTTATCTGAAGACGCCACTGATAATCGCAGTTCAAAGTCAAATATAGAAACGGCAGCGGCAGCTGTCTGTCTGTCTGTCTTTCTGTCTGTCTTTCTTCTGTTGTAGAAAATGAATCGTTAAATGAGAAAATGCACTGCCCACGCTCTGCAACGATGTAAAATGTGAAAATATTTGTCTTTCCATGTCGTAAGCTACTTGAGGCCCCAGTTGGGGGACCACTACTTGGCAGTCGCCAGCGTCGTCGTCGTCATCATTTGCCGCACTGTGTGGGCTGACGATGGCGACGTCAATGGTGCGTTTGGGATTGCAATGCCCAACTTCAAATAAATACAAATGGATATAGTATATATAGATTGTGTATATGTGTGAATGTGTGTCTGGGGTGCTTTGTTGTATATAGTTTCAGCGCATTTGCCGCCAGATATTTGCTCCACAAAAGTCTAAAAGAAAAACACATAGGGCAAAAATTGGCTTGCTTACAAAATCTAAACCTGAGTTATTGGAGCTTATCCAGCTTAATGCTGTGATAATGTAAAAAAACGTACAGAATATATACAAGATAAAAAACTATAAAGCTACTAGAACTGTTGTCATCATATAAGAAAAATATAATAAGCCTGTTAGAGTCTTAAGTCACTAATATTGCCTCTATCGCCTCTAAGTGATGGAAGTTACAAAAGAAGTGACGGTAGACGATAATAGAAGCTCTTAATATTAGAGATGATAGTAGAGACTAAAATAGAGACGATAGTAGTGACGATAGTAGAAACGATTAGTATAGACGATATTAGAGATGATAGTAGAAACAATAGAAGGGACGATAATAGAAACATTTTTTGATACGATAGGTAAGACGAAATTATAACTACGATAGTGTACAGGATAATAGAAACGATTAGTATAAAGATGATAATAGAAACGATAGTAAAAACGATAGAAGCGACGATAGTAGAGACGATATTTAAGACGATAGGTAAGACTACATCATAACTACTATCGTCCTACTACCTACATCTCTTTTACTATCATCCCTTCTATCGCCACTACTATCGCTATTGTTTGAATATCACTTCGATATTCGGCTTCTAAACAAACCCATCCATATCCAGCTGTATCCAGCTGCCCAACTACCTCATTCCCAGCTTCCTGCTGCCTGCTATAAATTTGCATAAACTAAAAAAACACACACATTTATGTGTATATTTTCTCAGTGCAGCAAAAACAAGAACAACAACTGCGAAAAACCTAAAGTAAATTTACAATTTTCAGTTGGCATTTAGAGTCTGTATGCAAAATACGCTTGCATGTTTGCCATAGAGCTGTCGATACTGGACACACTCCCGACTGTTTTCGTTTTTCGACTTGTTTAAACAATTAGCTCGATGTGAAATGTGTTTTTCTCAATTTCCAACACCCTATATAGTCATATAATTAGTGAAAATCGAGCGTCGCTTGATGAACTACAAGATTTGCAATCATTTTCTAGTCATAATTCTTGAGTTGTCATCCATAGATTTCTAGAATTGTTGTTTAAAAATAAATCATCATGTTTTTCCTTAATATATCAACGGATTTTCTATATTCGCAGACAATAATGAGGTATTCCCAGATCTTTTCTTGTCTTGTGACTCATTATGAATACTTTAAATTGTCATTAGTTTCGGTTTAGCTTATCTAGTTTTAGCAAGAACTAGTTTAGTTTTCTTAGTTTCAGCTTCACTGTAGAACAACTTGTGTTAATGAGCTTGCGGGAATTGTGTATTTCGCACGTACTACGATCATCATGAGCATGTAATAAATTATAAATAGGCGTGACTAAGTCAAATCTGACAAATAATAATAATCATATTCGTAAATATACAATACTACAACAACAACAAAAAAAACCAAATAATTATTCAACTGGGCTAATTTTAAAATGCTGATCAATAGAACAAAGTTCCGACACAGCACACGCCTAGTATATGGTTGCATATTGTACGATAATTTGAGAAGTTGTCGCACCTTCTTATAGAGA
This sequence comes from Zaprionus nigranus, assembly GCA_018903425.1. Classification (NCBI taxonomy): domain Eukaryota; kingdom Metazoa; phylum Arthropoda; class Insecta; order Diptera; family Drosophilidae; genus Zaprionus; species Zaprionus nigranus. Next base: position 754,169 of record JAEIGD010000011.1, on the reverse strand, counting down.
TACAATACAATACGATACGATATGTTTGCTCTAGACTACGTCATTCACTTGGCATTTTTTCGAGTGCATTCATTTACATAGTTCGAATAAATTTGCTATGCAAACTGAGCTGAACTCAGTTGCAGTTCCAGCCTGAGGCTGCAGTTGTTGCGTAGAACTGTAGAATTCCATGCCAAGAGTGTGTGTGGGCGTGTTACACGAGCCATGTCTAAAAACAGGTGTAAACAGGTGTGGGCCATAAACCTCATAAGCAAACCTGAAGGCGACACCTCTCGTCGAGCATCAATCATAGCCAAAGCGCTAAAGTGTGCCACACTAAGAAGTTACAAAGGCCATAACTGAAGAGCATTAAAAAGAAGGAAATCCTTCGTTATTTTTGATGTTTTAGATGAGAAACTGCTGCAGAATCGATAAATTTTATTGATTTAGAGCTAAAAATAAAGCTTCAAAATTTTAGAAAAATGGAAAAAATGTGCGAGAGTCTCAAAAACAAACTAAATAATATTTTCCATTATGATCTATTGATTTTATAGAAATTTAAAAGAGTTGGAAATGTAGAGTTAAGGTAACTGTGTACCTCAATTTTATAAGAGGAAAGGTGTGACAGATATAGAAAAATCTTCTTATTAATTCTTATTCTTATATATATATATATATATACTTTCTTATTCTTATATATATATATTTTTGCAACTTTTCATATTTTCTGCCAGCCTTTTCTGGCAGACTTTCCTTTGCTGCTACATTTGCTCAATACATTTTCCGAATATGTATCTACAACTGTTTGAGTAATTTTGCAACTGTAGCTTCACTTTGTGGTGGCATGCAGCTGATTTATGTGCGGCTGCAGCTGAATTCCTGACACTGTCAAGTGCCGCCCTCTTGGTTGCAAGTTGCCGCTTGCCTCCTCCTCGTCCTCCGTTTACCTTTTGCCAGGTAAATTCTTTTTGCTTTAAAGCGTTCGCTGTTGCACTTAACAAAACACTCTCAACTCAATCCTTGCCTGCTTGCCTGCTCGTCTAACGGTGCTTTGTGGCGACGCTGTCCCGACGCTGACGGAATGTGCATTTTCCATTATCCCCAGCGTAGAGTTTACTTGAGCAGTAAGTAGCACAAGATGAGAAGGAGAAGGAAGAGAGAGAGAAGAGAGAGGCGAGGCTACCCCCTTTAGATGCTCCCATTTTGCTATGCATAATTATATACAAGCTGCCTCTCTATCTTGGCAAGCGCTCGTACTCCCTGCTCTTTCTCTCTATCTCGCTCACTGTTTAACCCCCCCCCCCCCTCTTTTCTAACTGTTTCTGCGCTCTCTTCTACACTATTTATACCCCCTCTCTTTCTCTTATTTAACTGTCGTAGGACGATGACGTGCTTTGGCATCACTCTAACTGGGACAGAACTTCCTGGCACCTAGCACCCCCTGCTGCCTTCTCCTGCCTGCTCCTTCTCTTTCTACTGCTTTCTTCTCTCCCTTCTCTTCCTCCTGTTGCCTGCTCTTGCCTCCCCTTGCTCCTTCTTCTGCCCTACCTACGTTCTCTATTTAGTTTTTCTGTTGTTCATGAACTAATTTCGTTGTGGTTTTCATAATTAAGTATTAGAGGTGTTCCCTAGTTGCCCCTGTCTATACACTCTCTCTCTCTCTCTCTCTCTTGCTCTCTCTCTTCCTCTCTCTTGCTCACTTTGTTGGCAATCAATTAGGCCACGTTTTAACATGACTAATAGAGCAGAATTTCAATTCCGTAGACCTCCCAAAAATAATCCCTCAACTTCAGTTTTCAATTAACTCACGTTGTATGTGGCAACTGCATTTGCTGTTGTTGTTGTTCTTGTTCTTGCTGCAGTTGCAAATTTCCCCTTACAGATGAGTTGAAATAAAAAGGTTCTTTAGCTCTTTAGCTTTTTCCCCCAGACCATTTCCCAGCCATCCATGTCGGCGGAACAAAAGGTTAATGCTCGCACTGACGGGCAATTTTAGATTATCATTCTGGCTTGACATGCAATGTTGATTGTTTTGTTGTTGCTGCTGTTGCTGTCGCTGTTGTTGTGGCTGGGAATACCTATAAATATGAAAAGGTAGTGGGTATATTTTAATGAATGTTCACATTTAGATAGTGTAGTTAATAAAAAACAAACTTTATGCATTATTTAAGGCAAATAAATTAAAGGGAATGAAAGTTGGAATTTTTATAGTTTGTTTCTATTTAAGTGAATAAATTATTAAGTTTGTATTAAGCAATAAATTGCTTGGTTCAGTATAAAATTAAATGCCTTAATATGCTAATATTAAGGTACCTATGCTTTAATTTTAAATTAAATAAAGAACATTTATTGCTTGATTTAGTAGAATATGCAATAAGCTCTTACTAAACAGTTTACTCTGGAAAACCTTAATTTAAAAGTATTTAAACAGTTTAATAAACTTTAATCACACTTCAACAATATGCTTTATCTTGAATAGAGCGTATACTTATAGTTTGTCGAGGTACTATACGTTTCTACGTAACCCCTTTTCCGTTCATATAGCAATTTTTGCTGTTGAAGTAACTTTTTTACCTCAGCGCAAAAGTTTTTTCCCCAGCAGTGGAAAAACTCTGCAGTTTTTCTTTCTCTCTCAGTCTCTCCCTCTCTCCCTGCCGCTGCCCCTGCTGTTCTGCACGTTTTTCTTTGCCGTTTCGCATTTTTCATTTCCCAATGGGGAAATGTGAATTAACACGAAATAAACGAAACGATTTCGCCTCAACTGGGGCTGCCAGGAATTCAGAATTATGTGCCAGTTATCATTGTAGTTTCCCTTTGATTTGCCGAGCACGCAAACTGCAGACCAGCAAGGCAGGAACCCCCTCCCTGTCTCCTCACTCCCCTCTGCCTCTTACATGTGCAACTGCAACACGGCGGCGGTGGTGGCAAGTTTTCTGGTTTTCCGGGTTTTTTTTTCGCTTCTAAAAACTTTGAAATCTTTTGCTGCAGGTTTCGCCACAAGTCCCAGGATCCTTGTTTGCCTTTGTGTAGTCATTTTTCATTAGTGTGTGTGTGCGAGGCTTGTGAACTTTTGTGCCGCTTAAAGTGGAATTTACCTGCTAGACTTTCGCGTTAAACTTTCAGCCGTAGGTGTCGCCCAAAACCCTTAACTATTTCCAGAACTATGCGACAGTCAACTGAACTGAACTGAACTGCGACCTACATGTGTACCTACATGTGTCAAAATACCAGACTATGTATGCATATATATATACATATATATTCTGGCATTTCCTGCTCTTAATCCTGACCCAATTCCAAGCTGGTACTAATTAGTTTAAGCATGGCACTTGGCACTTTCTGATGGCTAAAGCTCTGCTGCAAAACCTTGATCAAACTTGGGCAAAAGTGACAGCAGCAAAATGAATATATTGTAGTAAAACTTCCGTCATTCCATAAATATCGAGTAAATAGTTGCGCTGCTATTTATGTATATTAACAATTGCCTGCAATTCCTAATACCAAAAATATCTATCTGCCTTCACTACCTACAGAGCTTACAGAGCACTTATCCATTTTGCCCATTGCACTGGAATGGAATTTTATATTTTTTGGTAGAAGCAAAAAAAAAGCGCCTGCATTTTTTTTGAGCATTTTTTTAGTGGGCTGCAATCTCAGGGGCTGACACAGATGCGGTCGGTCAGCAGCCTTGTGGGAGTAGACGCAACCGAAATGCAAGCAAACCAAACCGACAGCAGCTACAGACGACGACGACGACGCGCTGCTCGGAGTGGGTACAGTGGGGTAGAGTGGGAGTAAATGTAAAAAAATTGGCTGCCAATTCGGAAATTGTAATTATCTTCTTTCATGTGCTTATTTCACGCATAATAACTTACAGTAATTGCAAATAGACTAATTAATTTTGATCAACATTTTCAATATATTGTGTATAATATATATAGATATATATATTGTAATATTGTTAGGCAATATAATACTAATATATGTAGGCTAAGAAAACAAATCAGTTTTGAGTCTGCTAAGCAAACTCTCCAACATATTATTGCCTTTTATACAGATATATTATAGAGTAACTTGTTGAATTGCATTATATCACAAATATATATATTTCTACTTTCTCTGATATGGTATATAAAGATATTGCCAGTGATTTCCACTTACAATATTCTATATTATATGCTTAGTTACACATTTATATATTATAAATATTCTGGTTCAAAAGAATTAAATGACAATAACTAAGAGTAAAATGCTATTATTTATTTATTTATGTTTATTATGCCATAACTTCTTATACTCTCTATAACTTCTTAAATGTACATACATGACCATTATGGGAATTCCAGATGAGCATAAAAGATAAGAATAATGTACAGAATCAAATGGTCAATACCTTTCTGTGGCCTTTGAGGAGATGCTCTTGAATATTGAATTGTTCTTTATCAAAAAAAAAAATAAATTTACATAATACCTACTATAGTATATATTATTTGCATACCTTCTCATACTCTGCATAAGTTTCTGCTCACAAAAGAGCGCACTTTCTTCCACTGTCTTGTGAGCTGGCCACTTGAACCACACACACACACACACGACATAAGTACAGAGGATGTTGTTGCTCTGGGCCATGGCGACCCATAGCTGCTGTCTCTGCACAACTCTCGCACTTGTCTCGCTCTCTTCCGCTCACTCTGTCTCGTTCTGCCGCTGGCGCAATGCGTCTTGCGTCCCCGTTGCCAAAACTCGAATAATTCAGGCAGGTCGTCGTTGCATACTTTTGTGCGCAAATGTTTACACAGCTCGCTAGCCTCGTTCGCTCGTCCTTCATTCATTTGCCGCCAAGATGCAGGCAGAGAGCTGCAACAGTGTGTGTGTGTGCTGTCTCTGTATATGTATGTGTGTTGTGTGTGCGTTGTGTCATGTTGTTTAGCTGGCCCACATCTGTCCAGGGCAATACACGTTCATGTGCATATTTATATGAGCTCACACACACACAAACACACACACACAGACATATGTGCTGGCTCCATTTCGTTCGCTTATGACTCATCGTTCATTCTCATCTTCATGCTCATCAGTGTCGTCAGCAGCAGCAGCTCTGACTCCCCTGGCAATGTTGTCATTTGGGGTTTCCACAGTTTCGAAATTGAATTCCACTTTACGACAGGCAACAGTGAGGCACGCAGATTGGCTGTACAGTGCACTACACTGTCCTACACTGTCCTCTACTGTCCTGTCCAATCGTGTCTGCACTGGGCGCGGTCCTCTGTCAACTCGTTGCGCGTGCCACCTTTTCCTTTCCTTCCTCCCTCTCTTTTTCATTCAGCTCCCACATCAGCAAATATGAGAAGTAAAACAGCATTTAAATAAGGAATCCTGTTTAAATGTACTTTTACTTCCCCACTCCTCACTCTCCTATTATCCTTTACTTGCTTTACTTCTCCTCCCTCTCTCTCTCTCTCTATGTTGCTGTCCTTTATTTCCGCTACTTTTTTCTGCGCCGCGCTGTCTGTCTGAACTGAACTGTGCGTCCCGAATGCGTCATCACGTTCGCTTCTCATCTACGGTAAATTTGACACTGATGGGCAGATAGAGATAGATAGAGAGGGAGAGAGAGAGAGAGAGACAATTGCCAGCCAGCAGAGACAGTGAGTCTCGATAGCGAAAGTTTAAAGATACATATGGTACATAAAACGAGCAGATTTAAAACTAGTAAACAGTTTCTTACAATTATTAGAACTTGTAGATATGGTATATAAAACTGTTACAGTGAGATCTGAAGAGAAACTGAATTTAGAGAACATTTTAATATACATACATATATCATATATATGTGTTATATTTTATATATATTATATCATCTATATGTGTTATATATTATATAAATCGCAAAAATTGAAAGCTATTTGGGGATCTCTAAGTTTTATTACATAAAGCGAAGAAAATAACTCTGAATTCATTTAACAAAAGTTTAAAGTATCATGAGAAGTTTAATTAAAGGTTTAAAGTGAATTAGGTTAGCTGAGGCAGTTTTATAAACTGTATGTAGGAACATTTTTTATCTGCTATACAGTTTAAGAGTTTAAAGATACATATAGTAAGGTTAATATACAGGATGAACCAGAGAAAGGTAGATGAGTTAGTAGGAGAACTGATAAAGTGTTACAAGTGATTAAAAGTGATAATAGAGTATATTATATATTACACATTTTATAGAACAGTTTAACATAGTAAAACTATATTATAAATGTAATATCTAGCTTTTAATCAGCACGAATTGATAATTATTTAATGAAGAATATTATCACAAACTATTTGAAGGCATAGTTAAATGGCATAAAACTGTAGAATAAGTCCTTATAAAATATAGTAAAATACCTATACAATTTTAGGCTAAAATTTAACCATTGCCGCCCACTGTACTTGCGGGTTTAAAACGTGCCCGGAAGCATGATTTATGTGCACACACTCATTCATCGGGATAATATCCTGTAACTCGTGCCGTGATGTGTGAATCAGCGAACAACAACAACGACAAGCACAACAACAACAGCAACAACATGAACAACTATAACAACAACAACAACAATATGTACAAGAACAGCAACAACAACATAATGAATGGGCGACACTTTTAGCGACAGCTTGAGCGGCAGAGGCGACACTACAAGTGCAGAAGACAATTGCAGCGAAGAGCAGCTGAAAGAGAAGAGATAAAGAGAGATAGAGGGGGGTAGAAAGGGGTGTCGGGCAGTCAAGCAGAATCCAATCTGGCTCTGCTTTTCCGCTGCAATTAATTGCACTGCCAAAGTGGATAACAAATGATTCGAAATTGAGGCGGGTTAATAAAATTTGCTTATCCGTGCGCATTGTTTTTTAGCCGAGAGTGGGTTGAGTGTGGGAGGGGGGTAACTGCAGCATTGGAGTGCCCCTCGACGACGACGACGTGCTGTACGGCGTGTGCTTTGGATTGTTCACTTTGGCTCTTCCTATGCCTGCGTCCCTCTACTCCAGGGAGGCAGGAGGAGAGAAGGAGGTGACTGCCACCTCGTTGTTGGCGGCCCTCGAGTGTGGCCCTGTTGGTGTGGCTGTGTCGCCAGCCAGACGACGCTGCCTCGTGACAATGGAAAATGTAATAAAAAAAAAAGAATAAGAGAAAAGCTGGAGAGGAATGTGGGAGCAGAGGGGGAGGACAGCAGACAGCAGCAGCAGCAACGGAAGTGCGAGCTGTGAAGTGTTGTAAGGGGGGGGGGCGGGAATTGGAGAATCACTGAGGGAATAAGCAGCATTGGTTAGAATGGTAACTGGCAACTGGGAACTGATGGAACTTGGGGACGAACTTGGGCAACGCTGAGGGAACTCTGTGAAACGTTGCTCCTTTTGCCAATCGCTTTGGCATTTCGCGTTGTTGTGGCTGATGTTTATGCCACAAAGCTGATGATGTTGTCGACGAGGGATGATGTTGTTGCTCGCTGCTCGTTGTCCTCGCGTGTGTCCTTCTAGCTGATGACCCAGTTAGGCTTAGGCGACAAAGTGCACGAGAGAAAGAGCGAGAGAATAAGAATGAGCATGAGAACGAGAGAGACTGAGAGAAAAAAAGTAACATAAGCATTATTATTTATGCGTTAATTAAATATTCCGTATACACATGTTCCATAAGCACCCACAACATGTTTACAATGCGGCAGACGAGGGGGGGGCAGATGAGGGCGTGGTATGTTGCGCATTGGGGGCATATTAAGTTGTAAACGCGAGGCATCTTTGAGGCCATAAAACATACACACACACGCACACACTCACATGAACTGCTGAGACGTGTGCTTCATAAAATATTTCAATTTATGTTGCTAAGAATGCATTATCTTGATATTTATTTCTTGCTGACTTAATAATCTTTTATATCAACGATATTGGCTAATTGAAGTCGTGCCAATATGATGAATATATAATATGTGGGAATTATTTAATTTGTGCTTAACAGGTACTTCAAATACTCGATAAACAAAACCTTAATAAACCTGATAAACTGATAAATTACCTTTCATAACCAATTTTATAATTCTATCTCTATTACATATGGAATATTTGTATTTGTAGATGCTTAAGCACTTTATATCTGTTTTAAGAGTATCTCAGCATCTAAAAGGAGTTTCTTGCCATCTGTATTAAACGAAACTTAAAGGGACAATATAGTATTAACTACCTCATGAGTATTTTAGCAAATATTAAAAGTAATTAAGTTTCTATTACAATCATCACTAATTGAACTTTAATTGAACTTCATTAATATCAAGTTTCACTCATTTAGTTCTCATATCTCTCGAGATCTGTTCATTTCTCTATGTATAATATATTTGCCAGCATTTATAAAAAGTGACTGAGCGCCAAGTTGATTGAGTAAACATTAAACGAGCATTATATGGCTGATATCTCTTGAGATCTGCTACATCTCTGCCATCTAATGGGTGTCTCTGCATTTATAACTGTATTAATTTATTAAGCGCACATTGAGCTCACTATATATCTACTATATATCTCGAGATCTACCGCATTATTTCCCACTAATGATTATCTCAGCACATCTAATCTTACCCCACCTCGAACAAACAACGCACTTGTTCAACCTCTTCCAAGCGAGGTCGCTGGAATTGGGTCTTCCGGCGGGGTATATTACCTTGCAATGCGTCATCTTGGTAACCCACATGGCAACGCAACTGAAGCAGACTGAGAACTGAGCTGATTAGAGTGCCCCACATTGCGTATTGGGGGCGTTACTGTTTGAATGTTGGAATGTTGTTACTGATTTGCAATGTTTTCTCTTCGTTTTATTGCAGCGCTGATTATTGACTCTCACACACACCACACACACCACCAGCATCATGATGGAGCTGGAGCCACGCGTGGCCATATTGCAGGATCTTCGTCTACAGACCTTCGATTCGATACGTTTTGCATCGTATCGCACTGCCTCAAAGCTGCGCTACATACAAAAGTCAACAAATTTGCATCTGGTTGATATATGGAATGTTATCGAAGCCTTTCGTGAGAATGGCCTGAATACGCTGGAGCCACAGAGCGAGGTGAGTGTGGCCAGACTGGAGACACTCGTCTCCTCGCTCTATCACAATCTCAACAAGCGTCTGCCAACGGCACAGCAAGTGCCAGTGGATTCCAAGGCAGGTCTACTGCTCAATTGGCTACTGGCTGCATACACCAGGTAAGTGGCGAGATATATATGAACTTCCTTCTATTAAAATGGGTGTATTAACTTAGTGCAAGGCATGTTGAAGGCAGTAGTGGGTGTGGCAGACTCCACAAAGTACACATATTTCTGTTGAGCATCCAAATTCAATTCCATTTGTTTATCTGTCTGTTTGAACATTGATTTCTCGGCTGTTCTAAGAGTTATAGATGCCAAAGTTAACATGAATGTTTCTGTATATTTATCTACGTTTGATATACAGAAACATTCATGATAACTTCGGCATCTATAGCTCTTATAACAGCCGAGAAATCAATGTTCAAAGTGCGATTTTTTAAGAGCTAAAGGAAAGTTTTAAAAAAAAAAAAAAAAATTCACAGAAATGCATGACATCTTTATTTGAATCAATAGTACTGTCAATATAATTTAATGTTTGAAGATTATTTCATACAAATGTTGACTGTGACTGCGCCTCAAATGGTGCATTCGCTGAGTCCAATTTTGGCATACTCTCCAGCATTTCGGCCGGTATCTCACGAATAAATGCTTCAATGTTTTTCTGCAATGCGTCAATTGAAGCGGGCTAGTCTATATAGACATTAGATATAATATAATCGCACGATATAGGCGCCCAATTGACCGATCCCGAACGTGAAATAAGTGACTATAAAATGGAAGAAGCGCGCGATGAACATTTCTTACAGAGCAATCATATTGATAATAAAATGCAATAATTTTCAAACGTTGTTCGTTTGTAAGACGATGCATGGTTAAATTATAGACCAAACTGAAGATGTTTGATAGTGATAGAAATCACGAAACGGGCGTCACCTGTTTAGACGCGTATTGCCAAAAAGATAATAGCTAAAAAATCACGCATTAGTTTGATCACACAAATTAGCAATTTGTGATAATTAAATATTGTTTAAATGCATTAAAAACAATATTATATTCCTCTACACTCAACATTTCTATTCAATTGCATAACAAACACATATTTATTGATACTTTCTCTCTCTCTCCCTCTCTCTCCATCTATCTGCACAGTGACAACTCTGGCAAAATACGTGTGTTTTCCATTAAGGTCGCACTGGCTACCATGTGCTCGGGCAAGCTCGTGGACAAGCTCAGATGTAAGTGCCTTCAATTACCTTTATTATCCTACCTAATCCTTCTTCTCTTCTCCGCCCCACACAGATATATTTTCACAGATTTCGGATGGCGCTGGTCAACTTGTGGCCTGGAAGCTTAGTGAATTTCTGCGTGAGGTGCTTGCGCTGCCCGCTGCGGTATATGAGTCACCAACATTCCACTATAAGGACGGGCTGGAGGAGGAAATATTTCCGTCAGAGAATAAGGTTACTGTGAATGATTTCATGGCAACACTTATGTCCGAACCGGGTCCATCGTGTCTCGTCTGGCTGCCGCTGTTGCATCGGCTGGCGACCGTTGAGACTATTGTGCATCCGACGATCTGTTCTGTTTGCCATAAGGAAAACTTCACCGGATTTCGTTATCGTTGTCAGCGCTGTCACGCCTACCAGCTGTGCCAGGAGTGCTTTTGGCATGGCAAGACATCGCTGAACCACCAAAACGATCACGAGGTCAAGGAGTACTCGTCGTATAAGTCGCCCAGCAAACAGATTGGTCACTCGCTGCGCAAGAGCTTCCGATGTGTCCCGGAGAAGACGACGCAAGTGTTGCCACGATTCCCGGATCAGCCCGAAAAGACATTGAATCTATCGCACATTGTGCCACCATCGCCATTGCCATCGCATAATGGTTTCTCAGATCCAGCATTGGGTCATTTGGGTGGACACGTTGGTGTTGGTCCCGGTGGTGGTGCTGGGGTGGGTGGTGCTGCTGTCGGTATACCAGGGGGGCCACATGGCGTCGGAGGCGGCGGCGGTCTATTTGATCGTTCCAGTACGTTGGATTCACGTGCCACGGGACGTAGTTTGGATACCACAATGTCACGTGTGGCAGCCGCTTCGGCCAATGATGAGGAGCATCGTCTGATTGCACGCTATGCTGCACGTCTGGCGCAAGAGAATCGCGCAGTGAGTAAATATTTTAGCGCAGTGTAAGATTGAGATTTATCTAACTGATTGTCTTATCTTCTTTTCTCTTCCAACAGCCCTCCAACATGCCCAATGCGGAGAGCATTACGCCCATTGGCACAGATAACTCAAGGGCTCAGCGGGAGCTGATTGCGCAGTTGGAGTCGAAGAACAAGGAGATTATGCGCGAGATAGCGCGCCTGCGTCGCCAGCAGGAGACTGAGCAAATGGCGCCAGAGAATCCGGCACTGATCAATGAGCTGCGTGCGTTGCGTCAGCGCAAGGGGGAGTTGGAGGGGCATCTGGGTGCGCTGCAAGATTCGCGAAGGCAGCTTATGGAACAGCTGGAGGGACTGATGCGTATGCTCAAGAATCAACAGACTGCCTCGCCGCGTTCCACACCCAATTCGAGTCCACGTTCGGGTAAATCACCGCCCATGCCGGGTGCAGGTGGCGGTCCAGGTGGATCTGCTTCCGTTGGTGGTGGTGCTGGTGGCGCAGCTGGCATCTTAGGCACTTCCCCCATGAGCGCACTGCATGCTCAGCAGTTGCAACAGATGGCAGCGCATCCCATGCTACGTTCCACACAGCAACAGTTGCAGCAGCAGCAGCAACAACAACAACAACAACAGTCCTCGCCTGGTTTGGCTCATGCTCCGTTCAGCCAGAGTCAGCTGGAGCAGCTCAATCAGATAAGCAGCGACATGCGCAGCGCCTTTGCGGCCAATGGCACTGCAAGTGAGTATAACCAGTGTAAGAGAGGGGGGTGGGGTACTTCTTCAGGGGAATGGGATGTGCTGGGGGGAGTTAACTAACTGTGCGGTTTCGTCTAGGTTGTGCTTAGGTCTTTATGCAACGGTTCTCTAATAATCTTCTTCTTCACTCTATTTGTTAATAAACTGAACACTTTGACACCCCTTGCACCACGCCCACTCTCCCACACACACACACACTCTTATACTTACATCATGTGGGGAGTTGCGTGTGTGCTGCGATAGTATATGCAATACTATCGATAGCAATCGAATAATACATGCTTTTGCTGCCTCACCAATACATACAAATACATGCGATAGTATCGGCTAAAGTCAAGCTAAATACCTTCCACTGTTGCTCTTGCAATCGCACGAAAACTCTCTGAGTTCACATGGAGAGAATCCTTTTCTTTTAGTGCGATAGTATCGGCAGGAGTTGAGCAAGTTATACTGCTGTGGCTCCCTTTACTGAGTCATCTGCTGTTTAAATACACGTAGACACACAACTTGCAGATTTGGCAAAAGTCAATAAGAGTTTCTCTCTCTCTCTCTCTCTCCGCTCTCTCTGCACGTGACACACACGCAACTCCCTGAGCTGAGCTAAGCCTGCTGCAGTTCAGCGTAACGTATAACTCGCTCTCGCTTTCCCACACACATGTACCATATATACTATATATATATATACATATATATCGCGCGACTCACAGCCCCGCCGATGTGCCCGATTGTTGATGCCGAACTTAATGAAGCCGCCGACAACATAACATCGGCAATTTCAACGATGGTCAGCGATCTGAATGCAGGTAAAAAACGAGCTGCAACTCCTTCTCTCTCTCTCTCTCTGTCACTCACGCACTCTCTGCTCTGTCTTTGCTCTGCTGCACCTGCTCTGCTGCTGCTACTACTCCCGACAGTCGCTTTACTATATAGTTTTCTACTGCACCTGCAAAATAATAACTGCACCTTGTTTAGCTGAGCTTATAGAGCGCTAGTTTTGCAACTTAGTTTGAGCACTGCTATTAGAGCGCCCACTGCCATGCCCACCATCCACATCACAAACCCACACACAAGGAATGTTCAACAAGCTGTACTTAATCTGTGTATGTTCTGTGTGCTTTCCATGTTGCGTGTGTCTTGTGCCTTGTGCCTTTTACAGGACCAGAATCATCATTGGTCACGGGCTCAGGCTCCTTGCACCAAGCTCGTTTTATTTTGCCATTGGGTAAGTGATCAGGCAATAAATCGATCCTCTCCAACTGCAGCGCACTCTCTCCTCCCTCCCTCTCTCTGTCTCTCTCTCTCTCTCCACTCCACTCTTATGTTGTTCATTTGTTTCGTTTTGATTTCTAGATTATTTCCCCAATAGAAGGCATAAGAAAAAATGCTGCAAATGTTGATTGAGTTGAGTTGAGTTTGTGTGAAGTTTGCTTATAATTTTAATCGTTTCCATGTACCAACCTAATCTATATCCTCTATATACATCTATATACACACACAATCGATATATATAGAAACTAAAGAGTATCGTCACATTGAGGGAGGTGAAGCATCGCCAACCGATGATTGCGATTGTCGCTATCATGAGGAAATCTTTTGTACTGATGAGGAATATGAATGCGAGGGCGTTGCCACGCCACACTATAACGAACCAAATGATGATAATGATGATGATGGGAATGGTATTGAGCTGTTGTCGCCAGTGCAATTCGACTATAACTTTGGGCAGACCGATGAGCAGAGTCGTGTTAATCGTATACTTGGCTATCGCAATCACCCGGAACTGTTTATCGATGACGATCAGGCGGGGTTTCCGGGTCTGCACGAGATCGGTGAGACAATCGATGAACTGCAGTTGATAATGCACGCTTATATAATGAAATTTAGTTTGAGTATATAATGCAGTTGTAGGTTTACTCTCGCCTTGATCAGGTAAAAGATATATATACAATATATTTATTATGCCTTTAGATCGATCACAATCGCAAAGTACTTTTGCCAGTCTTAAACTCACTGCAAGCTCATCATCATCAGTTGGTACACACTATATAAGAAGTATATATAACATATATATCTCTCTCTCTCTACTCTCATCTCTGCGCATCTTTCCGATTCTGTGTAGAACCAATAATTATAGTCAGCGCATCTTGATCGGCAAAATATCTTCATTCGAAATTCTACTCCATTTCTCTCTGTCTCTCTCTCTCTCGCTAACGAGTGACTCTCTGCATTCTCATGTGCCACATTTCAGAGTATCTCATAGATATCTATTTTGTATCTGCGCGTATTTAGATCGTTCATGTTGGTTGCTCGTTTCAAAAGGAATATTTAACGATGATATACATATAGTACTATGATATTTTGTGATCTGATAAATACTGATCTTTACCTTGCACCTTAATACAATTTCAGATTTCGATGAATCTCAATCATATAATCCCGAATGGAATGAAAAGGTAAAGGGTTTCGCAATGAAATCCTTATAGACAAACTTCATTGTTGTTGCTATACTCTTATACTCGTGTTGCTGTTGATGTTGTTGTTGTATTTTCTTTCTTTTTCTATTGGTTTTCTTTAAACATGCACTCAAACTATATCTACATAAATATATATATGCAACTATATAGCTTGTGTAGTATTTTGGAAGAACTGAACTTATGTATCACTTTCTATCTTACTCTATCTATACATTAAGTAAACTATTTATAGCATATTAAATTTCCTGCATGCCACGTAGAGTTTTTGGGTATTCTACATAGAAAATAATATACACATATGTTTGATTATTATTCCATAAATATAACTAATGCTGGAACTTGTTTTGCAGGCAAATGCGAATAGCCAATGGCAGGAACAGTTTGCACAATGGAGTCTTAATTCGCAGAAGAACTAAACCCGGGAAAGCTGCAACTACGATTACACACGATACAGTTATATATATAAACATACATAGGGTATATAGTGCGAGTTGGCTTTGCGCACTCGCTTAGCTTTTTAATCTTAATTCTTATGTTGATCTAGAGCAATTTATTTATTGACTTCCTCTTAGTCTCTACTCTAACTTAATGAATATAATTTATTTTTCGTTGTCGGGGTTTATACAACACACTTACATGAATATGCAAATTTATATACTACGTACGTATTTATTTATGGCAGCTGTTCCAGAAGAACTGGAATCTCTTGAATCTCTCTCGCCCGTTTGAATTCTTAGTTAAGAGCTCCATGAATCGAATTTTCGCAATTAGATTCATTTTTGAAAGCGCTTTATTGCACGATGAAGTTGTGCAACTATTTATTACATATTTAACAAAACATCAAGAAAATCAAACACACATAATACAAATACTATATAAATACAAAATATATATATAGACATTTCTATGTACTTAAAACTAGCAACTTGTTGACAACCTAAAATCAAATTCTAAATGCTGATTCCTCCTGGTCATTTCCCCAGAGGCAGCAGAACAATAAATGATTATGAATAATAATAATAATAATGCTGATAATACACTTTTATATACGATATAAATGCTATATATAGTATATATGATATATGAAGGTAAAATGCAAGTATGCAATCTTTAAGAAGAGAACAAAGAGCAACTATAGATCTTTCCAAAGTTTACACATTATTTTGGGATATATTGAATATTTTATGTTTTACACATGCTGAGTTTCACCTTAGTATTTACATCAAGTTTTTAAAAACAGTTATATACTACGACAAGAAGGAATCCAATGTTAAAACTAAACTTAAAAACATAGATTATTATTATCAAAATCCATAATAATATATGCATTCATTTAAAAATGTTATACAGTATAATCGGAATGCATAAAGCACGGAAAGATGAAAAACAAGTAAAAACTAAAATGAAAAAGTCAGACATTTATAGAAATTATACATAAATAACCACTGAATAATGGAGAATATTACAAACAGAGAAAAGTAAATAAAAATACATTTTAAACAACTCTAAAATTCATAGTGTATGTGCCTGTTATTCCAGTTGATTCAACAGCCCGCCGATGTATCGATATATTTTGCGTTTACAGCATCATGTTAAATTGTGTTCCATTTAACAGAACTATGTAATCCGTTTTGCGTTTATGCTAACGCACATTTGAGTTAACAGATCAGTGCTGCAATACGCTCGCGCAAGCAGTGTTTAACAGCGCGCTGTGACTGTTATCGATTCGTTAAACGCCTGTTAAGCCCGCAGCGCGCAACATTCGAAACATTCGTGTCGCAACTTGCATAGGGTGCAGACGTATCCGCTTCGTTAACCGCGTGTGTTCATTATTAATACAGTAAACTAGGCTTATACACTCACACAAACAACTCGAGTGAGAGAGCGCGCGCGTAAAGAAAACCAGCTTAGAGCGAGCAAACAAGTGTGTTTCTCGCAAACAGCATCCGATCTATCGTGTGCAACGGAAAGAGTCAGAACTACCTGCTCAAGTTTGGTCTCGTCTTCTTGTTGTTAAATGTTTAATACTCTCTGGAGCTGAGTCGCCGTTTCTCTTGATTAGACGTAGCCGAGCTGCCGCTGTTAGCTGCTGTGTAGGGTGTGGTGCAAAATAAATAATATAAACTACGATTAACATTAAAAATAAAGATAAAGATGATGTTCATTGCCGATAACCTTTGGGCAGCTTTATTGCTCTCCATTATCGCGCTCGCCACGCATGCACAGGCACAAAGAACCCCAACGATCTCGTATATAACGCAGGAGCAGATCAAGGATATTGGAGGGACTGTGGAATTCGATTGCTCCGTACAATATGCCAAAGAGTATAATGTGCTCTTCCTTAAGACAGACTCGGATCCAGTCTTCCTATCGACGGGCTCAACGCTTGTTATCAAAGATTCGCGCTTCTCGCTGCGCTACGATCCCAATTCCTCAACATATAAGCTACAGATCAAGGACATACAGGAGACTGATGCAGGCACCTACACCTGCCAGGTGGTCATCTCCACAGTGCACAAAGTCAGCGCTAATGTGAAGTTATCGGTACGTCGCCCCCCGTCATCTCTGACAACTCCACGCAATCGATTGTCGCCAGCGAGGGCAGCGAAGTGCAAATGGAGTGCTATGCCAGCGGTTACCCAACACCGACCATCACATGGCGTCGCGAGAACAATGCCATTCTGCCAACGGGTGAGTCTACATACACTTCTAAATTATTAACTTCCCCACTGTACTCTGTCCGCTGACCTCAGTGGCCCCTTAACCATCTCTGGTTTGTTTAACCCAGCACTAGATACATTTACATGCCACATGCCCGTCTTTAGGGCGCTGTTCCAGTACCAGCTCTATTTCTCTCTTCCCCATACGTTAAGGCGCCCTCTCTCTGGCTGTCTTCCCCATACCTTAAGTCCCTATGTATGAATGTGTGTGTGAGTGACCATGACTCACTCAGGCGTTACCGTTGTTGGCGTTTGTTTATTTGCGTGTTTTGCATATTTCTTCAGTTCCCACCTGTTCGTAGTTTAGTTTAGTTGCTTTTCCAGTTAGTTTCTTAAAAATGTTCTCACAATGAAAGCGCATTTTGTGTTATAAATGCGCTAAAAGCTCTTGCGCATTAAGCTTGATTCAGAATGCGCTTAACCTGTGAGGTATTTGATCTGTCTCTCTCTCTCTCTCTCCACCCACACACAGAAGAAGTAGAAGGCGCACATAACCTCACGTACACATAATGAATGGGCTTCGCTGTGCTTACTCACTGTCTGTTTGCATGTGTGTGCTCGTGTGCTCATTAAGCTTGGCTCAAAATTAACCTGAGAGGAGTTTGCTCTCTCTCTCCACCACACACTGAAGAGAAAAGTGCACATAAACTCAAGTACACACACTGGACGAGCCTCTCTCCCGTTTTCTTACTCTCCCACTCTCATGCGCTCTAACTGTCTGTCTGTCTATGTGTTTGTGTGTCTGGCTGTGTTTCTCTGTCTGTGTATGCGTGCTCTTGTGCTCAATTTGTGCGCTGCACTTTGTTGGTTTTCTGTTGTTGTTTTTGTTACTGTTGTCGGCTTTGCTTTCTTCGTAAAATGTTCTTTTATTGCATTTTCTTCGCTTTGTTTGACCAAAAACGAAAAGCTAATAAAATAATTTGTAGCTCAAGTGCAGCAGGTACACCAAATAGAATCCTGAAGGTCGCACTCCCTAATCCCCTACAGGTGTTGCCTAAGTGTTTTCCTACCTGTTCCTGCTGCTGCACCTTGCGCAGCAGCAGCGCAGTCGGTAATTGATTCTTAAGTCCCACTGCGTGTTTAACAAGCTTACGAAAATGGAAAATTCCTAGAAAATTCCCAATTCATCTGTAAGTTGAAAATTCAGAAAAATCATTTGTGCTCAAGTGTAGCGGGTCAGTGTGTGTGTGTGAGTAGGAATGAAATAGAAGATGAACGCGAAGATCTGCAATTCTAGTTACAGTGGTGTCGCAAATATTAGTACCACGTATTGATTTACAATTCACAGACAAGATGAGGCACATTTACAAATTATAACAAAGATAATAATAAAAAAAACATAACATTTAATATCAAATAATAATAATAAAAGAGACATTTAATTCTGTTAATTAAAGCCACAATGTAAAGAAGAATTAGATAAAGCCTTAGATAATTATTGGAAAACACTAAAAGGGGCAAATGGCAAACATGCTATAGATGCCACACCCTGTAAATGTGGCTGACTTACAGCCATTTGATCGTTAGAACTTGTGTAATCTTAAATTACTTTGGCCTTGATTTGCCTTAAACGCTTCTGCAGCGATGCGAAATGTGCGTGTGTATGTGTGTCTGTATGTGTGTGTAAGATTGCTCCCTTTCGGGGCACGGCACTTGAAACTGAAAGCTACTTAAGACCCAAGCCCAGGCCCAGGCCCTGGTACAAGGCATGG
The DNA here is from genome assembly GCA_018903425.1 of Zaprionus nigranus. Lineage (NCBI taxonomy): Eukaryota > Metazoa > Arthropoda > Insecta > Diptera > Drosophilidae > Zaprionus > Zaprionus nigranus. The sequence goes on along the minus strand of JAEIGD010000011.1, from coordinate 735,267 downwards.
GCAGCGGGAAAAAATGCTATAAAATAAAGTACAATAACTTGGACACGCCTGAGGGAATTACTTGAATGTCAGAACAGGCTTAACTCCGTGTGCTGTGCACAATAAATCAAAGGCACAAATCGCCCGATTCAGAGCCAGAGCCAGCGCCAGCGCCAGAGAAGCCTTTGCATGCCGTGTCCGTCCACGTTGCGCAATGTTTGTTTACCACAGGATCACAGGACTGCAGAGCGAGAGAGTTTCACACTTTTTTACGCTATAATTTAAAGCGCTTTGGCAAACACAAAATAAAAACGAAGCTTTGAAATACGCCAGCGAGGCGCAACGAGCTGGGGGTGGCTTGCCCAGAGGTGGGTGGAGTAGGAATGGGAAGCGCCGTCGTGCACTAGAGATGCTTTTATGCAGCACAGGATTCGCATTCGGAGGCATTCGACAACTTCAGCACGCGCAATTGCTTCCGCAACTTGAAAACGTTCCACGTAACGTTTGATGATGGTCGCCACAAGCAGGAGCAGGAGCAGGAGCAGCATTGAGTTATGCACTGGAAAAAACGGGGAAGTAGGTTTTTTACTAAAGTCAGAACCGACTTCTCTAACTCTTTAGCTGCTTTCTCAACTAGTTTTAAGTTTACTTCAAGTTACCCAAGTCAAGTTCATGCAGCTGCAATTTCGCACAGTGTACAGGTTTGAGAGGTCTCCTGAGCCGGCTTCATAGGCAAACAATCCGTGCAAGGGGCGTTACACTGTAGTGTGTGTGTGTGTGTGTGTATCAGACATGGTTACGGCTCTTTGGGTGGGTACAGTGCAACAGAACAGAGTAAACAATGCGAGGAACAGCAACAGGAGGAGGGAGGTGAGGCATCCCTAGACAAAGCCAGACCATGTCGAATGTGTTGAGCCCCTCCATGGTGTGCTACATAATTTGTATTTTGATAGCCGACAAATACAATACAAAATATATATAAATTACACAACCAAAATGGTAAAACATGCCGCGCTCTCACTCCCCTCCCCGTTTGTTGTAAAATGCAAACAAACAAGTAACAGAAACATTTTCGCTGCGTCTAAGCAACCCTATTTATAGGGTAGCGCTGCACAGGATTGGGCTACGCCTTAGCCGCGAGCACAGTCCCGGCCTGGCGCTGCAACAAAAGCAAACCCTAATCAGGCGCTTCCATAGTGCGTTGTTTTCCTGCTTGTTTACCTTCCGCGTTTTTTAGCAAAGGGGAGTTGCCTCGTGTCTGCCTTTTTTGGCTCGATCTTTGACTTGGAATATCAGTTCAACCCATGCAAATCAATTGGTTACGAGAGAAGGAGAGTGAGAGGGGAAAGGGAGATAGACGAGGCGCACCTGGCTACAACTTTCGCTTAGGCAAACAAAAATGCGTTTTCCCAACAAAACGCACTGTCCATAGTAATAATAAAACTCACCTTGGCCCAACTCGCAGGGGCCTCACGTGAGCTCAATTAAGTTTTCATATTGTTGCCTCATTCTTCTTTCGTATATCTTTCTTTTTTTTTTGAGGGTAAGGGTACCAAATTTCCAAAAATAAAACAAATAAAACAAAACTCACTGTATATGATACGATTTGCTGCGCCAGCAATTGCGAATTTAATTCTGAAAAAAAAGAAAAGTAAAAAAAAAAAACAGAAGTTTCAAACGGTTGCCAGCTGTCGTTGTTATTGGATTTTGGGACAGAAAGAGAGGGAGAGAGGCAAAGAGACAGGCAGGAAGAGAGAGGGTAATATGCAATAAGGGGGCATTATGTTATTGCATAATCTGCCATGATGAATCAGCTTTGTTTTGAACGTCAGATTGTTATCGAATCGCCCTCATTGGGCACCGGATGCAAAACATCGTTAGGAAAATAAAAGAATTGCGATCCTAATCGAGCGATAAGATCAAAACATGCGCTGCTTGAGATAAACTGTTTTCTCTCTTCAGCCTTAGTCAATTGACATTAATTGTGCGATTATGTGGAACAGATCGTAAGAGATCTATAGATCAACAGATCTTCAGAGCTACAGCACAATGATCTCTCACATCATCTGTGATCAACTCAAGCTGAAAGAACTTGCCCTTTTTGTTTGTAGATCTACCAGAGATGCTCTTCAACACATTTTCGAGTCGAATGATCTCAGATACATGACTGATGCTTCTTTAATTAATTTCTATGATATGGTATTGAAGATTCTCTGCTATAGTTTCGATTGGCAAGATCTCTCTTCAAAAGATACATGACTGATACTTCTTTAGTGATCTTATGACTCCTATAAGTATTTATTCTCTTTAACAGTTTCGATTTGAAAGATCTATCCTTTAAAGATACATGATTGAAACTTTGAATGATCTTTCTGCATCTTCAATGATTCTTTTTAGAGATTCTCTGCAATAGCTTCGAGTTGGTAGATCTCTTTACTATCTGAATCTTTCCCTGCCCATCAGAACAGTCTCCCTTCTTGTTTTGTAGCTACTTAAGCGTAAAAACGTTTATGCAAATTACGAAAATTTCGAAATATTTGAAACAAGTCAAGCGCATTTCGAGTACTCCAATTTCGTAATGAAATACAAATGCAATTTAGCTGCAAATAGCCAAAGTTGAGGGTGAAATATGCAAATTACATTTCACTGACATAACCTTTTTTCTCTCTCATCGAATTTACACATAAAATTTCGATGCGCAATTGATGCGCCCACTTGAGAACCCATCGGGGGAGGCGTGGCGCAAATTAGTTGCCCAAACATTGAGGGGAAAATAAATGAAAATTCACGAGCTATAGAGGATGAGGACGATAAATATTTGCAAATAATTAAGGAACGGCTCGAGTTATAATAGAGAAGTGTGGGGAAGCGGGGGGAGGGAGGAAGAGGTAGGTCTATCGAGGCAGAGGCAAGCATAATTCCGGTTCTGCAATGCGAGAGAGGAAGTGGCACACACAACAAAGTTGTGCATTGTGCGAGTGGAATAGAGGTACGACGAAGTGTGTTCCCTCTTGTGTTTTATGCATTATGGCAGTGTGTTCTAGTTGCAGACTCAAAAGAAACAAGAAGAAACAAGCACAGCAACAAGGAGAACAACAGAGAAAGAGAGAGAGAGAGAGAACGGATGAAAGAAGGACAGCGGGGTAAGGGAGAGTAAAACAAACCTCTAGTGCAAAACTTGTTTGTGAATGTTGGTTGCTGGGGCAACGACCACATGACAAAGCGGCGAACTGGAATTGGGGATTGGTACTAGTTGTGGCAGCAGTACCTAGCAAAGGGTACCCCATGCTTGGACTTGCCAAGTGACCGCGCCACTCCTCTGCTCATAGTTCTAAAACTTCTGGCCTGAAAATGGCCAACTAGTTTGTTAGTTAATTGCAGTAAGGGCCCAACCCTTTACTAAAGAGGGTACCTTATTACTTAGCTTGGGTACGGCATAAGCAAAAAGTTGTGTAGAGTTTTTTGTAATTGAGTCTTGATACGAAGAACTTTTCAACACTGATTAGAGACCTTTTATAATCGTAAACTGTGCAAGAACTTAAACAAAAGAAAGAAATTCAATTATTGATATAAGGAACCTTTTAATAAATGCTTCATACACTTTGCAAACTTAAGTTCTTAAGTTACTGCAGCCTCAACCCTACCACGATTAATATCTTTCATTTCTTGGCAGTGTTCCAATGTAAAGCAATTGAAAGTTCCATTAAATTCAACTCACTTTCTTTTGCCAGAGATTGACGCCATTTTGCAAGCCCTTCAACCATTTCCCATGGAACGTGAACTGTAAATCCTCTAGGCTTACATGGAAATACCTTCTATTTATTTATGCGTGGTGGAGGGTCTCTCTCTGTAATTGTATTTTATGCAATACGACGCTTATCACACCAAATTCACATATTTCCCAGCTATTTTGTTATTTACTTAGCACTTTTGGCGTCGTGTTCGCCGTCACACAGGACCGGCTTTTTAATCCTTATCACAATTACGACACTGAGCCAGGGCGGAGCGAAAAGGTCCTCTCTCTCTCTCTCTCTCTCTCTCTCTCTCTGTGGTTGCATTTCGTTTGTTTGTTTTCGGGATCTGTTAATATTTGTTTAGGCTTCATTGTGAGATTTATTGTGTATCGCTCTACGCTATTTACTTTCTCATTCTTGTTGTTGTTATATAATTGCCATTTTAATAGTTGAGTTCTTGAGTTGCTTTGCTATTTCTGGTGCTAAAGAAGTACAGTCAGTCGATCCGTCGGGCTGTGAATGGGGAATTCAATTAGACGACATTTTCCGAAAAATTTCAACTTGACAAAACTCAATTGAGTTGGGTCTCTTTGTGCAAGGTCTTGCTGTGTACATGGAGTATAGCCTGGCAGTAGTTGAACTCAATCCAATAAATGGCAGGCCTGTTGGTGAGGCGGGGGGAGAGAGCCCACATACTTATGGGTAGCTATAATATGCTCTACTCGAAGAAATGACTTTTCAAAAGTCAACAACAAACCCCATTATAGGCAGGCAGGGGGACAAGAATGAGATGAGGTTGGGGGAGGGGGGGTTGCTTGGGTAGTCGTGGGGTTGAAGTCTCGCCAGCGTCCGGAGGGTGTCTCTCACGTTGCGGTTATGGAAGCAAGGCTGATGCGTTAGCCACCAAAGTGGGTGCATTCACATGTCTCAAGAGCTTGTTATATGCTCGATATGTGTGTGCAGCACCAGCACCAGCAACACACACACTCCTCATAATGTTGATGTTGCTTGATGAGTTTCGGGTGACAAAACAGGAAGAGGCGCAAAATTTGCACAGGCATGCAATATTCCTTCCTACAAGAACAACAGAGTAAAGCACGAAGGGAAAACGGAAAAGAGAATGCGCAATAAAAACAGAGAAATGAAAGCTGCTGCTGCCAGAGAAGATGTTGAAGATGAGATGAGACTGTATGGCAGAGCAGGTGTTGCAAGCAGCAGTGGCAGATATATTCAGCTGTAATAACCTCAAGTAACTTGACTTCTAGAGCAGCTGCTGAGCTGAAACGGGTCGTGCAAGAGTAATATCTATCTTGTTTTATCTATTTTATATTATTGCTCATGTTGTATATCAAATAAACTGAGTTAATTCGACTTCTAGCTGACTTTTGTTGATAAAATTTTCAAAGCAACTTTAGCTTGTGCTGCAGAATATATAAAGACATGTTAACGTATATCGGCAGCTGTTCTTTATCAATTATATATTGTGTATTATATATAAATATATATATATATATTATATCTGCTGATATTCTATATAACTTCTATAGTTTCTAGCAGGATTCTTCCATTGAAATTCGAAATTTAGTTCAATTTATATCAATTGATATTCGTCTGGTTTGATCTAACACAATAATTGATGTTAGCGTTGTTTTTAGTGAACTAAAACTGCACTCAGAGTATTGTAAAGTTCTGCCCTATCAAAACTGTGCTTAATTCAAGCTGAAATGAAGCCTAGAAGTCCATCTATGCCCGAAAAAAAAGTGAAAATTGCATTAGACGCAAACAACGTGTGCGCGCACTTTTTAATTGGATTTTTGCACGACTCGGGAAAAAACGAAGTGGGTTTTAGACAGGGATAGAATGAGAGGAAGAGAAAGAGAGGGAGAGAGAGAGAGAGAAAAGAGACAGGCAACGGGTAAGGGGGCTAAGGGGGTCTGGAAGGTCTGTGCAACGGGCGCAAATAATACGAGCATGAAACGTCATTAAAAGCGCACCACGATGACGGTGACGATAATAACGATGATTATGATGATGGCTATGATGATGATGATGATGATGATGATGATGTTTGCCTTATGATTATGATGAGTCACATGTGATTGCTGTTGTTGTTGCTGTTGTAGTTGTCGTGGTGCATTAACATTCATAATTTCCACATGGCAACACTCGCAGCCAAGTCAGCGCTCATACTAGGTTCACAACGGAACTGAACCGAACCCGTACCCGTAACTAACTGAACTGAACTGAACTGTATCGTATAGAACGGGAAGTTCAAGCTTTGTAAAAGAGCATGAAAAACAGCGGAAACTTTGGCAAATTGAAATGGAAAAACAAATATGGCCACAGGCGACACGGCAGAGGAAATGTGATAGCCAAAAAAAAAGAAGAAGAAGAAGTAGAAGGTAGCAAGGTGTGAGTGAAAAAAGGGAGTGCAGACTGTATTTTTTTGGCACGTTCTCGTTGCCGTCTGCGATGCTGATTGGTGCGTCGCTGGCAGCCTGAGGAATGAGTAAGTTCTGCATGGCATTTAACAGTTACCATATATACAGGGTGGTTGTTTCACGACTGTTGCCAAAATGGCGGTAACTCTAAATTTCTAGTTTCAAATGCCGTGCAACCCTTCACGATGCTATCATACCAAATTTTCCATGCCAGCGCGCACAAATTAAACAAAAATAAACGTTTTACAAGAGTGTCAAGAGCGTGGGAGCAGAGGGTGGGGTAGGGGCAGGGGCAGGGTTAAAAGGTCAGCTCCTAAAAAACAAATTTGTGGCTCAAAGTGAAACTCAACAACGCGAACACGAAGCCGCTAAAAAGTCATTGAAGCGTCTGAAGATACACGGTCTCCCTACTGTCCGTACTGTGCCTACTGTGTCTGCTGTGCAGGTGGAACATGGTCGCTTTCCCAAGCCTGTTTTCCCTTGCACTTTCCCTTCTATCTCGTCTTTTACATTTTTGTATTTTCTCGGTGAATGCATTTCCTCTGAGTCGGCGTATGTATATTGAGTGCCCCGACAAAGTATAGAGGGAAGATACCATAATATATATATACAAAGAGGCCTTGTTACATTTCGCATTCTTCTCTACCTGACGCAAGGTAGATAAGGCTCAAAAAGGTTCTTTTGGGTCTGTCTATGTTTCTTTTTCTTCATCTTCCCCTTCTCCTCCTGCTGCTGCTGCTGCTGTTGCTGCTGCATCATCGTCATCTTCTCACCTTGCCTTTGCACTTTGCACAATTTTCCCATTTTCTTTGGTCTATCTTTAACTGACAATTTATCTCTCTTCCCCCCTGCCTTCCTCGCCTTGCATGCCAGTTTGCCTGTGTGTTGTTTGCCCAGAGGGACGTCATTGTTGTTGTTGCTGTTGATGTCGTCAGACTGGTTTCTTCTTAGCCTGGCTCAAACAAACAGACGCAGACTCCTGCTGCTGTTGTTGTTGCATTTTTCATTACCAGCTCTTGATTTTTTTCTTTTTTTGAGCCCGTTGGAAAACTCCAGCGTCATCCTGTGCCGCGGAGTGCAAAGTGTTTTAATTCTCTCATTAGTAACTGAAATTACAAGGCAGTGTTTACCGAAAGAGAGAGCGCGAGAGAGGGAATAGGGAGAGAGGGAAAGGGAAAGGGAGAGAGGGAATAGGGAGAGGTGGAACCTACAGAGCAGTCATTACTGCACTTCCGGCTATGAAATCCATATTCCAGTTTCATTTGTTACACTCTCATTACATATCTGTAATGCACTCTCTCCCTCCTCCTCCTCTCTCTCTTTCTCTCTGTGTTCTCTCCTTCTTTCTCCCTCTCTGTTCTCCTCTATAGCTCCTCATGCGGGCTCCATTAATCTCTCGACGGGTTTGTTCTCAATTTGTCATATTAAAAACATGTTATTAGCAACAGTTGAAGAAAGAAGTCGGTATCAACACAACAATAACAACTAATTAAAGGGTAACCCTCACGTACGCATCCTTGCAGCCTTCTTCTTGTTTCGACTCATGATAGATGAGTGTCTCTCGAAAAATCTATTAAAACTTGTGCTGAACAAGCTAGAAAAAAGGGCGTCAATCTTTGAGTTTTGATATATGAGAGATGCAGCACAACATTTGCTAATTAGTTTTCTAGCTCTCGATTCATCATCTATGGGGTCTGCTGCATTACAATTGTTGTTCTTATTGCTGTTGCTTGTTTCTTCTATGGTTGCTTAATAAATTGAACCCATGAATGTGTCACGACACAAGTTGAGCAACTTAAGGAGTGCCTCATCGGCATCTCTTGAGAGCTGTGTATAATTTATGCCCCGAGACTCTTTAATTATGAGCATGCCCCCCAAAATGAGAGAGTCGCAGCAGCAGCAGCAGTAATAAAGCATATGTAGAACGCGTGGTACAGTAAACACTGGAAGAAGTCGTAAAAGCAGATAGAATATCACATAAAAAAGGATCATATTTTCTAGAAATTAAAAGATTTATTTGTTTTTTTTTTTGCCACTGCTCAAGTCTTAATTTGTATTAGGTAAATAAGAGATAAAAGAAGGCGTTGCTAACCTCACAAGTTATAACTGTTCGTAATCTTTATGCATAAGAACAACTAGATCTCAGAGACTATAAGAGCTAGTACTACCAAACTTGGTGGCAATATGTTTTATTACTGTACGCAGTATAAGAACTTGACCCCTTAAATTAAAATAAATCGAATTGTGCGCGATATTTTAAAGTTAAAACGATAATTTTTCTAGTGTGTACAATATTTAGCAACATCTAAATAATTTCTGAAAATAGATCAAATGCTTTTTTAGCAACAGGAACATGTATAGAACAGCCTGGACTACTTTCTTTCATATTTTCAATAGAATAAAAACTCTTGATAATTAAAGTTTTTCTGCTTTGGGTCTTTACTGTGCTGTTTCTTTGACTTAATTTAGATTAAAGACCTCTTCGTTGCTGCACACAGTCTGTAAAAACAATTAAACGTTTAACGGCGATCTGAACTGCATATCATTTCATGCAACATGTGGCACAGTGAAGCATTTCGAGCAACTAGAACTAAATCCAACACTTTAGAATAATAGTTGACAGTACAGACACAATTTGTCAACGTGGCTGGGCAGCACACATACAGGTAGCACCCCCTATCCCCCCTCACTCTCCGTCAGACCCTACACTAACTATACCCCTAGCCGTGTTGGGCTGTGTTGAGAGTGACTATTGTTGTCACGCTGCTGCACTTAAGCCGACACGATCCGACACAGTTGTTGGCCAACTGAGCAAACACAACGAACTGGATTCATTTCTGGCTAATTAAACAAAGCCAGCATCGACAGCAGAGGCGACAGAGGAGGCAGCCTCCGTTAGTGACCTGAAGCCATTGAAATGGATTTGAATTTGTTGCGCCGCCCGCATGTGCCACAGTTGGAGGCAACACTTATGTCAATTGCTTTTCCAAAAATGCTGAGCATTGCATTGCAATTCAATTGTGTTTGGAATCATAAGCCCCTGTCCTGCCCCCTGCCTCTGCCCCTTGTTGCCTAGTACATGCCCCTTTTCCATAACGCCTCCCCATTTTTCCCTTGCTCCTTTACCACGTTGCCTGCCTTGTCAAGTTTTAATCAAATGCATTTTACTACTTCGATTCCCAGGCGCAATTAATTTGAAATGTTTCAGACGAATGAGCAGACGCTAGCCACCCCTCTCTCTCTCCCCTTTGCATCTGGCATTTTGCATAAAACATATTTGCAGAGGCGCCTCTCTCAGCCTGGTCAACGCACTGCAGCGAACGGGTAGCAGCGCAGGGAGTAGTTTATGTCAATTGTTGCAGCTTGAATTGTTTGGGCAAATGTTTAAAGAGAGCTGGCGTGCTGCCAGCAAGGGGAAGGGGAGGGGGGAGGGCATACCTAGGGCTAGCTACTGCCGCGCACAGGTAACGCAGGCAGCGCATTGCACTCGTTGCAACCAACTTCCGCTTATGAATCCAACTTGCAGCAGCAGTGGCAATGTTTGCATTCCCATTCGCGCATTCCCATTCACGTTAACGCTTCAGTTAGCCTGCGCTCCCCCGCCCCTTCCTCCTACACTTGGCAGATCCACCCCCTTTCAGCTTGGCTTTCAAAATTAGTTGCAAAAAAAAAAAAGAAACAACGTTGCGCCTGGCTAAATGGTTTGCTTGTTAGAGGTCATTAACGTGACCATTGTTCGGCAGACGACACTCGACACAGACAGACCGACCGACAATTCACAAAAGGTCAGTCACAATTGGAAATGGAAATCGAGTTGAATCTGTGCAGCTGTAACTTTAACTGGGTTGTCATTTAAATCAGTGGGCAAACACAAAATGACACAACGATTAAGGCACACTTAACTGTAACATGCTCGAACACCCCTCGTACAGCAATTAATGTGTGTTTTATAGCCAACAAATGATATTTATTCATTGGAAAGGTGTTTATCTTATGTTTAATATATTCTTCAAGTCACTTACTGTGCAGTTCTTGATCGTTTGCGAACACTTTACCTCTTTTGTTCACCAACACATGCGCTTTATGTTAATGTAATCAGAAACGATTAATCGATCGTCTGATAATTTTTGCTGCATCCTGTTAACTTACTTCCTGCTGTTAATGACAAGGGCTACTTCTGTTAATGCAATATGCTACTTCTGTTAATGCAAACTGTTAAATAACAGTATAGTGGCAGAGTGCTACTTATGTTAATTCAATCTGCTTACTCTGTTAATTCAAACTGCTGCTGCTGTAAATACACACTGTTAAATAACAGTACAGTGGTACAAATGTTACTTATTCTATATTAATGACACATCGACATTTCGCTTATCTCTCTGTTACAGATAGTGCAACCTATGTGGGCAACATTCTGCGCATCAAGTCGGTGAAGAAGGAGGATCGTGGCACGTACTACTGTGTAGCGGACAATGGAGTGAGCAAGGGCGATCGTCGTAATATCAATGTGGAGGTTGAATTTGCACCGGTTATCACTGTGCCACGGCCACGTCTGGGACAGGCGCTGCAATATGACATGGATCTGGAGTGCCACATCGAGGCGTATCCCCCCACCAGCGATTGTCTGGACCAAGGATGATATTCAGCTGGCTAACAATCAGCACTATGTTGTCTCGCACTTTGCCACCGCTGATGAGTACACCGATTCCACGTTGCGTGTGATCACAATCGAGAAGCGTCAGTATGGTGACTATGTGTGCAAGGCCACAAATCGTTTTGGCGATGCTGAGGCGCGTGTCAATCTCTTCGAGACAATCATTCCCGTCTGTCCACCAGCTTGTGGTCAGGCGTACTATGGCGGCGCTGAGCATATTGCTGCCTCAGCATCATCGTTTGCTTTGCTCGGCATCTTGCTGGCGCTGATCTTTGCCAGATAAGTCAATCAAGCAGGCAAGCAATCTATCATCATCACCCAACCAACACCAACCACCATATACGATGCTCCTTCATATCTAATCCAAAATGAAAAGCGAGTAGACTCCTCATCCATCAGCTCTCAAAAACAACTACAGCAACAAGCATATATATAAAGTATATAGGAATCATTATAATAGACGCAAAAAAAATACAAATTGAATCAGTAAATTTCTTTAATTTTTGTTTTGTTTTCTTGCCCTTCCAATGTCCAAGCTACGAAACTTCCAACCTTATGTAACCAACCTTAAGTTAAGTATGATAAGTTAAACGACCAACTAGTTTGAATGCAGAATCTATATTAAACTCCCTGATTATCTACCTGTCAGTCCAATTGGAACCCGTCCACGTTAACTATTTTTGTTTTCTTGCATAATCTGTATATTTTAAATAATTTTATAAGACGACTACGACTACTTATAAACACACATATACAAACACACACGCAAACACACACAGAGACATCACAAAGATCCATTCCGGCATAAACATGATAATTAATGAGGATATTTTATTTTTATTAAATAAATAATAAAGTATTTTCGCGATAATGCAATGTAATTAAGTTGAATCACGTCTATCAATATTAATTACGATTCTCGAGACAGAGATACGAAACAAACGAAGAATACGAATATAATAATGAATAATAATAATTATAAAAAATAGATCGTTGTGTGAAGAACATCATCATCTACATTAGCTCTTAAGCTCAACCAATCGATATGGAAAACTTTTGATCTGTAATTGAAACCCCATTTAAATGTGGGTGTACATATGATATACTACATAATACATATAAACGCGATTCGACTTTTTGTAATACACAAAAAAAAAAAAAAAAAAAAAAAAAAAAAAAAACCATATAAAAAACTAATGGGTCTACTTTATATTTTAATTGCAATTGTAGCAATGCGATAATACAGAATAAACTCGCTCTCGTAGTCAGCGTATGTTCTATTGTTATACTTCTTTGTGGGCGGAACGTACTTTCTACATGGATTCTCTAGGATGAATCGCTTATTGCGCTGGAGAAGGCCCAGCTGATGGTGTCCCCTCAGGCCCAGAGCCTCAATGTTGTCCAGCAACTGTACGATTTCCTCGTGCTGTCGTCGTGCCTTCAGCTTCAAATCGTGCGGATCAACTGTGGAAAGGGGTGTGCACCCAATAAACATGGTTAACGGAAATGAAACAAAATGTCGACGGAAGGGCCGACGACGCCAGTCAGTCTCGGTCCCTGAGCTTACCAATTAACGGCTCCAAATTCAATTTCAAGTCAGACGTGTGTGCGGCAATTGCTGACGCCCACAAACTGCGTTTGCGTACTTCCTGCATGGCACCGTAGGGTGTCAACAGATAGCCCGGTGCCAGTTGAATGGTGGAAGTCAGCTCCTGAGAGTCCACGATTAACGGATTGGCGGACAGCAGAAAGGCACTGTGAAAAATGGCAGAGAGAAATCAAATCAAACATATATACAAACATACTATATACCTGCAGCCCTTTTGGGTACTGTACTCACCAGGCAGGTGACATGCTGCTAAATCTTTCCATTGGTATGTTGGCAAATGTGTTCCGCTCGAGCAGATGACAGGGCACATTGGAGCCGGGACCAAACGGGGGCACTATGAGCGTGGTTTCAGCAGGAGTAAGGGTCATATTATCGAAGCTGTGTTGCAATGTGCACTTGGCCACACCACTTATGTTGCCAACATCATCGTCCATCAGTCCAACCTTGGTGCTGGAGAGCATACTGTTATTGGCCAGCGAGAAGCTCTCCATGCCCAGCAGTGACATGCTTTCCTTCAGCTTTGTTCTGACCAATTGTGACTTGACATTTTGATTCATATCCTCTAGCAGATTGCTAAGTGTATTCAAGGAGTGGAGAATCTTCTCCTTGATCTCGAACCGATCATAATCTCGTGATTCATTAGGTTTTTGGCATTCGCTTCGGGCCCCATGCGCATCTTCTCTACCTGTTCGGTGAGGAAATCATTGCGCGCGCATCCTCCACATATTGTCGTGGATGAATCCGTTTTTGTAGTCTTTTTTTTGCCCGATTTAAAAATACCTAATGCAAAAGATGATTTGCAGTTCAAATTTACTGTTCAAATGTAAATGTATAGGTGGGCAAAAAGAACTTACGATTTGAGTGCTTGCTCACTGGGCAGCATTTCAGGCGGGCAGCCTAGACTATGCGGAATCCCTCGATTTCCTCTTTAAAGTTCATATTTTGTTATTTTTACATCGAATAATTATTCAAAACGCCGCGGCCGCGCATTACCATTACAATAAGCACACATACTATCAAACTTTGCTAACGATACGGTTGCATCAACAAAACAGGGCTACGCTACTGTTATCGAATACCAATATGAACTTATCGAGAAATCAATTTAGAAAATTTTATTATGTACACACCGTAAACGGTAACTACTCTTTAATTTAAGAAATTATAGATGTAAAAATTGTAAAAATATATAAACTAGAAAGAAATTAATAAAATTAAGCTCTTATATTTCAATATTTTGCATTAAATGGATGATAGAAATGTAAGAATCTTGTCGAAACTTTGAAAAAGAAACCTCAATAGTTGAAAAAATAAAAAATCTTCGATAATATCGATGTTTTAACATCACTACTTTCCATCTCTAGATGTAAAACAGCGCCAAACTGTGGCGAAATAAATTTTAAATAAAATTAGCTTTTTAGTTAGTTTACTAAGATTTTATAAACTCTTAGACAAGATGTCAGTTGCACTAGACGTCAGAGTGTGCAGGCTTGGTGAAAAAAAACAAAATTGAAGAGCTGCGCGAGCTCATAAAGAAAACAACAATAAAGGAGGTAAGTGGCTTCACCCAGCAAAAATTAAACAATAAATAAACAAATACATAAACTGAATGACTTTATTTCTCTTATGATTGAAAGTTAACAAAAACACTAAGTGGAAAGCTTTCGAAGAGTGAGTGCATCAACTTCTGGAATTATTTGCTGATTGTGTGCGATGCAAGCAATGCAGAGACGCGCGAGAAGCGATTCGCTTTGGTGAAATGTTTCCTTAACGGAATGCGGACTGTAGAGATGAATTACAAATTGAGCCTCGATTTAATTACACGTCTGTGCCAGGAACTGCACACATTCGCATCGGATGAGCTGAATTGGATTCTGGAGCACTGTGTGGATGACATGCGTGCAGGAGATGCCAAATGTGTAGCCTGGAAAGATTTGCTGCCGGAGACGTTGCTGGCGCTAATTGCCAAGCAGCGACTTATTATAAACGACATTGCCATGGCTGGTCCTGAGTTTAGGGACAGCACTGTGCGCAATCTTTGCACCATGCGCTGGCCCTGCTCAATTCTGACGCCCATTGCCAACATGTTCAGGTTGGAAACACCTCAGAGAATATTTAAAACCATTTCTCTAATCTCTTCTCCCATTGCTTTTCAGTTTGCTTAAGCTTAGCGATGCAGAGCGTTTGACGGTGCTGAATAAGTTTGCTGGTGCTCTGCAGGAATTGTCGCCCATGGAACTGCCTGCACTGTGCTTCCAACTGTTCTCCATGTGCAAAAGCGCATCACAATTGATCATTATACTGCTGGCTCTGGAGAAGTACTTCCACAGGAACTACTACAAGCGTTTGTTCTCCGACATGTGCAGCAATTCCACGGACTTCGATAGCATTGGTAAAAGGTTCATTAGGTTATTTAGGACTGCATTCGTATTCATATTCTCATCTTCTCACCTGTAGATTCGTATTCCGACAAGGAGCTGCGTGAGGCAGAGGAGACGGTGCTGTATCATTTGAACTACTGCACCATGTACCTTCTAAGCGAGCAGCATCTGGTCATTATGCTGAGGGTAAGTAGTTGCCATAGTTATATATCAAATGATATTCTTTACAATTGTAATCCTTCAGAACTTTCTGCACATGCCCGATGTTATACTGACGCCCTTTATGCTCAGTGCAATTATATCCATGACGGCTGTCAATCGCGATCCAGAATCTGCACGTCTCTCAAGCTCCCTGCTGCTGCCCTTTCTGCGCAGTGTCATCAAGCATAACGAGGATGAACAAACACTGGCGGATTATTCCGTTTGGTGTCGCGACACATTGCAGCGGAAGCACGTACATCTGCAGCAAGTTTTCTCGGTGCTCATAGATCAGAACAAAGGATGGCAAAGATGTAATCACACCTGGATTGGTCAACTTGGCCTTTACATTGCTTAAGGCACAAAACGCA
This sequence comes from Zaprionus nigranus, assembly GCA_018903425.1. Taxonomy (NCBI): domain Eukaryota; kingdom Metazoa; phylum Arthropoda; class Insecta; order Diptera; family Drosophilidae; genus Zaprionus; species Zaprionus nigranus. The sequence continues at coordinate 719,900 of JAEIGD010000011.1, read as the reverse complement.
CCTCGTCTAAACACCTTGGCAATTACATTTCTCACCAAGTTTATACGCAGAAGATTCGTGTTTGGGCAGGGCATAATCAAACGTGTTGCCGAGTGGATGGTTGTGGATCAGGAGCAGAATCAGTACTCAGGTAAGCTACTACTTACTAGGCTTACTAGTTGTACAAGCATTAACCCTTTTCACAGAATGCTTAACAATGTTGAGTGTGGCGGATACGTACACTGTCTCTGAGTGCCTAGAGACCATCACAACAGTAATGGAAGACTTTCTGTGGGTTAGTCAAATTGACTCTCTAATATATTCATTATTTAAAACGGCTTTGTATCGCTACAGCTTCCTGGTGAACATTCCATGCGCATGATGAACTTCATCCTGCCGCTGCTTAAACTATCAAATCGCGTTCGTGACGCACTGATCGATGTGCTCCATAAAGCCATGAACAAGTGAGTTGCATGTTATACACATCAAATATGTTTTCTTATGGAATCCTCTACCTTCTAAGGGACTTTCGCACACGGCGCATGGCCGTCTTTGGGTTCTGTATGATTCTTAAGCAGCTGAACAACAGTAATTCCGTACGCCAGTCGATGAATGCCAGCAGCTTTTGTACGCAGCATAATATCTCTGGATATTCAATGATGACACAGAGTTCCTTAGGTAGTCGCAGCAATCCACAGCGAAATTTTGATATGTTAACTTTGGAAATTATTGGATTACTGCGCAGCTGCTTTGAGCAACAGCTAGAGATACGACGCACGCTGTATGACAGTGAGTATACATAACAAAACATGAAGTAATCATCAAATAGCATCTTATCTATTGTTTGTTCCTCTTTAGATCTTCAGCGCGCTGTTGAGCTGAATGCAAAATTGGTGCCGCATGTGCTGCAGTTTGTGGACTTTCATTTTCGCAAGTTTTTCGACACTCCTTCTGTGGATCAGGCGGGTGACGATCTGGAGACTCCCTTTGCCATCAACTATGATCAGCTGATCAGTTCAAAAGATGATCAATTGGAAGTAAAGGACAACCTGGGCTGCCTGGTGCAGTTTGTGTCGCATTGTCTCAGTATCTTCGATCGGAGTCGCTTAGGTTGCGATGTGCATGAGATGCAGCGTCTGTTGACACTGTGCACAGAACGATTAGTGGCTAATAGATTGTCCCTGGAGAAGACTGTAGGTGCCGTTTGGTCTTGCTTAAGTATTTTCACTAACTTCTCTATCTTTTTCCAACTCATTACAGTCCCCGCCAGCCACACACTATAAGTGCGCGCGTATTCAGCAGGAGCTGAACCTGATTGAGGGTCTGATCTCACATGCGCTGCTCAGCTCCAAATCTACCAATGATATCATACGCCACGTTCTCCCGCTTTTTAAGCAGCATCAGAAACATATAAAGGATCTACACAAGTTAGCAGATTCCTCAAAGAAATCCCAAAAGCCATCGAAACAGCAATCGGCTAATGAGAGCAATGTGACAGTCAATCTCACTGTAAATACATCCAACCTAAAGAAGATGTGCACACAGCCGGAGAACATTTGGGATCTGTTTATATTGGAAAGATTCCTACATGTGCTGCACGAGTGAGTGAAGTAGTTAGACTTAATTAATATATCTGTTATTTGATAGTTTATTTCCTTTATACTTCAGTGATAACGTGCCCTTTGCCTCGGCAGAGAACACACCACAACTGCGCAGCTGCGAGCCACTGGTTCGCTACGCGCTTGAGATTGCTGCCCAGAAGGTGGAAGCTATTCGCAATGAGCCCGATTACAAACAGCTCACGTATAGCAAACGAACGCTAAAACTGTTGACAGATATCACAAAGGTGGTGTACGAGCGGTGTATTTGTCGTCTACCCGATCTGTGGCGAGAGTTTGGTCTGAAGAGTGCTGCTCTGTCTGCCAAATGTTTTATGCAGTGCACCCGAATAGCTCATGAGGTTTATGCAAAGCGAGTCAAAGAGTTTGTTGAAGGTTTCGGTAAGTAGGCTCCGAGCTGAGTAAGTATAAAACATTTCTTTAATTCATGATTTTGTTGTAGACATGGCAGTGGTTAACAGAAGCAATGAAGTCCCCTATCTGCTGCAGGATGTGCTGGTTAAATGCAAGAAAGAGGATGCCAGCGACACTGCGGACTCACTCAGCGAAGACTTGAACGGTGCCTAGTTGCCTTTTTATCTGCGAGAGGCACTGCAGATACTCTACGCTCACATTGGATTCGGAGAACGTGCTGCAATTGATTCGTATACTTGGCTGTTTGAGTTTTGCCAAACATGGAAGCTTCCCAATCCTGAAAAAGGCATTGTACATCGCATTCTATTTACGCAACTCCAGTAGACACACTCCAGACCATTCTTTGATGACACTGCCAGGCAGCTGGGCGAAGTGCTGGGCAGACAGAATGATGAGATTGTAAATGAACAGACAGTCTTAGGCCTTAAGTCTCTTGTTATGTCGACGACCGCAACGTGTCTGCAGTATCTGTATGCAGTGCTGAAGAAGCAGCTGAAAGATGTGGATTACTTTATCATTAAGGCCAACAATTTGATGTACAAATGCAACATTGTGCCAGAGTCTGATCGTGTCTATTGGCGCGGCAATCTGGAGACGCTGCAAAGTTCCATTTGCATGCAGTTCATACTCGTCACTCGTACACTGCTGGAACTGACCAATGTATGCATTCCACTCGGCACTCACATGGATGGACTGATGAAGCTACTTATACAACTGTATACGTGTCTCAAGAGTCTCGCCAGGCACTATTTGACGGGCTGCACAGCGGACCCCAACAGTGGCAAGAGCATCAAGTAAGCTGAAGATTATAGTGTGAACTGTTTAGCTTAATTAATCCTCTCTATCTTTGCCTAGGTTCGAGCAGCTGCTGCGTAATATTGGCAAGCCACTGCCCGCGAATATCTATCAGCTGATCTCTTATGTGGAATACAACATACTGGACGATCAGGCAAAGCAGCCCGCAACGAAGCGCAAGCCACAGGTAGAGCGTGCCAAAGTGCTGCGCGAGACACGTCTCATACCGAAGGTCATCTTGGCTATTGAGAACTTCAACAAGCACATTATATTGCTGTCCAAGAAGGCCAAGACAAACGATCGACTGGCGAATTACCTGCACTTTGGTGCTGTGCGGGATTTTAATATAAAGTCAGGTGACCTTATGGCGGTCATCGAGCGCACCTATTCGCACAGCAGCCAGATTGAGGTATCCGATAGCAATTTGGAGAATATAGAGGATGAGCACGAAGAAGATCAGCAAGTGGAGGGGACCGTTGCCAGCGAAGATGATGCTGAGTCCGTGGCCTATGAGTATGCCAACGATAATAATGATGATGATGCAGAGGCAAATCAGGAAAAGGTGCAAGAAGAGGAAGAGGAGCAGCAGCAGCAAGCAAAGAAGCAAACAGAGAAAAAAACAGAGAAGCAGGCAGAGAAGCAAGTGCAGAAGAAAGCAGAGCAGCCAGCAGAAACGCAGGCAGAGAAGCAAGCTAAGAATAAAGTAGAGATTAAAGCAAAGAAGCAGGCAGAGAAGGAAGCAAGAAGCCTGCAAAGAAGCCAGCAGAGACGCAGGCAGAGAAGCAAGCTAAGAAGAAAGCAGAGAAGCAACCTAAGAAGCAACAGGAAACCACTGAGAAAGCCCAACGTCGTCGACGTGTACTCAGCAGCGATGAAGCCGAGGAGGAGGAGTCGCCTCCCAAACGTAGGCGTGGACGAGCAAGCAAGAAATAAGAAAGGTTGCTGCGTTCAATCATTATGCTCGGTTAGCTACTCACCACACACACTTTTGATTAGTAATTAAAACCCCATTTAAATGTGGGTTAAGTATGATAAACGCGATTCGACTTTTGTAATACACAAAAAAAAGAAAAAAAAATAATAAATTAATATTTTAATTGCAATCTTCCTTATAAAAGGTCATTTTTCAAGAGCTATAGGAAAGTTTTTCAAAAAAAAATCATGAAACTCTGAGAAATGCATGTAATCTTTATATAAATCGATAGTACGCTCCATATAATTTAAAGTTTGAAGATTATTTCATGCAACTGTTGACTGTGACTGCGCCTCAAATGGTCCAATTTTGGCATACTCTTTCGGGCGGTATCTCATGAATAAATGCTTCAACGCTTTTCTCCAATGCGTCAATTGAAACTGAAGTAGTTTGACAGTGATACAAAACACGAAACGAGCGATCTACCAACGGTGATTTTTTAGCTATTATCTTTTTTGCAGCAATGGTTTTAACAGCTGACGCAGGTTTTATATTTTCTATCACTGTCAAACATATTCAGTTTCATCTTTAATTGAACCATAACTCGTCTTACAAATAAACAACGCTTGCAAATTATTGCATTTTGTTATCAAAATGCGTGATCTGTAAGAAAAGTTCGTTTCGCGCTTTTTCCATTTTCTGGACAGTTTAGTTGATCCACTAATGCGGCTATTCGGGTTATTGTGCCTAAACTTCGCAGCAAATTTACATTGTTCGACACTAAACCACCACAACGCTTACGTAGAGTACGAACTGAAGAAAATATCGCAGCTGAATCCGACAGTGTTAATGATGACCATCAATTATCAATTCGTCGCCGTTCGCAGCAATTGGGCCTCTGTTACTCAACAACGTTGAGCATTTTGCGGAAGGATTTAAATGTGAAGCCTTTCAAAACACACGAAGAAGAACAGCAAGTGGAGGGGACCGTTGCCAGCGTAGATGATGCTGAGCCCGAGGCCAATGAGTATGACAACGATAATAAGGATGATGATGCAGAGGAAAATCAGGAAAAAGAGCTAGAAGAGGAAGAGGAGCAGCAAATTAAGAAGCAAATAAAGAACCAGCATGAGAAGCGGGCAGAGAAGCAATTACACAAGGAAGCAGAGAAGCCAAAGAAGCAGGCAAACCCTCAGGCAGAGAAGCAAGCAAAGAAAAAAGTACAGATTCAAGCAAAAAATCAGACTGAGAAACCAGAAGAGACGCAGACAGAAAAGCAAGCAAAGAAGAAAGCAGAGAAGCAACTGGAGGAGTTGCCTCCCAAACGTAGGCGTGGACGAGCAAGCAAGAAATAAGGACTGCTGCGTTCAATCATCTTGCTCTTTGAACATATATCGGTTAGCTTCTCAACACACACAATTTGGATCAGTAATTGAACCCCAATTTAAATGTGGGTATACATATGATATACTACATGCATATAAACGTTATTCGACGTTTGTAATACACAAAAAAAGATAAATAATACGGTATACTTTATATTTTAATTGCAATCTTCCTTATAGCTATATACGGGGCTTAATGGTGCCGCCTGCGGTGGCAATGCGATAATATAGGATAAACTCGCTCTCGTAGTCAGCGTATGTTCCATTGTTATACTTCTTTGTGGGCGGAACGTACTTTCTACATGGATTCTCTAGGATGAATCGCTTATTGCGCTTGGCCTTCTCCAGCTGATGGTGTCCCCTCAGGCCCAGAGCCTCAATGTTGTCCAGCAACTGTACGATTTCCTCGTGCTGTCGTCGTGCCTTCATCTTCAAATCGTGCGGATCAACTGTGGAAAGGGGGTGTGCACCCAATAAACATGGTTAACGGAAATGAAACAAAATGTCGACATGAAAGAAGGGCCGAAGATGCCAGTCAGTCTCGGTCCTTGAGCTTACCAATTAACGGCTCCAAATTCAATTTTAAGTCAGACGTGTGTGCGGCAATTGCTGACGCCCACAAACTGCGTTTGCGTACTTCCTGCAGGGCACCGTAGGGTGTCAACAGATAGCCCGGTGCCAGTTGAATGGTGGAAGTCAGCTCCTGAGACTCCACGATTAACGGATTGGCCGACAGCCGAAAGGCACTGTGCAAAAAAGCAGAGAGAAATCAAATCAAACATATTTACAAACAGACTATAAACCTGCGGCCCTTTGGGTCTTTTGGGTACTGTACTCACCAGGCAGGCGACATGCTGCGAAATCTTTCCATTGGTATGTTGGCAAATGTGTTCAGCTCGAGCAGATGACAGGACACATTGGACCCGGGACCAAAGGGGGCCACCATGAGCGTGGTTTCAGCAGGAGTAAGGGTCATATTATCGAAGCTGCGTTGCAATGTGAAATTGGCCACACCACTTATGTTGCCAGCATCATCGTCCATCAGTCCAACCTTGGTGCTGGAGAGCACACTGTCATTGGCCAGCGAGAAGCTCTCCATGCCCAGCAGTGACATGTTTCCCTTCAGCTTAGTGCTGACCAATTGTGACTTGACATTTTGATTCATATCCTCGAGCAGATTGCTTAATGTATTCTTGGAGTGGAGGATCTTCTCCTTGATCTGCGATAACTGCAGCATGTCGGTCTGTATGCGATTGACCGAGGTGTTTATTTCGCCATAGATGTGCTTTATCGAACCGATCATAATCTCATGATTCTTCAGGTTTTTGGCATTCGCTTCAAGCTCCATGCGCAACTTCTCGACCTGTTCGGTGAGGAAATCATTGCGTGCCTGATTGAAATTACGCAAATTCAGTTGGATTATAAAATCAGAGATGATCTCTTCAGCGGCCTCTTTATCCTCGGCAGTGTTGATGTCATTGAAATTGTTCACTTTACTTTGCAGTTCGTCTATGAATGAGCTATACACGGGAACAAAGCGTTCCTCGAGCTGTGCCACTTCGTTCTCGGCATTAACATATTTGGCCACCAGTCCGAGCAACTCCGCTTTGGTCTTGAGCAGCTTTACTTCGAAATTGTTCAAGGGTGGCTTAGATCGTGCCACATGCCCCTCGGCGGTACGAGTTTTCCTATTCAGTTCCCATATATGGTGCAATTGCTCATCCTTAGATTTTATGATAGCATTGAAGATCAGTCCACATGGTGTGTCGGCAAAGATCTCACGCATTTTCGACCACAGACGAGGTTTCACCTCGGCCAACTGATGACTATTGATGTCATCACTGTTGGAAATGTCATAGAAAGCTTCCAACTCCTTGACAGCCCGATCGACGGCTGTGGCCGCGAGTTTCTCGCTGGCGTTTTTGTAGCTTAGTTTGACGGGCATTGTAGCCATGATTTGTTCCTTGATCTTTAGTTCTTGTTCGTAATTCTTATGCAGCGACTGCAGCGTCAATTGAATCAGATTATATCTGGCTGACTGAAACTCATTTTTGTGCTTAGCGATGATTATTTGTATATCTGAAAGTATTAAAGATAAATGTTAGGTTAAAATGATTTATATTCGTCTTTTATTCGACTTTACGCACTCTTCTTCTTGATGGCTGAAGCCAGACTACTGTATTCCTTTCTGACCTCGGCCAGTTTAAGATCCTCCGTTTCCTTTTCCTTCTGCAGATCCTGCATCTTGAAAAATGTCTGCACTTTGCGCGGCATGAAACTTCTGCCAGAGATCGGCACCAATTTGGTCTCCTGATTGGCCACTTGGGAGATGAGTAGATTCTCTTGCACATCTTCAACATATTGTCGTGGATGAATCCGTTTTTGTAGTTTCTTTAGCACATTATTTTTGCCCGATTTAAAAATACTAAATACAGAAGAACATTTGCAGTTAAAATTTACTGTTCAAATTTGAATGTATTGGTGGGCAAGAGAACTTACGATTTGAGTGCTTCCTCACTGGGCAGCGCATCTGGCGGGCAGCCTAGACTGGTGGCCCATATGCGGAATCCCTCAATTTCTTCATTAAAATTCATATTTTGTTATTTTTACAGTTAATAATACATCAAATACTTATTTAGACGCCGAGGTCGCGCACTGTCATTACAATACGCACATATACTATCAGACTTAGCTAACGACACGGTTGCATCAACGAGCCAGGGCTACGCTACTGTTATCGAATACCAATATCAACTTATCGAGGTATAAATTTAGAAAATGTTATTATGTACACACCGTAAACGGTAACTACTCTTTAATGCAAGAAATTATAAATGTAATAATTGTAAAAAATAATAGAAACTAGAAAGAAATTAATTAAATTAAGCGCCTAGCCCGCATTGAGTGACAAATGTTTTAGCCAGCGTGCACTCTGCGCTCTCTGTCCAACGATGTCCTGGACAGTTCTTAAAGTATTCCATGTAGGTGCAACCGAGTACAATGGCCGCAAACGGACTGCATTTGGGTTGTTGAGGATTCATTTGTTGTATCATCGCCAGTCTACGCTTCGATTGCGGTTCACACTTCGTATACGCAGTGGTCATGGCCTCTACAAATCCAGTGTCATTAGCAAATCGCAAAGATAGATCATTGCGTATAACATCCAAGTTTAGCTGCATTGGTTCCTGCTTATAATTTGAAGTGCTGAGTATGCAGTCAGCTAAGCACTGTCAAAAAGAATTAAATGATGAGCTGGAGAATAAGTTAATAATACAAATATAAATTAAATGAATATATTCTTACAGTTGCCGTTTCCAGGGAAGGCGGTCCATTATTTTTCTGTCCATTTGCCATTATTTTTTGCGTACATTGCTCGGCGATTTGGTCACGACCCCCATCCTGACAGCAACGAGCGGGGTCCTTCAATTCCATTAATATAATATAATTTACCATTATATAATTGTATTCCTTTTTTACATACCACAAGCTGGGGCGGTCTTTGACAGTCGATAGTCTGACCCCATACAAATGGGCTAAGGGCTCCGATTAAAATAAACGAAATGAAGTTCTGACTACCCCACATTGTTATAATATTAAAATACGTGTATGTTCGTTGATGGTGTCTCCCGCAAACTGATAACATAGTCTAAACAAACAATCGTTTTTATATACCCCCGACAAGTTCACAGATCCGATGATACTTAATAGAGCCAGCCACGCATATCAAATAACTCTTACCCCAGGTTCATTGTTGCAATTGGATAGTATTTTGGGCCAATGTCATAGTTAATACCATATTCTCGATCGTTGACATTATAATAAGGTTAGAAGTTCGTTACGTATTTGAAGAGTTGATAGAATTCATCACTCGCTCAATTAAACAACAATTGGGAAAATATACAAAAAGGAAAAACCATTAGCCTGGGCAATACTTATATAATGCTCTCAAGGTACACAAAAAGTGTATGACTAAATAGTTATATATATATATAACTAGCACACATGTTCCTGATTAGACTTTTTTGTTAAATAACAGTGCAATTTAATTTGTTACACCTCTAACGGTCATCTAAACAGTGCTGCTCGTGTTTGAAAACCAATAAAAAGCAATGTGAGAAAAACAGCCAAAACAAAAAAAAATTGGCTAACATATTTACCATTTTTTTATTTGTTATGCTTTGAGCTGCAAACGGCTTAAGCTTTTATCAATATAATAATGAACAGTTCATTGGAAATGTTTGAATAAAATGGAAAAAGCTAAAATAATTCGACAATTTCGAATTCGATGAGAAAAACCAAAATCGACAACTCTGCTTACAAAAAAGTGATGCTCTATTTACTTCAATAATTAACATAAAATGTGAACCAAACTGTTACTTTTAACATCAGCTGTGCGTGACTCCGTACTTTAAAATACTTGTTGTCAGTGGTAGATCGGAATCAGCATTTGAGATGGACGCTAATACGAAAATGTAAGTAAAATTAATAAATTTATAAACATTTATATTTGTAATACACTGTAATAAAATTATAGCTTAGTCGTTGGCGATGTGCGCGGTCATTTCAAGCAGCTGTTCAGCAGAGTGGAACAAGTGAACAAAAAAGCCGGCCCATTTGAGATTTTGTGCTGTGTCGGTGACTTTTTTGGCGCGGATAAACAAAACGAGGAACTAATTGCCTACAAAAATGGATTCAAACACAGTAGGTGAAACAAAAATTGTTAATAAATTTATTATAACAGTTTTATTGTGCAGTTACTGTGCCCACATACATACTCGGTCCCAACAAGGCATCTGACGTAAAGTACTACGAGAACTTGACGGACGGCGGAAGTGTGTACCAATCTGACGTATCTGGGCAAGCGTGGTATCTATACACTGAGCAGCGGCGTCAAAATAGCCTACTTAAGTGGCGTGGAAGCCACCGGTAGCACTGCTGGGGAACATGAGTTCACGAAGGCTGATATACACGCAGTGCGCAATTCCTGCCTGGTCTCAAAGAACTGCGCCTCCGATTATCGCGGTGTGGATGTGCTACTGACCTCTCAATGGCCCTACGGCTTGCAGGAAAAGGAGAATGTGAGTATCTACAATAGGAATTATGTCTAAGGTTGTTTAATATTTTATGCTACATAGGAAAAAGCATCCAAGTTGTTGTCATTCCTGTGCCGCGAGATTAAACCCCGCTATCATTTCTGTGCCATCAATGGAACCTACTTTGAGTGCCCGCCATTCCGCATGCCCAAGGATGAGACCACGCAGTTTGAGCTGTGCACGCGTTTCATCTCACTAGCCGATGTTGGAAATGCTGAGAAGGCTAAATACATTTATGCGTTAAGTCTGAAGCCTGTGGACAAAGCACGCTTGCTAGATCTGGTGCAGAAGACAACCAATGAGATAGCTTGTCCCTTCATCGGACTGCAAATGGAAGGCGCTATCAACAAGAATGATTCAGTAGGTGAAGGTAAACACATTCAATATCTATATCATATTCAAGTTCAACTCTTTTGTAGTCAGAGAGCAAACAGTATTTCTTTGACATGGACTCCGGTGACAATCGAAAGCGGCGCGGTGAACAGGGAAATCGCGATAAACGCCCTAAGATACAGCAGATTGAGCAAGGTAGGTACATGTACCTCTTTCTATATAATATTCCATACTGATTGCTTATTGTATTTTCAGATAAATGTTGGTTCTGTTTGTCATCGGATAAGGTGGAAAAGCATCTTATTATTACAGTGGGCGAGCGTTTTTATCTGGCACTTGCTAAGGGACCCATCAATAGCCATCATGTGCTGATATTGTCCACCAAACATATACCCTGCTCAACTCAATTGACCTCTGAGGATTGGGAAGAACTGGATAAATTTAAGAACGCTTTACGAAACCTCTTCAAGAGTCTTGGACAAGTTGTATGCTTTACCGAGCGCCATTATAAGACTTCCCACCTGATCATCGATGTTTTGGCATTTGAGGAAGGCTATGCCTGGAAAATAAAGCACAGCTTTGAAGTACGTTTAGATTTTCATTATATTTGGTTAAGAAATATTTAATCTGTTTCTATTTATAGGACAAAGCGGAAGAGTTTAATTTGGAATTCGAAACCTTGCCAGCTTTGAGTTCTCCGAAAATGCTGCCAGCAATGGGGCCATATTTTGTGGCAGAGCTGCCCGACGACAGCACCTTGATAACAAGACAAATGAAGCATTTTCCACTGCACTTTGCGAGGTACAATCCTGAGTACGTTGTACAATATCTTTGTATTTATATATATTCTCTTTGCAGAGACGTTTTCTGTTCCGAGAATCTGCTGAATTGTGATGAGAAGGTGAACTGGAAGGAATGTCAGCTGGAGCAGGAGGAAGAAACAGCTTACGTTGAGGAGTTTCGAAACAGTTTCGCACCCTTTGATTTCACAGATGATGATTGATTAAAAAATATATCATATTACCATAAAAAAGTCCGTCTTTAATTTAACATACCCAGCTTAAGTACTTACATACAATCCAATTTAAAAGTATAAGTTAATTTATATATCCATATATATAATATATGAGTTTACGAGTCGCGTTGATAGATTTTGTTCAGGATTTGCAGGAAACTTTGATGTGGCACACCGCGTGATGTTTGTTGTATATGGGTTTTGATCATGTTGTAGGATTCCTCCTCAAATGTGGCATACGTCGTAGGCAGGCTAAGTTCCTTGTACAGCTCCTTAATACGTTCCACCTTAATCGGATCTGCAAAGGAAAGAATCAACTATAATAAGCCTTAATCCTTATCTAGGCAGTTCCATTCCTTACCCTTTTGTCCGTAGCAGTCTATCATTATTTGCTTCTGTTCAGCATTGGCTCGCTGCATGGCTACCACAGCCAGCCATGAGCATTTGTTGTCCTCGATATCAGTTCCGATTTTACCAGTCACCTCTGGATTACCAAAACAGTCGAGGAAATCATCCTGCACCTGGAAAAAGTGGCCCATTTCCAGAAGTATTGTCTTTGATTGACGGAATGCCTCGGCATCTTTGTAGCTGCAAGGGAGAGAAGAGATAGACGTAAGTCTCTTGAGAACAATAGACAGATAATACAACTTAATCCCTACCCGGCTAAATGCATGGCAAGTGCAAAAGGCAGGTAGAAGGAATAGTACGCGGTCTTGTTCTCCACAATTGCCTTGTAGTTCTCCATATTGAAATCGGAAACCTTTTTTGTTGGCATTCAGCAAGTCCATCGACTGTCCACAGATGGTGATTGATGATATTTCATGGAACAACTCCATTAAGGCCACATAGCAATCCAAGTGACTAAAGTGCTGCTTTAGGATCGTATACAATGCATTCTCTATCAAAATGGCATCGTTAATGGCTGTCATGCCAACATTTTCCACCCTGTACCAGCACTTTTGACCCCGACGGGTTGTGCTATTATCCATAATATCGTCTAGAACAATAAAGAAGCTCTGGAGCTGCAACGCGAATGGTTTGAGATTAATGTTTAGATGAATAGATTTAATGGGGCTTTACCATTTCGACACACCAACCCAGATACTGAGCCAGCTTGATGTTGTCAGGTGTCACCTCCTGCGATGGGGCTAGATTTTTATAGGTCAGAACCGTCAATATGCCACGATTTTTCTTGCCCCTGGGCACATTGTACTGGAGGACCTGGGCCAACCATTTGGCAGCATCGTTGCAATTATAAGCCTTCGTTACGGTAGTGACGTCACGCACTACGTCTATAAAGATCAACAATTTGCATTGCATTAGTATTCTTATGCTAATTTAGCAGAACAAATACCAAATCTTACCGGGAAATACAGCCATGAAATCGCGACTCTCATCTTTTGAGACTGTGACGCGCGCAGCTATTGGAACCGAATGATTCTGAAGCGTTGATAGTGTTCTACAAATGGGGAAATAGACGAGAAAACAAAAGAATGTTTGTGTACTTGTAAAGAGACTCTATGCTTGGAAACTGACTGCAACAACTGCTGTTTTTGGCCTACGTGACCGTACACTTTCTCTCCCTTAGAGTGCCCCACCCTCTTTTGGTTAATACCCTAATACTACTGCGAGACTAACTTGGTTACGTACTTTTAGTGCATGCAAAAAAAAATTTGGAGATCCCCACCAACAATTATTACTGATTTATTACCTTGTCGTCTTTTTTGAGTTTCTGTTCGTTAACTAATTCCGACGGCAATCCGCCAATTGTGTCTACTGATTTAACTTCATCACTTGTCGATATGATACGACGGAATACACTCGAACTATTCAGAATCCGTTGCTGCTGTGGTAGTAAATTGCGGACTAACCTGAACATATTCAGTCTTAGTAAACACTAATTGTGTTTATCTTTTAGCAATAACAACAAATAATTTAAATGTATTTCTTGTTAGTTTCTTTGTTATTCGTTTGACAGCAATCAATATATTTCTTGTTAGTTTTTTTGTTATGAGTTTGACAGCAATTTGTTGTTTAATACGTTTTGTATTTACGTATTTTTGTAACGTATATTTCGAGTTTGCATTGATTTCTTCTAAAATGTTGTTTAGTTATCGCGCACTTAACACCGATGTTTTCCTCTCGAAAGTCAGAAGAATTTTACCGACTGGACCGCACAGGGATCCAAATATAAACCAAAAACACCAAAAATTTGGTTTGCCGAAAATACCATATTAGCAAGTGCGGTATTAAAATATCGAATTCGAAATGAGGAACGAGTCAAATTAGTCACTGTGAGCAATCACTTTGGCATTGACATTAACAGAAAATTAACAGAAGTAAATTGTTAGTGACTTACAAATTTGTTTATTTAATTTTTTTTTGGATGTATTAATTAATTATCTTAAGGTACATAGTAATTGTGTAGTGTCTCACGTAGTCACCGCGATACATGTCAGTACCATCACTAGTCGATATGGAAATTGCGCTCATCTCTAATTAGCCGAAACTACTTTAGAGCTGGAAATTGTTTTTGTTTTCGTTTATTTGGCGTTTACCAATCTGCAAAAGCGTAATAAACATACATCATGATGGATGAGCAATTAATTGATGAGGTTGCACACCACAGCGTCATCTTTAATCGCCAGAAGTATTATCTTAATGGCAGCGCAAGCGGTGAAAAGTACGAAACCAAGGACGAGGCTTGGCAACTCATTGCGACCAAGCTGCACACGGATGGTAAGAGTTTAATTAATTAAAATTGCAAGAGTAAACATCACTTAATAAATGTTTAACATTGTAATTTACACAGTGGAAACCTTAAAAAAGCGTTGGAAATATCTACGCGAAAGATATGTGTCGCAGCGGAAATCCCTAGATACGTCTTTCGAGCATTTGTCCCGTCCATATCTGGAGAAAATGAAATTCCTCGATCAGCACATCCAGCCCAGAAAGTCATTTCGCAACATACAAAACTTCCTCACGTCTCCAACATCGGGGAACAGCTCTCATTACAGCGAGTACAATGTGGACTCCAGATCGAACAACTCCCAAAAGAATATGTCGCATTTTGGAGGCGTCGCAGCATCATCATTATCATCAACAACAGGCAACAGATAATCATCAGCAGCAGCAGCAGGACACAATGAATGCTCTAAGCTCAGCTGCTGCCTCAGCATTAGAGAACGTTAACGGTCAAGTTAAGATCGAAGCGGAAATATTTCAGAATTTTGCTGCAGCAGTTGCGTCACAACAGCTACAACACGTTTCACAGTCTGCTGCTGCAGCAGCTGGCCTGGTCGACTCGTCGCAGGGATACCAGGAGCCATATCGCGACAACACCGTGAGCAGCGTTAGTGCTACTCAGAACAGCGCCGGCAGCACTGGTGGCCTCACATCAACGTCTTCCTCAATGAAATCACCATTGTCTTCTCCAATGACGGGCATTTATATTGGCAATGGTGGCCAAGATCAAGAGCAGGGGGCGATGCCATCTGCTCAACAACATCCACCAGTACATTCCTCATCCAGTGTAGATGTCGTGGTCAACAACAATAACAACAAAATGAAGGCACAGGAACATGTCTTCAATCACAAGGGCAGCGCTGATTCGTTGCATTCTTCCTCAACGAATAACTATAATGCAAAGAGACCTCGCCTGCTCAACAGCAGCCAAGGTCAGCAGCAGCAACATCAACTACAGGAGCACCAACAGCAACAACATTACTCTAATGCCTCTCACTATGTACTGGATAGCGATGATGAGTTCGATGACAACAGCATCGATCTGGAGCCGACAAAGATAATGCAGCACGACAATCACTACAGTAATTCAATCAATATGCAACGCAATGCGGCAAATGCCCATATCAATAACAATAATAACAACAATAATCAGCAACAGCAGCAGCAGCAGCAACAGCAACAGCAGCAGCACATGTTTCCATCGAATACGGACTTTCTGTTCCAACTCTATCAACAACTGCCACACCAGACAGGCTCATCACATTCGCATTCATCGAGCTTTGGCAAGTTTCAAACGCCTTCGAATCCTTCCACAATGCAACGTTCCTCTGAGCATCTGCTGGGCGAGCTGGTGACAACGGAACTACTCAAGATGACTAAAGATCGTCGGAAAAACGTACAGAAACGAATATTGGAAATACTCTTCTTCGACGATTAGGTGCCAGTATTAACGGGTTAGGATAGTCATTATCCTGTATATATTGTATAGGCAAATATTTATTAATACGATATAATATTACTATATAATATAATATTTATAATATTATTGTCGCTAGTTTGTAAGTCGGAAAATGTATTAAGTTCTCTAGGTTTTGTCTTCGGTCCCACCATGGTATTTGAATAGTCGTACCATCCACACACTTTCCATCTGTGCTAGTCATGAAACAATGTCGACCAACTAAGCTTATTATTTACTATATGTTTGTCTTCGAGCCGCTATTTATACCTTGGACTATAATCGGAAATTTAATGTTGTAACAGTGAGAAAACGAAACTAATTTATTTGTAATGTAATGTTTATTAAAGTGTACATGCATGCATATTATAAATTTGAATAGACTAAAAACTATAATTAGTTGGCCTGATAGTTCGATAACATTCTGTTATCCAGTTATCGAGTGTAAAGTTAATGTTGTATAGCCTTCTCGAGGGTTCCATCCAGGGGTCCTACGTTATCGTCTGGAAGCTGGCCGTATCGCTAAGCTTGACGGGCTTCCACGACAGATCTACGCTGTGATGGGCTGCAGGCTTAAGACAATTGCCCGTACAATTTGACTTAAAATTATCAGCTGGGTCTGCAGAGAGTATTGATATAGGTTATATATATGTACATATAGAAATGTAATATCTTTTTCTCCACTTACCATATTGATGATCGTGATCGTGGTCACAGTTTCTTGGGCAAAAGAGGACTTTCACATCGATGGGCTCGTGCACCATCAGCACGAGCTCGGGAACCTTTTCGGTATCGTAGTCAACGGCGGTCGTGTCAACGTCGTCGGCGTCTATTGATAACGAATGATTGATATTATTGTCAGCAGCATGAGTCACTGGGTTGCTGCTGCTGCTGCTGCTGCTTGGCAATTTAATGGGTGTCAGGTGTACCACGTTCTCGTTCAGAGATTGCAGCAGCCACGGCTGACGATTGACCGTAAGTATCTCTTGCTGTCTCGCTCTGCCTGTGGCTGCGGCTGCTGCGGCGTGTGTATGAGCTCTTTGCACACGTGGTGAGAAGGCTCTTGTGGTGCTGGTGGTGCTTGTGGTGGGTTTGTTGGTTGTTGCCTGCTGGTGTGGTGGTGCTGGGTTTGTTGGTTGTGGTAAGTTTGGCAGTTGTGCTGGCCTGTGGTAGCTTTGGTGGGTATTCTTGTGGTGGCTTTCTGTGGTTTTCTTGTCGTACTTGTTGTTGCTGCTTGTGTTGTAGTTGTGGTTCTTGTGGAAGGTGTTGCTTGTGTGGAATTTGTTGTGCTACTCATGTTTTGCATTGCTTGCCTTGCCACAGGCGCTGTAAGTCTAATGGGCTGCTGTAGTTGTGGTTGTTGTTGCTGTTGTTGTTGCAGTTGTTGCAGTGTTGATATTTGTTTCAGTGTATTGGCTATAGGTTTCTGTGTCTTTAGAGCTGCTGTGCCTGCCAAGCTATTTGCGTGCCTGCTTGATTTATGCACTGATCTCTCGCTAACCTTCTCGGCAATTGCCTGCCTGAGTAATGCCGCCACAGGAATCGGTGGCAGTGGCATTGCCTTTGGAGCATTGGCTGTCTCAAATGCGAATCTATTGGCTGCTGCTGCTGCTACCTGTTTTTGTTGCATCTTGGCCTGGCTCGTTAACCCATTGCTACCGGGCTGAAAGCCGCTTAGGCTGCTTGCACTTGGTTGCATGGTGTGTCGCTTGGCTGTTGCACCACCATTCGAAGGTGGCTTAGGTGTATCCTGAGTAATGTGCGCCTCGGTGCTGGCACCCAATAGGCTCTCTGCATCGTTTGCATAGTCATAATCTTCTTCATCATAGTACTCTGAATTGCTGCCACCAATTGCATTCGTGCTGGGCCTCGTTGTTGTTGTTGTAGTTGTACCTAAAGTGGATCTCTGTGTGGTCGGGGTAGAGGTGGTGCTGGGAGAGGGTAACGACCTGCTCAACTTCTGCTTCAGCAAATTGATCAGCAAATTCTTCTGTGCACTCAAGTCGCCAACAACTTCATTTGCCTCCTCCTCCTCCTGCACAGGCTCATCATTTGTATAGTCAGATTCCACATAGTTAGCGGATGAGTCGTAATCATCAGTTGCATTCGCTGAGATGAGCGTGGCATTTAGTATTGCCGGCACTGGCACACTGGAGCTGGTTTCCAGCAGATCCCGCTCAACTGGCAGAGGAACCTTAGGCGCATTTCCGGCTACAATTGATCTGGTGAATTTAGCTGCAATTTGTTGCACAACACTTTCCTCATTTGTTGTTGTTGCTCTTTTGGTTGCTCTTGTTGTTGTTGTGCTGTTGTTGTTGCTCTTGTTGTTGCTCTTGTTGTTGCTCTTGTTGTCGTTGCTCTTGTGGAAGTTGCTGCTGTTGTAGTTGCTCTGGTTGTGGCTCTTGTTGGGCTAGCTCGTGTAGTTGTTGTCACTCGTGCTGTTGTTGCTCTTGTAGTTGTTGCAGTTGCTCTTCTGGTACTTGCCTGTGTTGCTGTTGTTGCTCTTGTTGTTGCTGTGGTGCGTGTTGTCATTGTGGGCGTTGTCGCAATTGCATTTCTCACATTCTTAAGCTGCTGATTTCCGATCGTTATCTCGTTATCTCTGTCATCCGCCTCGTAGTCACTATCGCTATCGTAATACTCGGAATCCTCAGCTTCTGCTGCTGCAGCTGCTGGTGCTGCTGGTGCTGTTGCTGCTGCTGCTGCTTGCGATGGTGCAGAACGCGTTTTATTGGCAGCCAATTGGTGGATGGACATGCGCAGCGATTGTGCTATGAATGGCCTTGATGTGGCCAGATTATGTCGCGCCAACTGTGCTATGGTCACCCTGGGCCTGGCTGTGGTTGTCGTCGTTGTCGTTGTTGTTGTTGATGTGGTGGCGATGACCCTAAAGAGCCTCTGTAAAATGCTCGCTGCTGCCACGGAGGACATTGTGGAGGGTTTCCTCAATGGCTTCACTGTTGTCGCCTTAACTGTGGTTGTGCTCGAAGTTGCCTCCGTGTGCGGAGCTGCCTCCTTGCTGGAAACAGTCTCTATATCTATAGAGACATCGGCAATGGGCTGATCATTGGGATAGTCGAGACTAACCTCGCGGGAAACCAAATTATGCGCCAATCTTGGGGGCTGATGCTCATCTTCCCTATGCAAACGAATTCTACTCGACTTGGAGATGGCAGCAACTATTTCTGATTGTTTGATGCTGTTGTTGTTGTTGTTGGTGATGGTGTTGGTGTTTGCAAGTACTTGTTGTGGTTGTTGTTCTTGTGGTTGTTGTGGTTTGCAGGGCAATTGTTGTGTTTTTGTATCTGTAAAGTAGTTTCATGTTTGCGTTGAGTGTATGTGTGTCGGGTGTGTGCTGTGTGGCTAGGGGGTGTCTCTGTGTGAGGTGGATCTTTCTTGGCACTTACCTGAGGTGGCACAAGGCGGCAGAGCTGTTGTGCTGTTCTGCACAGCAATTGTTGTTGATGTTGTAGTTATCGGCGCTGCTGTTGATGTTGTTGTAGTCGATGCTGCTGTTGTCGTTGTCGAAGCTGCTGTTGATGTTGTTGTTGTTGGAGCTGCTGTTGTTGTAGTTGTTGGTGTCGTTGCTGCTGATGTTGATGGATGCAAGGTTGTTAATTTGCTTGTCGATTGACGCGTGGTGCGAACAGAAGTCTCCGCTGCTGTCGATGTGGAGGTAGATGTTGTTGCTGGTGATGTCTTCGTCGTCTGTTGAGCTGTTGTCGGTGGTTTTGTTGTGGTCTTCTGGGTTGTTGTTGTTGTCGTCGTAGGAGTTGTGGAGGGAGTTGTTGAGGGAGTTGTTGAGGGAGTTGTTGAGGGAGTTGTTGAGGGAGTTGTTGAGGGAGTTGTTGGGGGAGTTGTTGGGGGGTGTTGTCGGGGGAGTTGTTGGGGAAGTTGTGGAGGGAGTTGTCGATGGGGTAGTTGAGGGAGTTGTGGAGGAAGGTGTTAAGGGGATTGCAGTAGAGGTAACAACTATTGTTGTTGTTGACGGCGTCGTTCTTGTTGTTGGTGCAGCAGTTGTCGTTGTTGTGTTGTTGTTGGTGTTGTTGTCGGCTTGGCAGTTGATGTAGTTGTCTCCGCCGTCGGCGTTGGAGTGGTAATTGTAGTTGACGTAGATGTTGTCTGCGGCGAGGTGAGTCTGGTTGTCCTTGTCGGAGCAACAGTTGTTGTTGTTGTTGTGGCTTAGGTGTTGTGGTGGTGGTGGTAGTAGTAGAAGTTGTTGTTGTGGGCTTGGGTGTTGTTGTAGTAGTTGATGTTGAGTCGTTGTCGTAGTTGTTGTTGTTGGGGGTTGAGTTATTGGCTTGGGAGTTGTTGTGGTGGTGGATGTTGTGGATGTGGTTGTAGGCTTAGGAGTAGTTGTTGTTGGTTTAGGAGTAGTTGTTGTTGGTTTAGGAGTAGTTGTTGTGGTAGTAGTTGTTGTGGTGGGTTTAGGAGTAGTTGTTGTGGTGGTGGTTGGTTTAGGAGTAGTTGTTGTGGTAGTGGTTGGTGTTGTTGTGGGCTCAGGTGTTGTTGTTGTAGTGGTGGTTGTGGAAGTTGTTGTGGGTTTAGGTGTTGTTGTAGTGGTTGTTGTTGTAGGCTTGGGTGTTGTTGTGGTGGTTGTTGTGGGGGTAGTTGTTGGTGTAGGTGTAGTTGTTGGTTTAGGTGTGGTTGTTGTTGTAGTCGTAGTTGTTGTTGGCTTTGGTGTTGTTGTAGTAGTTGTTGTTGAGCTGGTTGTTGTAGGTTTGGAAGTTGTAGTAGTGGTGGTTGTTGGTCTGGCAGTTGTTGTTGTGGATGGTGTTGTCGGTTCGGCAGTCGTTGGACTGGAAGCTGTGGTGTTGTTGTTGGTCTGGGAGTAGTCGTCGTGGTAGTCGTGGTGGTTGTTGTTGTAGTTGTTGGCATTATAACAATCTTGACTTCGTTGAACTCGAGATTGGCTCGCTTGAATAGGCTTAACTTAGGTTCATCGGTAGTGACTGCGGGGAGGGTTGTCCTCTTAGTGGGAGGTTTCCTCGTCTCGATGACAAAGTCTAAAGGTTCCACTTTGTCGTCTTCAATAAGACTCTCCGACTCTAGCTTGATCTCAGGATAATAGTGGGTATAGCCAGGAGGGTGGTGGGTATAGCCATAGGCTGGATACGAAGGATAGCAAGGATGTTTGTTGCTGGGAGTAGGTGAGGGTGCAACAGTTGTTGTTGTTGGTGTTGTTTCTGTCGGGGGTGTCGTGGAGTCTATTATGACAATGTTAACCTCAGTATCCTGTACTAGTTTGCTATTCTTGGCCAATTCAGTCGCCTCTGTCTGCGCTAGTGCCTTCTCCTCTGGCACCTGTTCGTAGTCGGCGTAAGCAAGTGCAGGATTGGGAGGCACATAGGGATAGAAGGGTGCCATGGGAGCGTAGGCGAGATCGGCAATGCGTACGTAGTTCTGGCAATCGACCTCGTGCTGTGGCCGGCAGAGCTTGCGTTCTGGATCGTAGCTGTTGTTGCCAGGACATCTGGAGAGAGAGAGAGAACATGAATGCATGATGATCATGTGGATCAACAAGATTGGGACAACTGTTTACTCACTTGAATCGCGTCTGCAAATACTTTCCAGTGGACTGCAGCTTGCAGGTGTAGTAGAGGGCACAGTCTGTGGGCGATCTGAAGGTGCCATCCTCGGTGCACTCGGGAAACTTGAGCTCACAGTTCTCGGGAATGTAGCTGCCGTTGTTGGAGATCTCTGTCGAGGGACATTCGTCGCCGGGGGATGCACTTGCTCTCGAGGGGCGAGAAGATGGTGCCCGAGGGGCAGCCGTACATGAAGGGTATCAGATCCTTGTCGCACTTGTAGTAGATCTTGCAGTCGTAGTTGTAGGGAAAGCGTCCCTCCTTGGCGCAGATGGGAGGGTAATCGGGACGCACGCGCTGCACACAGCGACCGCTGCTCGAGTTGAATTTCTAGGGAGCAGAAGTACATTAAGGATACTCCCCTGAACCTGACATTGCTTGCCACTTACCTCCAGGTTGGGGCACTTGCTGAAGATCACACAGTTGGGCCGACAAACGTAGTAATATTGCTGCTGATCCGGATGTGGCTTGATGCCCACATAGTTCCGTGAGCAGCGATTGTTCTTGAATAGAAGAAAGAGAGAGAAACCGAAGATGAGCTGGGACTGAGAGGGGTAAGCACACTTCATTAGAACCTACATAGTCAACGGCCACAGGGTTGCCGCCACCGGGCAGTGGCTTGCGCAGGCCATAGACACTGTCGAAGTAGCTGCCCGGCGGACTGTAGATCAGCGGACGGGTCTGATAGCCATAGCCATAGGGCGATGGTGCCGGATACGAATAGGGTTGCGGGTAGTACGGATTGGGTAGCAGATGATGCGGCGGTGCTGCAGCGTATCCACTCGCCACACGCAGAGAGCGACCATTGACCACAGCAGCCACAGCCAGCAGGGCCAGTAGGCAGATGCACTGCATCATATTCTTGAGATTGTCACTTGTCACTTGATCACCAAAAGAAAGATTCACACTACCGACTCAATGCGACTTTACTTTACACTTGACGTCAACTCTGTAGACCGTTAATCCTTCTGTGTTCCTTTGCCCGTTCCCGTTTACGGTTCGTTTGCGAGTGCCACTTGGAGCGTTGGAGCCGCGCTTAAATGTTCTCTCTGCCGTCCAAGAATGTTGCATAACTTAAATGCCACTTGCAGCGTTGCGTGATTTAAGTACAAGTAATATTTGACGCTCTCACCAACGTCGCTGTCGCAGTCGCTGCCGCAGTCGACGTAGTCGTTGGCGAATAAAAATAATTAAACATAATTCTGCTCGATTTTGTTTATGTGCGCGAAAATGCGCGCGCGCCAATACATGAAGACCGCCGTGCTCGGAACAAATTCCGGAAGAGCAGAGCACACAGCGAGTGCAGCACGGTCGCTGCTTGAGCGAGGGAGATGGCAACAGAGACGTCGTCGGCAATGGGCTGCATCGCTTCCGTTCTGCGGCTCAGCTCCGAAGAGAAAGCATGAGTAATTTGTCAGTCTCTGG
Source organism: Zaprionus nigranus (assembly GCA_018903425.1). Classification (NCBI taxonomy): domain Eukaryota; kingdom Metazoa; phylum Arthropoda; class Insecta; order Diptera; family Drosophilidae; genus Zaprionus; species Zaprionus nigranus. Next base: position 697,140 of record JAEIGD010000011.1, on the reverse strand, counting down.
ACGTGATCGATGGCGATGCCGGAACAAGAATTGCGCAATGATTAAACCAAATGTTTCCATGCCATGACAAGATTAACCCCCCCAAGTCGGTAGATAAATATTGATGCCACGGCATGCCTGCCAGCCCAGATGGCAGCACCATATCGTAGCCCATTGATGATGGTATATAGAAGAGGTATATACTTAGTCTATATACTCTTTATTGGTTGGCCAGATCGAACCCTATTGGCAACCATTCATGTAACCCATGCCCGAGATGTCATTGAGGCAGTTTTTCGGTATTTACACGTAGGCGAGAATTACGCATAGAAATATTTTGACTTGGTGCGTCTTTTAACACGTTCACAGCTTTTTTCGGGGTCTGTGGAGAGGCACGAATTTTTTTGGGCCCACAACCAGACAAACCGTGATTATTGTTGCTACCGCAGTGTTCATGTAATTATTGTACATGTAATTGTAAATAGCGTTGGGGCTAATTAAAAGGGCTTTTACATAAGCCAACACACTAATCGGAACTCAAAGCGTGACCTCTTATGCAAATATTGGAAGTGTAGGGAATGCTATATATTATTATATTACTATATTTAAACGCAGTTTGCATACAACATTATAAGCCAGCAGCAATTTGAAAGCCTACATCAAATTCGTGACTTACTTAATTTATTTATTTAATTTAATTTAATGTCATAACCGATCCAACATTTGTTGTGGGGGGTTTAGTGCGGTTGAAGGAAGCTGAGGGAACTAACTATAGTGACAATTTTAAATTAATAATAATATAAATAACTTTGAATTATCTGGATACTTGGATATATTATATTGTCTTCTTACTTCTTAGAAACAGTATTTGATGTATTGTAGATCCTTGTTATCTTCAATAATAGGGTTAGATTATTGAGGGTTGAATAGGTCGTAGGTTGAATTGGCTTCTAGGAAGCTGAAGTTTAGATAGTATGTATATAAATATGCAGCATTCATTGTAGTTGAGACTATCCTATCATTGTATAGTTGAGAACATCCAATGATCTCCTCTTTTTCGAATCACTGTATCTAATATTGGTATAAGAATTATATCCTTGATAGCTTGTAACATCAAGCGCAGCTATTTCTCCGCTTGAAGTTTTCCTAATAATCTTAATAAGGCATAGATTATATTTAATTTAATGCTCTAACTTACTATATTTTATATAATCATTCTATGATCTACGTATTTTACTCCCTGTTAGTCCCCACTCCTGTGCAAGATGCGTTTACTTCCTTCCTTTCCAATATTAATAAAGAATACACAATTTTTGTATGGATAAGTTTAGTTTTTTATTGCATTTTTTAGCTTAGAAGATGTATACAAATAATTGTGTGTATGTCTGTGTTCCTGTGTGTTCGTGTGTGGAAATTAGCATATTTGAATTGTTTTTGTTGATTGCTTGTTAATATTAATAGATACTCGGATTAAGGCTTAGACATCTAGTGGATACCGATAGATATTCGATTTGAGCCCCAGGCAGCAGTTTACGGGGGGTCTGCCTGGGGTTTTCCGATACGTGCATATCGATATAATTACGTAGATCTTGAGTGTTCAGAGAGAGTTGGGAGGCAGCTTTCCGAACAGTTAGATTATTTACAACTAATCACAAGAAGACGAGCAAATTCTCTTGTGCATACCTTAGACTTCTTAGACCTCTTGATTATCTTCCGACTCGGCCACCATGGTCAGACTTCGCAGCGATCTATTGAAGAGAGGGGGAGAGGGGGAAGAGAGCAATAAGAATAAGAGAATAAAAGACAGTGCAAAACGAGAGAAGACACACACAGCATACAGCTGATTAATCAGCAATGAGAGACAAATGCGATTAGTCAAAGAATAAATAAGTAAAAACATCGTCGAGACATGCGATTTGCGTGTTAGAGGAGCGTTTAGTCTCAATACGCTGATAAGCCTTATCAACTGAGCTGGCAGCTGATGCGGACGATTCAGTACGAGTCAGACAGAGTCAGCAGAATGAAATTGTTGTGCTTCACTTTGATATGGTTAATCGGGTTAGCTCAACTCGGCTGGAGTGCTCCATGTAAGTCAAAGATTAGATTTGAAAGAAACTCGCTTTGAATTTGGGATTAATTTCAACGATTTAGTTGTGGACAAGGTGCCGACATTCGAGGGCGTCTGCCAGCAGCAGGGGGACTGGTGCACGACCAGATGCCAAACAGTCGGCGGACGTGATGGCATCTGCAACAAGATGCAGCTCTGCATCTGCAGACCTCTCTAGTGGTGCTGTGTGCAGTTTAGATCAATGTATAATTCATAAAGGATAACGAAATGTTCAACAGATATTTACAATTGCGAACGGTTCTTGGGGCAGGTGGAGTATTCCTAGATGGAGGGGGGGCGTATACAACAACAAAGAGTTAACGATCGAACAAGGCGACGGGCAATTAATCTATTTGCTTACCTGGAGCGTTCAAACAACGAGGGATCTGTGTAGATGGGCTCACTGGGATCCTCGAACTGATGATTGGTGTTGCCGCTCGACCGGATGGGATTTATAACCGGCAGCTGGCACATGCGGGCCAGATTGCTAACAAGGAGACAGAGAGAGAGAGAGGAGGGGGGAGGAGGAGGAGGTGATCATGTTAGATAAGTGAACAAGTTTTTAAATGATACAATTTGTTGCTCACTTACCCCGTGGCAAAAGTCTTATGTAATGAGCCGCCAAACATGGACATGTTAGTGCGAAAGGCGTTCGAGGCGCGATTGGTTGTGCTCTGGTTGCTACCCCCACACCTCCACCTACTGCTCCTCCTGCTGCCCCATTAGGCATATGCCCGATTTCGGTGAAGCGTTCGTGAGTGCGTATCGAGGAGTGCGAGGGTCCCAGCGAGTGGATGGGCGAGTGACGATCCACCAGACGATTCTTCGACATGGACTTCCAGTAGCGTCTGCCCCACCCCCCAAAGAAGGAAATGCAAATGAGTCGCACTACAGAAACCTGCTGCCAGCTCCTTCAACTCACCTGTAGCCCAATCCGGCAACCAGAGTTATGCTAAACAGCAAGATCATCAGCAGAATGATGGCCGTGATAAGGCCATGGTATTCCGAGGGTGTCATGCAGACCGTCTCGACGGGGGCCACCAGCTTGCGTGGATAGGATTCCTTTTCGATTTCCTCGCGTGACTCAAAGACCTAAATGAAGAGCAAGTTACTTATGGCCTGGAGTAGCTTCCCTTCCCTTTTTCCCTTCTACACACCTCAATCATCTCGCGCACTTGCTCAGGCTCCTCCACCTCCTTGGGCTTCTCGCCGTCTTGTGTGCCATTGATCTGTGTGCCACCACCAATTGTTGCACTCACCGTGGTGCTATTGACCACGGTTACCTCCTCCGAGTTGTCTGTATCCAGCTGATTGACCCCCTCCAATGCTTGTGGCTCGGGCAGCGCAAGTTCGGTTAGGTTCAAAGAGCGACGTCTGCGACCAAAGGAAGGTTCCTGCCGCCCTGCAGGACCTGGGCAGTAGGCAGGCTGGCAACCCTCGCGGCAAGAGCGCACTGTGGCCTCGAAGACCAAGAAATTCGACTCGGGTATTTTGAAGGCATTGAAACGTGCCTCCAAGGTGTCGCCATCGCGTAACTTGTCCAGCTCAGGGAAGACATAGGGATCCACAGGGCAACCGAACCTGTCTATGAGCTGTATGCTGCGTCCCGAATAGGGATCTCTAGCCACAACATTGGTGGCAAATATATCCGTGACATGGTTATAGCCATCTTGTGCCTCCAGGCGGAACGTCAAGGGATCTCCAACGGCAATGGTGGTAGTGGGTCGACCCTGGTACAAAATACTCAAACGCACCTTGGAGCTGAGGGTATTCTCGGCTGGCAAGTACTCAATGGGAATGGGGCTGCCCGAGCTGAAAGCGCAAGATAAACTCAAAATGAACATCTATGAATCATGTTCAGCGATAAGCCGAGCAGCGCAGATTGACAGATCTCTGGCACTGACCAGATCTCGCTCTGTGTGTGTGTGTGTGTGTTGTGTGTGTGCTGTGTGTGTGTACACTCACCCCGCTCCGATGTAGCCAGAGCTGACGACCGCTTCGCCAGGGCCACGAAAGATGCATGTGAGATTGTAGCGCTTATCGCGACTTGTTTGTACGTTGTCAGAGAACTGCACGACCACGATATTAGTCAGTGTGTCACCATACTGAGCCACAGAGAGAGAGAGAGAGAGAGAGAGAGAGAGAGAGAGAGAGAGAGACGAAGAAGACGTGATTAATGCAATCATAACAAGCTGGCAATGATCATGATTCGACTTACGCGCTGTGTGCCACAGTCGGGATAGCCCTGGGGCCCGCTGATGCGGAGCACATTGACAGTACCGCCGTTACCGCGGAAGAAGCAGCGGTCGTAGAAGCCATAGGTGTAGATCCGTCCCAGGAAGCCCTCCGGCGTGCGTATGGTGAATTCCATGCCCTCCTCGTTGCACGTTTGCGTAACTGTAAATACAATTCGTATTTGTCAATTGAGAACGCCGATGCAATCGATCGTGGCAGGCGGGGGGGGGGCTTTATTACCATCCATGCACTCGCCATCGCTGCGTCCCATGCTGCGCTCGTAGAAGTCATAGTTGGAGGCATCGAAGGAGCCCGGATCGTGTATGTCCAGCTCGCGGGAATCTCTGTCGCTTAGCTCACAGTTGGGCGATTCGCGATCCCGATCGCGGTCCCGTTCACGTTCCCGTTCCCGATCGCGATCGCGATCCTCGTAGCTGGAGGCGGTGTCTCTGCAAATTGAATACACAATTGCCGGTTTAGACTGACAACGGCGCGTGCGAAGCCAGCACTTATCGCTCATCGGCGGCAAGCAACGTTAGCAACGTTAGACCAACCTGTAGTTAAAGCTGCGGCACACAAAGTCCCGACTCTCGATGCACTCCCGTTCGCATTGTATCAGACTCGGCACGATCAGAGCTCGCCGCACGAAATGACGTCGCATTTTGTGCCTGGCCGCGATCTGTTTGAAATTGTCGCTCTCCTCGCAGCGCGTGATGGGTGGTCCCCCGGTCGCGACGCTCCCGCGCCAACTCCATGACCACCTGCTCCGTATGGGGTGGGTGGATGCGATAGGCCCAGTCCCAGGCCGGGCAGTGGTAGGGGACGATCGTCAAGACCATTGCCAATGCCACCGCCCGCACCATAGGGTCGATTGAAGGGCGTATCGTAACGTCCATATGGACCAGGGCCCAGTGGAGGCCGACGACGAGCTGGCGGACCGTCGTACTCACGATCGTAGGGACCAGGCGCATAACGATCGCCATAACGTTCCTCGTAGTCGTAATCGTAATACGGAGGTGGCCGATCTAGACCTAAGTGGAACAGAGATGTTAGTCATAGATGGTTTGTAAATGGAAGTTACTTGCATGATCACAGATAGGTCGAAAGGGAATAGGTTACAAATTGAATGAGGTTACAAATTGAAGAGGAAATAGGTTAACCTTTTGTTAGGTTAAAATACGGAAGTAAAAGTATGCAATGATATTGAAATGTAACAGATTAAAAGCTCTACAAATACTCTACAAATACCTATACATAAACAAATAAATGTACGAGGCTTAGTAGATCAAAAGCTCCAACTACATTTAGAGTATTTAATTAAAATAGTTTTAACATAGGCAAAGCTTTCATTAGTCTAAACTGCACCCACTTTGAGCTTTATATTAGCCTAGATAATGACTAAATTGAATAATGTATTGTTTATTATATATCAGACAGATAGATGCAACTTTTGTAGTCACTAACACCTTTATTATTTATTAAATATGAATAATATACTCAGAATCGAGTTATTGAAGATCTCTTCGCTTCACCTACTGCGATCATCCAAGTAATACCATCTTCCCATTTTGTTACAGGGTGTCGTTACTTGTGGATTTAGTTTTGTATCTAGGTGATCAGAGTTGAGTTAAGGGCATTAGACTGGTAGTCAATTAGTCGGTGCTACTTACCCGGACGTCGACCAAGATCGCTGCCGCCGAGTCGATTACCGTACTTGTAGATGTCAATGGGATATCGCTCACTACCTACCGGAAAGCGATTGGGGGTCGAAGCATATTTACTGGCACTGCCCGTAGGCACAAGCGGAGCTGGTGGATAACGTTTGGCGGAGTCGGGTTCGGGGCGTCGGGCACTGTGCACGATATCATCATAACGTCCGGGTGGTCCACGTGAGTCTGGCGCATAGGGATAGCGGGTGGTGTCCAAGGATGAGGGACGGTATCGTCTGTCCGGGAATATGCTATCTGGAGCATCACGGCCGGTATAGCCACCCACAGGATCACGGCTAGGTGGATACCGGGGTGGATAACGATTGTCATAGCGACTGTCGCCATATCGTCCACCTCCGCCGCCGCCACGCCCACCATCGCCATAGGGTCCATACGGTCTATAGGGTGCGTCATCATCGGCGGGAAAGGGGCGTGTATGGGGCAGATCACTGGGCAGCGAATTGTCATTGATTGCCGGATAAGGCAGCGGGCGATAGGGTAAACGATCACGATCGCGATCGCGATCCGTCTATCGGGATAACGTCTCTGGGTAACGTCTGTCTCCATATCGGTCAGGTGCATAACGATCCGGGTAACGTTCTCTTTCTGGATCACGATCACGATCACGATCCCGATCTCTATCGCCATTGACACCAATTGGATAACGATCTGATGCAGTGGAGTTAGTGAATTAGTTGTCAGTAGCGAGGGGTGTTTGTCAAGTTTATAGCAGGTGACATTAATGGTTTTATAGCGCACAAATACTACTACGACTGCCTACTTACCATATTCATCTGGATAAGGCCGATCGTAGGGTCTGCCATAGCCATCACTGCCACCCGGTGCTGGGTAGCGGGAACCTCCACCAGGTGTATAACGATCGGGTGCATAACGATCGCGATCACGCTCACGATCACGGTCACGATCACCATAACCACCGCCATACGGATAACGATCTGTCGAATGAATAAAGATATCAAAACGATTTATGCTTGTTTATGTTTACCTTGAACTAATGATCACCCACCATATTCGATGGCTGCGAAGTCCGGATAACGATCGTATGGCCTGCCATAATCGACGCCTTCACCTGGTGGCAGCCTGTTGCTGCCACTGCCACCGCCTCCATGACTGCCCGAGCCACCGGGACCGCCCACACCAGCACCACGATCAGCACCAGCACCAGCAGCACCAGTGCCACCTGCACCTCCTGACCCTGGACCATAGCGATCGTCGTGCTTGTTAGGCTGTCTCCAGTTGCTGCCCGACTGATCGCCAGGTCGCTTGCCATCGCTGCCACTGTGGCTACCATCGCCATCGGCACCGCCGCCCACAACGTTCACTGCACAAGGAGAAAGAAAGGAGAGAGAAGGGAGGGAGGTAACAGATTAGCTACCTTACGATTACTGTAGTGCACTTGCCGTACTACTCACACATGAGATTCTCGTAGTAATCATAATCAGCATCGTATATAATGCGCATGCCGTCCTTTTGATTGTACCGACTGAGGCGACAAGTACGAAAACGATCGCTATAAACTGCAGACCTGCAATTTGTTGGCACAAATGAAGCACAAGATCAGAACGGATCACAGTGTGGTGGGTTGGTCAAACAACGGCACAAAAACAAGTAATGCAAGACACAGAAGAGGGGGAGAGAGGGAAGGGGGAGAGAGGGAGCTCACCTGCACTGGAAGCTTGTCTGGCGCAGGCACTCGTCCAGGCACTCGCTGAGCGAACGGCCCGTGATCTCGGAGTGAAACTCGCCGCCCAGTCGCGAGTTGCGGTAACGCTGGAATGCTGTATCTGGCCGACGGCCGCTGGAGAAGAGGTGCGAGGTAACTGAGTTATCTGGATAATCGGTGGCGCGCTCTGCAACGGGACAACGTAGACATCAATGTGAGAATAGCAAGCAGAAGCGACCGTTGTGCACTGTAATCTTTCTGTCGTTATGTCGGACAACTCAAGTCGTCGTAGTTCCCCACCCAGTCCACAGTCCGAAGTCCGCTTTGCAGTCTGAAGGCTCCTTCTGTTGAGTCTCTCTGTGTGAGTGGTCAGCGTTTAATGGTGCACTTAACGCTTTGTCTGCCCCTGTGCAGTCTGCTCTGCTTTGGTCTCTGGTCTGGTCTCTGGTCGTTACTCCTCTTTCTCTGCATGCTGCAATTGAGATAGAGGCGCTAACTTGCGGTAGCCACTTACGATTATCGAGGCACACCAGATCATAGAAATGATGTGTGGGGCTGGAACTGATGCTAATGTCATCCTTCTGCGATATGGAATCCTCCTCCGAGAGTATGCACTGCTTGCTCTGATCGTCAAACTCCACGGAGCGGCAAAAGTATCTGCAATCTCAGTGTTTAGACCTAATGTAATTCAAACAGTTTTAAATCGTTATTACTTCTCGGCGCGCAGGCACATGGTCTGGCACTCCTCCAGCGTCATATTGTTAAAGATGTCCACCTCAAAGGGGCCGCCCAGTCGCTTGTTCTCCTCCTTCACAAAGACGGCGAGGCCATCGCAGCGTCGCTCAGCTAATGAACGAGGAGGAGGAGAAGAACGAGAGTAAAATACTTAATTAAGTTAGCTGAATGTGGGAGAGCGAGTAGCTTCCTGCTTACCATTCAGACAGGTATTCTCCAGATAGTCCGAGTTGGGATCGTCCTCCATGAGCTCGGGATGGGTGCGACGTGTGAATCGGCTGAGGGTGCACGATCGCATCGTCGAATCGAAGTTCGCAGAGCGACAGACGAACGAGAACTCATTCAGGCACTTGTCCTCACAGTCGGAGCGATTCGCCGCGGTTATCTACGGAACAAGCCAAGGCAATCAGTACCAGATGGGATAACAGACCCCCCCTCACTCACCTCCTTGATGTCGCTGATGGGCAGCTTGAGCTTCTTGCGCGGATGACGCTCGAACACATAACGTCGACTTGGACACTCGCGCTCCGGGCGACTGGCTGAACATATTTGCAAATGCAAGAAACAGATTTGTTTGAGTACCCACTGGGAGTAGCCACTCAACACCCACACAACACTCACATGTCAGACAGATCTCGTTAAAGTGCACACTATTGGGCACCAGCATCAGGCTGCCAATGCCCTCGGGTCCGGCCTGTTCGGATGTCAGATAGCAGAGCGATTCTTCGTACTCGGAGGTGCCCCCAGAACGAGGTGATGCGGCTGCCGGGCTGAAAGTCAAAGCTGGTGCAAGTGCGCACTAGATTGTTCGTGCCAGTGCGATCTCGCAGACAGAGATCCTGACACTTCTCCAGCACACGGAAAGGGGGTGCCGTGTCCCGCACCACATCGTCATCGTAGCCCTGCAGCTGCTGATTGGGCAGACGCTCGTAGAGCACGCGTCCCAGTCCATTTTTACAGGTAGTTTGCGCTGCAAGCGAACCGTTTAAGTCCACTGTCTACAATTTATAGGGTATATTCGCACACTTACCATAACTTTGGCCCACGCTGAGACTGGACAGCGCTGCCAATACGCCTATAATGTGTAGACCCCGCTGGGATCTCATCTTGTCGCTCTGGAATCGCTTCAGAGAGTGCACTACACACTTGGCTCTAGCACCGCATTAGAACAGTTCTATCGCGTGTTCCGGCTAATAAAAATATATATGTATACGATATACAGGTATTTGTTAGTCACCATGAGCATTTATCTTGTTGCGATCAGAATTAGTTCATAAGCCAATGAAAAATAATATGCAACGCGACATAGTCGACCTCAATACAGTGACAGAATTTCACCAGAACTCCACCCCCCCATCAAAGTGCCCTTTCTCTATCAGACAGCACTTTAAAATGGTATTAGTTGTAGCACTTCATGGCACTCATGGCAGAGAGCAGACCATAATGTGCACAGTGCGTAACGTGAATTTGGATCATTAAACTAAAGGCTACACAATGCTACGTGTAGCTTTGCTCATATCGATCCACCAACTCCGGATGTCGCTTCCGGCTTATTGTCCGCAAAGCTATTTATGTTTAGAATAATCACAATACCTCGTGCCACTCGCTGTCACTGTTCGCAGTCACAGTGTTAAAAAAGGAAAAGTCACCAAATGCTGTCGCATTGACCTCAAAGGGTTCGGCTGTACCCGGGAAAAAGGTTTGATTGTTTTCTAGTTGAAAACTGCTTTTAAATTGGTGAAATGTGGTGAAATTTTGTAGACTAGCTTTGCTATACATTTAAGTTTAGTTGGAAGGAACATTTAATGTAGGAAGCCAAGAAATATATAGAAAATACTTTCACATATAATTGATAGAAACCTCAAAGTCCTTCTTCCTTTTTGTTTGTCACAGTTAAATTTGTAACTTGTTGAAATTGTTGAAGGAACTTGAATGACTTTAAAGGATTAAGATCCTTCAACAAATACTTTAATTTATATATCTTTAAGTTTAGTTAGGAGGACCATTTAATGTAGGGGGCCAAGAAATACATTGAAAATACTTTCACTAATAATTGATAAAAACTCAAAGTCCTTCTTCCTTTTTGTTTGTCACTTGTCATATTTGTAACTTGTTGAAACTGCTGAAGGAACTTGAATGACTTTAAAGGGGTTGCGATTTAAAAGATTATGATCCTTCAACAGATACATTAATTTATGCTGATGATTCAGTTCATTTAGTTATTTCCCATTTAAACACTTTGCTAGCAAACTTCAATTTTCATTACCGCTTCAAGGATGTTTTCAATGAATGTTTTCTGAATTATCACAATCGATTCAAGGTCTCTGCTGCGCACTAAACACTCAATTAGAGAACTGATTGAATTAGTTCGAATGCAACTGCGAGTGTTGAAGTGAACGCGACCGATCGTTAGAATATTTGGCGAGTAACTGAACGGACTTCAACTCTTCAACTCTGCTTGACGCTGTGGCTGTGGCTGCAGTTGGGAATCTTGGTGGAATTGGTTGGTGGTCGGTACATTACCCCATTACGATTAACATTACCATTACCATTAGCGGGGGCAGCAGTGCCAATCATGGCAACAACTCCATGGCAACAATGGACAACCAAGAGGAATTAATTAGATGTGGAGACAACAACAACAACAAAAGGCGAGCATAAAGTTCTAAATATGTGAATTTCAATTCAAATGTTAATCAGTTGGTCCGGGCGGGTAAAGCACGAAACTCCAGAGTTGACAAAAGAGCCACACACACACACACACACTAGGGTGTGTTTGTGCCTGGTTAAGAGGGAGGGAGGGAGGGAGTGTAGAGTGCGTGTGTGTGCGACGGTTCTGCCTCGATTCGGCCCCCCGTTCTGCCCCAATGTGCATGGAACATTGAACGTTAACCATAATGACACCTGGGGGGCGTAGCACTCACTCACTCACTCACTCACTGCCAGCATTCGCTCGAACTCGAATTTGAATTCATGGACACTCAAAAAAAAAGAAGGCCAGCAGGCATCTCTCTCTCTCTCTCTCTCTCTCTCTCTCTCTGAAGGGCACGCTGCACAGTCTCTATATGCTTATAGTTTTGGCTAAACGATCTGCCGCTCCCGCGTCGCATTGTGTCTGAATGCATCAGGTGAATGTGAATTATCTGAATGTGAATGTGAATGCGCTTCACGTCTGAATAAGTTCGAGGCCCATCGGCGGTCAGCAGCAAATTGCAGAAAACTCTTTGCACCTGTCGCCGCTGGGTGTGTGTGTGGGCGCGTCTGAACTTTAACAAGCCCACGGGGCGTGCCCAGAGTGCGTGGGCCCCCCCCCCCCCTGCCCACCAACAACACAAATCACATAATAAGCGGTTAAGATTGTTAAATAGACCTCGTCTAATGGGTGAAAAGAAGGCTAGACGGATTCGTTTGCCATCCCTCCTCTCCTTCATAACCTCCTGCTGATATCTCTAGTTGAGTCTGACAAATGAGTTAACGGTGCTTTATTCTTATACAATCTGTGGATCAACACTTTACAGTACTTTCTGTGCTTCTTTCCCCTCTTAAACCGATTCCCGCAGCAGCGCCAGAGCTCTGTAGCATTGCTTGAGTATCTGTTGAAAAGAAAGAGAAACCAGAAGAAAGAAAGAACCTTGCGAAGACTTCATTCACTTTCTTACTATCGAGTAGGTGACCAGCGTGAAGGGGGGAGAAGGGTTGTGCGGCATAGAGCAACGGTTTCTGGCATCTCTTGATCATGAACATGATGTTGCGTTGTATGCCAATGGATCTGATATGCCAATCGTTGATAGCAAAGGCAGCCTGAGCAACCTCCTCGGACTGCAAGAGAGAGAGAGAGAGAGAGACGAGAGAAACAGATAAATATCTTATAAGTGTAGTAGATTAAGTATGTTATAAATAACATAAACTGTATTATCATAATCTGTAAATAACATAAGTATCATTATCATATTGCAAATAACATAAATATAATTAGCATAATCTGTTAATAACATAATCATAGAATAAGTATCGAACATAAGAAACATCGATAAATAAAACACTTCTTGAGCAACTGCGAAAACAGATAGACGTGCGTTTTTCCATAAAGCGCCTACATAAGGTACCCTCCGTCTGTCCTACCTGACTGTAGACCAAGGTGCCGGCAAGGCACCAGTAGGACAACTGCACGAAGGTGGTCACTGCGAAGAGCACAAACTTGGCAGCCACCATGGGATCCTGCAGTGTGGCCATAACCTCAAACGTTGACATGGAGACCATAGCAAAGCTGGCGATCATCTGGGCTATGAAGGTGCCATGGAACACGCGATTGTTCTTGCGTATTGTGCTGCGTGTGTAGAAGGTTAGAGCGAAGGTTATTCAGCTCCCCAAACTCTAGACATATGCACCGTATAATATGCTGATGGAACTGAACAATGCGACAGAACTGGGTGTGGAACAGTGCATCATCGTCGCGCAGATTGCCCAACTTACTCAACTCGAGGCAGAGCAACTTGAGATTGAGTGCAGTGTGCAGGAACGAATGCACTCCCAGTAGATCCATGTTGCAGATGGCCAAGAGATTGAGCTGCGAGGAGATCACCAGCCACAGATAGATGAACAGATGGGCCCAGGGATGCAGTGCAGCGCGATGCCAGCCATAGGGCATGACCAAATGGAATGGCAACTCCTTGCCATCGATCAGGGGCTGCACACAAATGATCAGATTGAAAAGCGACACCATGGCCGTCATGTTGATGAACATGCTGGACTCGATCAGGTAACAGATGCGCTTCCAGCGCAAGATCTCCTCATCCTGCAGCTCCGAGTGGTAGCTTATGTTGTGGGGCGACGATCTAAAGACACGATCGTAGTACGAGAAATCATCGATAACTTCATCGATCTCGTTCGCTCGCAGATGACAGTAGACCATCTTGGTTAGGATCAGTGCAATCTGTGGGAGAGCTAATTGAATTGATGCACATTCAAGCCACGAGGCGAGGTTGGACCAACCCCAATTATCCAGATCATATCATCGCCCATATCGATAGTGTTGTTGGTCTCATGCAGAGCATACACGACCAGCAACCCCACCAGACTCACATTGCACATGATCGCCCAATTGGCGAACCTATAGAAGGCATTCTGACTGGCGACTCCCTCGTTTGGGTACAGACAGAGCAGCCTGCAATTGAAACAGAAATGTGCCTTGAGTATAGATTTCGATCTAGATACGTTCTCTCTCTCTCTCTCTGTCTGTCTCTTTCTTTGCCATACACGAGAAATGCGCGTTGATAGTGCAGAGCCAGACGGGGCGGAGGACGCGTCTTCTCTCGCAGCACCGACTGAAATTCACCAAAGAAGCCGCGCAGCAGGCGCAGATATGATTGAAAGTCCCCACGGGGCATTTGCGGAGGAAACACAGGCACACAGGGGGGAGGCAAAATAACAGTAGATAACGCGACCGAATCCGAATCCGAAACGAGAACAAGCGCAGGAGAGCACAACCAAGTGAATTGTGTAAGTTGCCTTGGCAGTGTGCCGCCTTTTATATATGGCATATCCCCACTGTATGAGGGGCAATATCGGACTAGCCATGGCAATTATAATATTTACGATTCCATTTACCGACTACACCCTGTGATTAGCATTACCAGCAGGAGGATTGGCGATTGGCCTGCAGGAACATGTGCGGCAAATTGCAAACTGCAAATCAATCGATTGATTACGAACGGTAAATGCGTTAAGTACCAGTTACAATAGAAATATATATATATATATTATATTATATATACATATTGTATATATCTCTGGTACAGGTGCATTGAACCCGCGGGGGAATTTCGCGTGACTCTAGTGGGGCCCATTAGATCATCGGCATCATTAAGCGACAATGGCATGGAAAGAATAACACAACAAATAAATACCACAGCAGATAGTAAAACATTTCTGATTATTCACAATTTTTGAAGCGTATAGGTATATATAGTATGCTGCAGAAAGAGAGGGAGAGTGGGGGGAGTGGGAGAGAGGGAAGGCAGTTCAATCAACTTGTTAACTTGTTCACTTCCGCAGCAGGCGAGCCAAAAAAAGAAAATATTGTTGTTTATACAGTCCAGGCTTTGACAGATTTACGTCTTCATTTCAGCCCAGCCACATAAATTCTGCACTATATCAAGAGGGGAGGGGGGGGCAGAAGAACCTAGAGATGAAGCTGGAGAAACTGTAGAAATTATTTAAATTTCTGGCTCGCCTTTTTGTCGCGTGTTCCGGGACTGGTTCTTTTTAAACGAGTCATGCCTAACGGGGCTCAATTTCTAACGTTGTGGGGTGTCTCTCTTGAGAGGAAGAAGAAGACAAAGAAAAAGAAGAAGGTGTTGGACGTACCAGAAAATTGTATGCAGATTTGCAAGAAGTTCACGTAACACGCGCCAAACAACGACGGCGGCGGCGGCTGTTGACTTCGCCATGGGGCGTAATAAAGTGTTTTATTTAACATTGAAGCCTGTTGAGGCCGATGCCTAACAGCCTAACAGCCTAACAATATAATGGCCTCATAATGGCAAAGGCATTAAAGCAAATTGATATCAATTTGATCAACAATATGTGCACACAATGGCTGCAAGCAAAGCAGAGCAGAGCACCGACTTGGAGTCCAACTGGGAGTCGCAGACGAAGTCGGAGTCCAACTGCAACTGCAGCTGCAGCAGCGTCGCCAACGCGATCGCATTGAACTCTTCACTGAGCTGCAGCAGCAAGCCAGATTCAAGCACACACGCACACACACATACAGAGAGATAGAGACAGACATACAGTGGACATGCTGGCCAATAACAGTATAGACCAGTTCCGAGTTGGCAAAGCGCCGTTTGATGCTCTAATTTATACAGCATACTGATGAGTTGACCGCTCGCTCGCTTCTCGCTGCGAATTGTTCTACCAACTTGGGTACCCCCCCTCCCCACTCTACCCTCTCTCCGTCTGTCTCTCTCTAAACAGAGGCAACTTTTAGAGGCTCTGCCACTTGACCAGGCTGTACGGTGGCTCACAAATGGAAATAGTATTTGTAGCGGTTAGCGTTTAATTGAAATGCATTTGGCTTGTTTGCTGTCAATCAGGCAACATTGCTGCATTGCCGCATTGCAGCATTCTCAGCAAAGGAGGAGGCACTGGCAGCTGCAACAACGACCCACCAAGACTGAGAACGACCCACCAAGCCTGACGATGACGACCCACCAAGTTTGCCCACAACAATTTCGCTGGCATTGCTAATGGAAACGTTGTCTGGGGACTGACCTTCCTGGCGACTCGTGTTCACGGTCAGCCTCTCATAACCGTTACGAGCACCTACCAGCTTAAACTGCGCTTTTTACTAAGCTGTGGTGGAGGGGGAGTAGCCTGTCTCCTGTCTTGGCTACCATATGTGCCACACTACACATGTTCCGCCACATTAGTCTGGCCAATTCGGCAGAGTGTAATTAAATGTGCGGGCATATTCTCAAATTTCATAACTTTTACGACTCTGACCAAACGTGATCACTTGCATACTTTGCATACATATATGGCATAATGACGATAAGTATTGAACTCTTAACCTAAGTACAATTTTAATGGGGGTACAGAAATTCCTAACTTTCAACTTGCTTGCCTCATAATTGCAGCATAACCATACCAAGAAGATCACATCTTTAATCTATTAAAATTCTATATAAATATATTCTGTTTATTTCTAAATTTATTTAACCAAGAATTCTATACTCAAATTTAATCGAAAATGTAATTAAAGTAAAAGAACTGTATAAATTTAATTGATTGTATAACTCTTACGACTTTTCTTACTATATACGGCATATTAAATAGAATTGTTAAGTAGTCACGTTTTTGTTAAACTATTTTAAAGCATTTTCGCAATCTTTATTCGTTCGCATAGAAATCGTTCCATAAAACTGCGGGGTTTCTCTAAATTGCATAAACCTAGCGTGAGTTTAATGACTTTTCTACATCATCATCATAAATAGAACCATGATAACATAATCCCCTATATATGGCATATAAAATTTGTTATCCTCAATAATAATTAAACATATTACATTTATTTTGTATATCATAATCATTAGGGTAACAGAAACAGGAACATACTTAACAGTAACATTTATAGTGACAGTAACAGTAACAGTACCATTTGCAGTCATCGTTATCGCAATCGATATCTGCTTGAACTGTAAACTCAGAGAACTCTTACGACCTCGACGAATCTCTAAGGTTATGAGGCAATCAGCCTTATATGGCGTATTAGAACAGCCAAGCAGAACTCGCAAAACATATTAAATTAATATCTAAACGCAACTGTTATCGATATGGTTATCGTAATAGCAATCGTATGTATCCGTTGGCTGCCTGCCTCTGCCAATCGATGGCACAACTTAACCGTTATATGCGGCTCATGTGGAGACCCCATGCAGATCTCTCCCTCTCTGTCTCTCTCTCTTTCTGAGTATGTAGAAGCTCGCATATGAGTTGCATTTTCATGTTTATTGCCGGTTGACACAGGCTTAAGCAGGGTGTGGGGGGATGAGGAGAAGGAGGGGGTGCTGGTGCGGGGCAATTGATAATAATTTTGCAGGCAGACGACAGCGACCGCAAAAAAGAACATTGAGCAAAGAAATACGCGAAGCAATGTAAACATATTTCAAGCGTTATTTATGAATACAAAAAGCAGTTGCAAGTTGCAAGTTCCCTGTTGCAAGATAGGCAGCAATAATCTGCAACAAGAGCAGCAATAACAACAACAACAACAACAACATCTGCCCCAACTCGAAGTCGAACTCGGACAGGGGCCACAAGTAAACAAGTGAATCAATAAGCACGAGACGACGACGACGACGCGTTGAACTGGTTTCCCCCGACGACATCGATGGATCAGAGACCGGGATCGGGACAGGCAGTTTGCATAAGTTGCAACGGTCAGGTTTACAGTGCTCTGTGTGTTTTATTTCCCATTCCCATTCCCGATTCCCGATTTCGTTATTTTACAGTTAAGATTTATGGATCATGTTCAGCTCGATACGCAGGCGCGTAATTGTGCGCACAGTAGAGAGAGATAATCCCGTCTAGAGGCTGTTCGATTCTACAATATTTAGATTCGAATCGACCTACCGTTACAAATACACGAGCTACACAAAAGGCACATGCAAATGTGCCCCTCCCCCTTTGTGTGTGTGCGCTGCAGTAGGTCATAAAAATCGAAGACGGCCTTTAGAACTGTATATGGGCGATCTGGAGATCGAGTTAGATTGAGTGAGCTGCAGCTGGAGCTGAAGAAAGAACTCAAGAGATCAGTGCAGCCATTAAAAGATACTTTCTAAACAACACAAAAGACCCGCGTTGCAGGCAAGAGCAGGCAAGCGGAGGCAACTTGCATCGTGTTGCATTAAGTAAACAAACTGTAAATGCGGCCGTTAATAGTTGTGTATAGCATGTTGTATAGCATGGTAGTCAATTTTTATAGCATATAGATATGTCGCCAACTATAGCATAATTATGGCCTAGGCCCGTTTTTGGAGACAGTCTCAGACGGAGGCTGCTTCAGCTGGTGGTCGCTGGTGGCAACTTAACTGTTTTTTAATTGAAACCAGTTTACTGTAATTGTTTGCGGAGTCGCGGAGTCGAGAGACCTCCTCGCCGTGACCATATATGCCGGATAACGCGCTTATGTCAAACAGATTGGCCGTATAATTTGATTGCCAGTGCGCACTACCAGAGTTGCCACACTTCAGGCTGCCCCCCCTTCTCCCTGCAACATTGTAAACTTCTGCTGGGTGTTTTCACTTGATCTAGTTTGATTGCTCGCGCTGTGGACTGTGACTGAGATGAGTGGAAATTGTTATAAATTAAAGCCGAGCGAATGACAAATGATACACGACGCTTATCAATTTGGAGCATGGAGTGCGGCATTCTAGCTTTGTACTGCACGAGGCACGTGCAGAGTTGCCACAGCTGGCACGCAAAGTGAAGATCAAATCTAGGCAGACACAGCCAGGCCTCTGCAATCGAACGGTATTGCCATCTTAACTCATCATTGCACACACTGCTGCGTATACTTGATCTACGCCAAACCTCACGCTAATTAGTCGACTTAAGGTGCCCAGACACACATTCAACACACACTCTACCCCTGCTCCTCACCTCGCACACACACTTCTTATACAATTTGTCGAAACAAACTTATACTTTCGAGATATAAGAGCGTAAAGAGAGTCGAGTCGAGTGGAGTCGGAGTCGAGTCGGAGAAGAAGAAGAAAGAAAGAAATGTGGGGAATAGTAAAAAACTTGTTTGGCTTGAAAGCTTCTTCGGCTGCGGCTGCGGCTGCGGCGTCTCCTCGTGCTGCTTCGGCTGTGGCAGTCGCTTCGTTGACGGCGACCTTGATAGACGTGCCAGCGGCACTTGCAAGCATCCTCAGTCGCAGCTCTGCGAACATCTTCAGCAATCTTCGCCACCAGCTTTGACTTTAAGTTTAACTTCCACTTTAACTTGCAGTCAAGTTGCAGACGCGACGGCGCTGAGAGGAAAAGCTTCTTCGTCGCGGAAAAACCAAAGTTGTTTCGCTCGGCTTTCTTTCGGAAAAAGAAACAGAAAACAAAAACATAATTTCTAATTAATGTCGTGTTCAAGCCGCCGACGAAGTGTTTCAAAAATGTGCACAACAACAGCAACAACAACAACAACGAGCAGATGAAGAATTCGATGAAAATATGTGTGTATGAATGCAAAGTGCAGTCAATCAGACCAACAACAACAACAACAACCTAAATAAGGCCGTGAAATTGTGTGTGTGTGTGTGTAAAGGCAGAAAATGCCAAACTAAAATTAGAAACAAACCGAAATCAAGTGCAAAAATCTAACACTTTATTCTACCGTTAAAATCTTCACGTACCGCTGAGCGTCGCATCTCGAAAGTGTTAACTTCTTCATTGGCCTCCCCAGCAAGCTCTGGTGAGTAGAAGCAGCGAGACAAAGAGAGAGAGAGAGAGGGAAGAATGAAGAGAAGAAGAAGCAAACAAATTCGCATTTCCCTTCTCAGAACACAGAGAGAGAGAAAGGGGGGAGAGAAAGGTTTTTCTGTCTTGGGGGCCTGCCCTTTTTTCTTCGGATTTCGGAATGAAATTAAGCTTATCAGACCGTATGCGTTTAGGTCACTGGGCAGCTGGGCATGCTGCAGCTCCACTGGGTGAAAGTAATTTGCCCAAAAATGCCGTGGATTGCCCCCCAAGCAGTGGCAAAGTCAAAGCATTACTTAGAGAGCATTGCACAGTGGGATAAATTAGATAATTAATTACACTCTTAATATGAAAATTGTCGTCAACATTTTGTTGCATTGCTTAAACTGAGTTGACAGAGCTAAAAATTAATATTCTTTAAAGATTTGGAGTTGCCTTTTCCTGACTGTTAGGACATGCTAGTTATGATACAATATAAAATATTAAAGATATACTCATATTAAAGATTTAAAATCAACGAAAGTTCCATTAGAGATTGTTGTATTTTGATTCAACACTATTTGAGTTAGTTATAAATTATGTTTTTTAATGAATAAATAAAAATAAGTAAAGAATGAAATTAGAACAAATAATAGATAAATAATTATATAGTAAATATATATATATATAGTAATATACATATATATATATAAAAATATTAACAATAATCTACAGTCTAATGATTTTCTTCCTTTTTCTAACTCCTGCTGCAGAGGTTGCTTCTCATTAAGCTTCAAATTATTAATATTAGTAACACTTATTTGGATAGTATTATTATTATTGTATCTGAGAACTCTTTTCTGTGTTATAAAGGCTTCGTCAAAGCATCTGTAGTCTCAGACAGAATAGTTTACTTAGTAATTATATTTCGTATATTCTTCAATTATATTACAAATATAAACACAATTTGTTTTTATAATGAATGATAGTATGAAATGTCTGTATATGATTTGTCAAACAAAGTTTGCATTATGTAAAATAATGTTTGTGAATTCATTAATAAAGCGTTGTTTTAACACCACTGTGAACCACTTAAGCATCACATTTCAATCACTCTGCAATGCACTCTCGGTTGATGCGGTCCAGGCTGGCAAGGGAAATCACAAGGGAGCTAGCAAGGGAAAATATTGAAAGAACTAGTGAGATAGAGGGCGAGGGAGGTGCCTAGGCAGCTGAGGAGACAGCTGATGAGGGGGGGGGTTGACCAGTGGAGGTAGTGATGGTGCTGGCCTGGGAGTTAGGCAGTGAGCTACAGAGGGAGGAGGCAGCTGTAGAGGTAACTAGCCAGGGAGCTGACAAGAAAGAAGAGGGGGAAAGAAGTTGGCGTTCATCGCACTGTCGTAATTTGGCTTGGTTAAACCGTTGGCCAGCCCTTGTACGATGGTCAGCTCTAGGAGAGCTGTATAGAGCTCTGTGGAAGCTGAAGATGAGCGAAGCTGAGCATAAACATTAAAGTCGAGCATAAGCACACATTAAAGCACATTAAGGCGGCGAGCAAATGATGCGCTCCTCTGGCCACGGCGCGGCGCAGAAAAGAAAAAAATGTTGAATAAATTTGAAATTTGTTATTAACTCTCGGCTGGGCGCAACACAGGGGGGAGTGGCAAACACTCCGTGCTGGAGCCACAGCCACTGCAAGCTGGCTTCGAGCTGTGGCTCCACAGTAGCGTGTGTTCTAAGTGTTAAAAGTACGCCGAGTGTGACGTCGACTGCACTCGGAAGTGCAGCAGCAGGCAGCAGAGGCAGACACAATAGACAACAACAACAACCTCTGCATCTGCGTGCTGCACAATGCGTTGTGGTAATCTATATCTACGATATACATATACATATATATATATATATAGTACATACTATATACGATATGTGGCTATAGAAGCTGAGCTCGCATAAATTTATGCGCAGACTTAGAACAATGTGAGCAGCGCCATATCGTGTTGCCTAATAATTAATGAACGTGCATGAACGTGCATGCGCATGCAACACACACACACACACACACACAGACAAGCAGGCACAACTGCAACTCAGCAGTCGCGCTAAAGTTCAATTACCTGTTAATTGAGTTCGGTCGAATGCAAAAAAAAGTCAAGTTGAGCGTAGGCAAGTTCCCAGCTACAGCAGCCCCCCCCTTAACCTCACTCCTCCCCCCTGCCCTACACAACTTACTCCAGTTCGAACTGTGCGCGCAGTATCATCAAAATCCCATCACCTTCGCGCTGGTGTATTGCACAGTGGGAAATCGGGTCATTACTGCCATTAAAATCTGTTTCGAAAATCAGATTGGGACAGAGCTGAAGCTGAGCACAGCAACAAATCGAACTGAGAGACAACAGAGACAAGCAACAACAACAAGTCATATAAATAATAATAATAACAATAAACATAGCTAACTGTACAATCCAGTCTGAGGCTGAGCTGTGCTGTGGCCCAGTGACTGATGGTGTTGAGTGCTCAATCAAAATCAAAAGACTCTGGAAACGAACGCGCTTTCGATGAAATTTTACTTTCAAATTAGGCCGCAAACTGTTGCTTTTATCGCTTTCTTCTACATTCATTCTTCCACTCATAATGATTGTTTCCACTTTGCCGTTGAACTGTTCTTCTTTTGAATGGAACTACAGCAACACCAGCAACAACAACAGCAACAACAACAACAACAAGTTTTAACTTGCTAAGTTTAACTAACAGTTAGAAGTCCCCAATAAGTTTTTTTTTTCGGCTCTTTTATTTTTTGTTGTGTGAAATATTTATGTAAATTTGCTCAGGGGGCTCAAAATGCAACTGATTAGCGGTATAAGCATATATTTAGCTAGCTCTGCGAGTGTGTGCTAGTGTGTGTCTCAGTGTGTGTCAGTGTGTGTGTGTGTCTACGTGTGTGTGTTTGTGGATCTGTCTGCGTTTGTTTGTAGATTGGGCAAGCTTAACTGCAGTGCATTTGTTAACGGTACCAAGCAGGGAGAGAGGAGTGAGCAAGGGGGAAGGGGAAGGAGGGCAGGCACGCAGCATGTTCCCAGGTGGCGACGCACTTGCTGCAAGAGTTATACCTGATTCTACACCTTGGCGAGAGAGTTGGGTGTGCGAGTGTGCGAGTCTCAACGGAGAACGAGTTTTAATTGCAACATTTGTTTAAATGTTGCCCGTTAGTTGCTGCTGCTAGCTGTTGCCCCAAACGACAACTGCAACAAACCAGTACAACAACAACAGCAGCAACAACAGCAGCAGCAACACCAAGAGCAGCAGCAACAACAACAACAGCAACAGCAACAGTTGGCAACTTGGCTTAGATGCTGCTCCATTTACCAAAATGGACAGCAACAATTTTTGCCTCATTACGCGTCGCTTAAAGAATGTCACCTGCCTCAGTGTGCGTATTTGTCTGTGTGTGTGTGCGAGTGTGTGTGTCACAGTGGGGGAAATCGTTATTTTGCACATTTGTTTTCGCCATTTTCGCCACAGTTGCTCTTTGGATTTGTTTTAATTAGCTGCGCAGCTCAGCTCAGCTCAGCGTTTTCTCCCCCTCTGAAGATGTTTCTATTTTTGTCTCACTTTGTGTTTGTTTCTGTTTTGTTTTGTTGTTGTTTCTGCTTGCAGCTGCAACTTGGCCAGAGCTTCGAACTGGCCTCATGCATTAGCAATGTGTCGCTTGCCAAAATGCCGCACAACAAAGTTGGCTTCACTTTGCGCCTCCTCACGCTGCTCCTCCTCCTCGTGGTGCAAGGGGGCCATGCCACGCCCACTGCTCCCACAGCAGCGCCGGCTGTGGCGCAGGTCATTGGCGCCACCTCCTTGGCAGCCACCAGGGCAGCTGTCTATGCGGCGACAGACAACCGCGACGACGACGGCGACGACGACGACAATAAGAGAAATCAGCTTGAGGATTTAATGCCAGCGAATTTACTGTTAGAGGATCTGCAGCAGCCTAACGGACAGCTAATCAATCTGACGAGGCATCACGATGGCGATATCTTCTACACGAACGGTGAGTATACATATACATATACGTATGTGGAATACCCCCAATCCCTCAATCCGCAGATCAGCGATCAGGGGGATTCCTCACTCCACTGGCTACTCCCCCTCTTCTGTTTACTCTCTTCAATCTGCAGATCAGCCAGTAAACCCCTCTGCCTCTGCTTGTTCCCCTCCTGCTACCACTGTTCCACCTGGTTCAGTAAGCTAGCAAGCTGCCCCTGTCTCCTGACTTGCAGATCAGCGATCTGGGGATTCCTCTTTCTTGACTAACTATTTCCCGCTAACTGTTGCTTCCCCCCCTAGTTGCCAGTTAGCTAGCACCTCTTTCTCCCATTACCTACCTAGTCCCCTGTGCTAGTCTCCCACCTCTTACTCTTCCTCCTACAACTCCCCTCTCTTCTTAGTGCCTCCTTCCCTCTCTTTCTCCTCTTACTACTCTCACCCCTGACTGCGCAGATCAGTTAGCTAGCAAGCTCCCACTGCCCCAATCCGTAGATTAGCCAGCAATGCCCTCTCTCTCTACCCTCTCTCACTCTTTCTTCATTCTGCTCCTATCTACATCTTAAGCTCCTCCTTCTCACCATAGATGAGCAGATCAGTAAGCTAGCTGGCTGCCCCCTTTACCCCTTGTAGATCAGTTAGTAGATCCCTCAGCTCCTTCTTCTAACTCCCAACAATCATCACTACCCTCTCTCTCTCTCTGTCTCTTGCCCTATCTTAGCTCCATCCCCTGCTCTCTGTCCCTCATCAGTCAACCAATTCCCTGCCCTCCTCCCCTTTCACTGTTGGCATGTTTACCCGTTGACAGCCGCATTAGTTTCCAGTATGAACAGCTTGATTAGTCGCACAGCTCGCACTGGCTTTGCTTTTGGAGCGGGTTCTTCAGCCTTGGCGCGGACTGTTGTGACGGCTTAAATCAATCTGCCACAGTTCTGGCTTAGTCACTTCTCCGCTGCCCCTGCCCCTACCCCCTGCCCGTGCCCAGCTTAACCTGTTCTCCCCCTCTCACAACTCACTGACAGTTTCTCTTTCTGTGCACGCAGGTCTGCGACATGGACTGGGCGCCTGCAATGCAGACACCTGCATCGGACTCTCCAGCGGCACTGCGGCACTGATGCGTCTGGGCGGCAACTCTGGCAACGGTAACTGCTCGATTAATATGCAAATCTCTGTTTGCCACTCAACGACGTGTTCATAATCTCCATCTTCTCTCTCGCCCCTTCTCCATCTGTCTGTTTATTTATGTAGATGCTGATGGACTGGGCCAGGCCTCGGCCTCATTGGCCGGCGGGCGGTTGGAGCTCTTGACGCGACGTATGAAGCTGCAGCAGCAACGCGCAGCAGCAGCAGCAGCACAGCTCGATGGCACTCCAGGGGAGGAAGAGGGCTGCAGCTGCCGTTGCTTGCCTTATTTGCGGGCATATCGAGAGGACTTGGGCATCTGTGTGGATGACATACATGGTGAGTGTGACTGCGACTGTGATTGTGACTGGGACTGGGACCGTGGCTGGGACTGGGACTGTGAATGGGACTGTGACTGTGACTGGAACTGTGCATTGCGGAAGCCTCTGCCCTGCTGCCTTGGGGTTTGGGTGCTGCCTTTGCCCGCTGCAATAATTAGTCAAGTGATTCGTTTGTGCTCCATTTCGACGGCGCTGCGGCGCAATGGAAACTTTTCCCACATGTGAGAGCAGCAGGCGCTGTTTTGTGGCCAAATGCAGCTATTGTCTCCCGTGGGTTGCCTCCACCTCTCACTGCCCCACCTCCACCTTCTCCTCATCCTCCTCCTCAACGGAAATCACAATGGTTGCTCAACTGCTTTTTGCAGAGCGCTCCGAAGAAATGCTGTAATAATAATAACAAAATTGTGCAGGGCTTCAGCATTGAGTGTGCAGTAAGGGAGGGGGGGGAGGGGGAGTGGAGTGTGGAGTGTCGAGAGCTTCGCGCGAAATTGCAGAATGAAAACGAAACGTGACGCAAACACAGCGACAAAACGACACAACGGCGGAGCCAGCAAAGCGAGCTGAGTGAGAAGCGAGCAGCGAAAGGTAGAGGAAGGTTAGAGCAAGTCGATTTATGAATGCCCTACGGGTTGATTAGGTATAAAGTGTAGTGCAGCAGGAATGATTGAAGACTACATAAGTAATTCGGGATATGGTAGGTAGTACTACAAATGTATAACAGACAGTATAATAACATATAAGTAGACAGTTTTTTAATAGGCCGTCAAATAAGGCAGTATAATAGTAGATACTTTAACAGTAGGCAGTATAACAGCCAGTATAACAGTATGAAGTTAAACAGGCATTATAATAGTTGGCCATATAATCATAGGCAGTAAAATAGAAGGCAGTTTAATAGTAGCAGCAGTATAAACTAAAACACGCAGCATAATACAAGGTAGTATAAGAGTAGGATGTATAACAGGTAGTTTAATAGTAACCCGTGTAACAATATGCAGTATAACAGTATCTTATTTAAAATTTGTGGATGGTAAAGTAGTAGTATTATAAGTGGTAAAGAAGTAGTGGCAGTAACAGTAGTAGTAGTTGCTGTAGTAGTCGTAATAGTAAAATAAGTAATAGTAGTAATAGTAATAGTAATAGTAGTAATAGTAATAGTATTAGTAGTAGTAATGGTTATAGAAGAAGTATAAGTAGTAGTAGAAGTAGTAGTAGTAGTAATAGTCCAAGTAAGTAGTAGATTACGTTGAAGAAGGTAGTAGGTAGTAGCAGTAGTAATAATAGTATTAGTAGTAGTAGAATTATAAGTATTAGTAGCAATAGTAGTAGTAGTAGTAGTATATGTAGTAGTAGTCATAATAAAAGTAGTAGTAGAAGTAGTAGTAATAGTAGAAGTAGAAGTATAGTATAATAGCACTACTGGTAGTAGTAGTAGTGTATGTAATAGTAGTCATAATAAAAGTAGTAGTAATGGTTATAGAAGAAGTAGTAGTAGTAGAGTAGAAGTATATGTTGTAGTATTTTTATTATTATAAGTAGTAGCAGTAGTAATACTAATATTAGTAGTAGTAGAAGTCATAAGTAAAAGTAGTACCAATAGTACTAGTAGTAGTACAAGTAGTAGTAGTAGAAATATATGTTGTAGTATTATTATTATTATAAGTAGTAGGAGTAGTTATACTAATATTAGTAGTATTAATAGAAGAAATACCACTACTAACATTAGTAGTAGTATTGATGTTATCGTATTAGTATAAGTAAAACTAAGTATAAGCAGTAATAACAGTAGTTGCAATCGTAGTAGTAGTAAAAACAGCGTTTTACTATCACTCAAAGTAGTAAGAAATACTTAAAAATAGCACTAAACGAGGCAACAATAGTTACAAATTACAATATAATAGTACACTCTTAATTAGTAGTTATATTTTAGTAATATATCCTAAAGCAGTTAACAAGTGAGCGCAGTATAAAAGTCGCACTAACAGAAATAATGATCGAAATTCGCTTGCTTTCTTCGCTGAGCTGTGCAAAGCTGGCAATAAAGTTATGACACCTTCTTCTCCCAAGGCACTAAAGCTTGTTCACACACACACACACACACACACAAGCACAGCACAGCAAAGAAATGCCGGAAAACAACAACAACAACAACAAGAACAAGACAACAAACAGTAGCTGAACCTTTCGGGGTGTTATGACAAAAATTTGCCATTATTGAACAAATCATTTTGTTAGTTGCCCCAGCACTTTTTTTTTTATGAAAGGAGAGAAATAGTTTTTGTTTTTCAAACCAAAACTTTCGCTACCGGCTACAATAACAATAATAACAACAATAACAACAAAACAATCAGTGACTGAAAGTAAGAGCGATTCGGGAAAAGGAAAAACAAAAATATATTTATAATTGTTTGCGGCGCAATTGATAAGCGTCGCTCGCGGAGAGACGCGATGTTATCACAGTCAACATTACTGGGCCAATGGTGTTGCTATACGAGTATCATATACGGTGTATAACAGTGTATAACAGTGCGAGTCTATGTATAGCACAGGCTATCTTTCTTTTTTGTGCAGTGTTGAGCAACCTAATGCGATACTTTCTCATTGAGGGCAGTGTTTTTATACATTTTCTTTCTTTATTTCACCTTCACCTTCACCCTCTTCTTCATCTTCTTCTGCTTCTTCTTTCGCAGAATGCTCTCTCTCGCCATTCGTGAGCGGCTCCTCATCGGAGAAAATTCCATTTGTGTTTTTGCCACTCAAGGGGCAAATCATTTACCCCAGCAGAGAAATCAGTTTTCCCAGTGAGTACGCCCCCTTGCGATTACCATATGCACAGCTGTAGTTAACTTCCCCTCTCCCACTCTCCCTAGACATCCACACACACCTGTGTGTGCGGTTACTGGCGCCCAGTACCTGAGCTCCAACGGCTGGTCGGATCTGCGGAATCCCATCGACACCGATTACCCCTTCCGCATGTTCCGCGACGAGGGACGCAGCTTTCTGCAGTGGCTCGGCGAGGCTGAGCTGCGCCAGAAGATGCAGGGTCGCCTCATTGTGGTGCATCTGGTCTGCCGCGACATGACCGTGGCCCTCAACATCAGTCACAAAGGTGAGTGGCCCAGGAGTTAACCCTAGACATCCCCCTCATCTATCAAGTCTTCTTCTCTCCTTCGCAGATCAATTGATGGCGCCAAAGAACGTGCATTCACCCTGTGTTGCCTTCCGTGTGAACGGCAGCCCTGTCAAGTATTCGCACAGTAAGTTTGGGTACCCCCCCCATTCTTTGCACCCTTTTCTCACCACAGCCACCTCTAGATGTGCCCGAGGTGTTCTTCCAGCCAGCCAATTCGACCACGTTGGCTTCCACCTCAGATGGCATGAGCATGCGGGAGTATGTCGTGATTGGGATCTGCAGCCTGCTGCTGGGACTGATCTATGTGGCCTCTGTCTTCCTGTATCTGTACATGAAGAAGCGCAAGAGTCGCCAAGGTCGCCACAACTCGCGCAACTCACTGGACAACCTGGCCAACGAGATCAACTACCCCAAGAACGATCAGGTAACCTACGGAGCTCCCTTTAGCCGCGTGGGCAGCATCTACTCGGCGAATAGCTTGGGCCTGGGCAATGGCACCGATGCTGCCACACGCGCCAGCATGGCCAGCCTCAAGGAGGATCTGGGCATAGTGAAGAACAATCCGCTGCTGCAGCACTTCCCCCAGCTGGGCGAGAGGGAGCACAATTCCGGGTTTGCCAGCGACATCTCCAACTCGAAATCGGAGTGCGAAATGGAGGAGAAGATCAAGGTGGGTACATGCTTGCTAGTCTCCTCGGACTCATTTGTGTCTACTACGGCAGACATCCGTGTCGGTTCTGGTGCATCCACAGCTGAGCATGGCCAGCAAGTCACCCAAGTTGCCTGGCCACGGCGTCGTGCTGGCGGAGAGCGCCTCGCTGGACACCGATGACTTTCTGCAGGACAACGAGTGCCTGCCCACGGAGAATGTGGCTGTCATTGAGGATCTGATGAGCGAGGAGAAGCTCGAGAATCTGCGGGCCATGGTCAATGGGAATGTGCGCAAGAAGCTCTACTTCAATCCGGCCTACTTTGAGCCGCATCTGCTGGCGGTAAGTCAAAGAAAGATTCCTGCCAAAAAAAAAAAAAAAAAAAAAAAAAAATCTTCTTAATCCCCCTTTCTATCTCTCTTCCTTCTCCCTCTAGGAACCCCCGCAAGCTGCCATTGAGTTTCTGCAGAAGATTCGGGAGGTCATCGCCATTGCCAAGTACAAAATGGCCACCAAGCGCTACCAGCCATCACTGAACATCATACCCGAGGAGGCGCCACTGGAGAGCAATCACCACTCATCCTCCTCACCCTCCTCCTCTTCCTGCCCTCCGGCGGCCATGTACAACGTGCCCATGCAGCAGAATCTGCAGGCCAAGACCGGCGGCCAAGGCGTGGGCGACAAGCGCAACAGCATCGAGCAGTGGCTGCAGAGTGTGCCCAACTCGGAGCCAATACAGAAGGCAGCCCAACAGCAGTCCAATGGTGCGAAGAAGACAAATGGTTCTCCCACCAAGATTACAGCACCCAAGGAGCGTCCCCCGCCGCCGCCACTCAAGCAGAAGGAGCAGCCACAGAGAGCGCAGCTCAAGAGCAGTCCAGAGCCGTTGCAGAGCATGAAGCCCAAGACGCCAACGGGCAAGCAGAGTCCCAGCAATGGCGGAGGGTCCTCCTCCTTCGATAGCTACTCTGCCTACACGGCAGCTGTGACCGCCAATGTCTACGGCTTTGCTGAAACCGGCGGAGAGATCTACAACAATCCCAAGTTCATGTTGGCCGACTCACCCAGCGGATCCATGCGCAGCTCCTCCAGTCGCTCCAAATCTCTGCGCAAGCGTAGCGAGGTGCTCGATCAGTTCGCGGCGGCCAACTCCACTCCGACCTCGCTGAACTCCTTCGATCGGCAGCATTACAACATGCTGCGGAACATGAAGCCCACGGACATCCTCTACGACTCACTGAAGCGGGAATATGATGCGCCAATTCCCACGCCGGACTACGACAGCACCATGGAGAAGAAGATCAAGGAGATCTACAGCAGCACACAGAGCAGCATTCCCTCCGTGCCCACGCCGGACTACAGCTCATTGAGTAGGAAGTCCCTCAAGCAATTCCAGCCAGACTCCCCCATCTATCGGCGCAAGTCTCCCCAGTATCTGATCGTGGACTACGAGACCGATAGCCTGGAGCGTCTGGAGCCAAGTTCGAAGCGCAAGAGCTCACACTCCTCCAGCTCGCCCTCGTCCGATGTGAGCTCCCAACTCAGTCCAAGTCTGAGCACCGCCTTGCCACTGGAGGAGGAGATGGAGATCAGTCACACAGTCTACGATCGTCTCAATGGATTTCGCAAGGAGGGCGACATGAAGAAGAGGGTCACGAGTGGCAAGCATGCTGGCCAGCATGGACATGGACACCATCACCACCAGCATCATCATCAACATCATCAGCAGCAGCGGCACAAGGAGGCGGCGGCTCGCATCAAGTACGACACGCCCTTTCGCGGCAGCATGACCATCGAGGTGGAGCACGAGCCACCCTCGGATCTCGATCGCACAGATAGCGATCAGTTCGAGCCGGATACACTGGATCGCAAGCCGAAGAAGCAGAGCTTCTGCGACGTCAATGGAGCATGGGAGCATCCACATGGACGCTCCTCATCGACGACAATGAGCGATCAGTATGCGGACCCAGATTACAATCAGATCAATTCTCTGCCCGATCTGAGCAATGGGACCAGCTCCAGCAAGCCACGCACTGCATCCTTCATACTCCGCTCGAGCAACTCGTTCCGCAATCTGCGCGAGATCTACGAGTCGCCGCTGGCAGTGCAGGAGAACTTCAAGAGTGATCAACAGCAGCAGCAGCCGCAGCAGCAGCGACAGTCGCATGTGGGGGAGCAGGAGGAGGAGCAAGCAGCTTCGACGGCAGCAGTAGGAGGAGGAGGACGTCTGCTCACCCTGGAGGCAAAGCATTCGCGGCGGCAGCGTGGCATGCAGTCCTCACCCACGCACAACAAGACCACCATCAAGATCAACTCACCCAAGCCAGCAGAGAAGCCACAACCTCCTCCTCCTCCCCCTCCTGGAGGGGCAACCAAGCTGAGTCCCAGCTATGTGCGTCCAGGCAAGGCCATCAATCAACATTTTTGCGCGCCCCTGCCCGTGCAGAGCAAGCGCCCCTTGCCACCGTCTCCACCCTCGCCAGCACCCGCACTAGCCACGCCCACTGCCACCACGACGAGGACTCGTACAGCCTGCACAGCGAGATCACGGAGCTGACGGGAGTGTCGGAGTTCGACAACTCCTGCAACAACACCATGTCCAGTGTGATCTCCGCCCTGACGGAGCAGAGCAAGCAGTCCAAGGCGGTCAAGGCAGGTGGTGCCTCCATCATGGAGCAGAAGGCGCAGCTGGACGTGGACTACGATGGCTTGTATGGCAAGAAGATCAACAGCCTGCGCAATGATTACAGCCTCAACAAGTATCTCAATCGACGCAAGTCGCAGAAGCGCGAGCGAGACAACGATCAGGAGAACGAGACGGAGAAGAATCACGCGGAGCAGCAGCTGAAGATCGACACGGCTGGCGACACTGGCTCCAGCAACAACAACCACAACAACAACAACAATAATAATAGTAAAAACCTTAAGGATCTGGATCTCAATCAGTTCGACGCGCTCTCGATCAGTTCCCGCTCGAACCGCAGCAGCAGCGGACACCTCTCGGAGCGCACCAAGGAGATGTATCGCAATGCGGGAGTCCCCGTGGGAATTGCTTACCCCCAGCGGGCAGCAAACAGCGGGAGCGGGAACAGCAGCTCCACCACTGCCAGCAGTGTCAATGTGCAGACTGTCTATCGCTGTGAGATTGAACCCGCTCAACTGACGGCGGGCATGCAGATCGCCATCGGGTTGAAGGATCGCGCCAAGAAGGCAAAGGATCTGAAGAATGCGTGGCGCAAGTTTGTCACCATGGCGGCCAACAAGTTCAGTCCCAGTCAGAGTCCGGCACCCACCTATGGCAGCAAGACCACAGCTGGCTTTCTGGAGGCGCTGGAACGTGACGACGGCATTGCCTCGATCATTGAGGATGCTGCGCCACCCAGTTGCACTGGCACTGCCCTCCAGCCTGGCAGCCAGACCTACTACGAGCAGCGTTTCGGGCAGCTGGACAGTGGGTACATGAGCACCGACTCCACGGAACTGTACAAGCGCAATGTCTACGATCGCTACAACTTCAAGATGATGAGCGGACGTGGACAGATCATCCGTGTGGATACCATCGAGGACAATGAGGAGGAGAGTGCGCAGGCGAATCGCCTGGAGCTGGATGCCTCTGGGTTTGAGGATCTGGAGCACATGGTCGTGCCAGGCACGCGATCATCGTTGCCCGCCACAGCTGAGGATCTCAGCGACGCGGACTCGGACAAGACTCTAACCCGTTCCCAGACCAATGAGCTGCATGTGCGAGGCAGTACGACGACCATGTCCTCGTATTCCTCGGAGGATGAGAACCGACGTGGCCACAGCACCTGCTGTGGATCGTCGGATGAGGAGACCAATGCAGAGGACATGTGGGAATCGGGGGCCGAGAGCATCGAGACGCACTCGGTGCTCTACAAGATGATACGGAAGAGTTAGGTTCACACTAGTATTAAGTATTAAGGGATGTGCAATACGAGGAAGGAGACTGGAATAGCTAAAGAAGTGCAATAACTTTACTTTATTCTTGCCAAACCACGAGGTGCAATCAACTGAACGAGACTAGACATAGCATATATATGTGTTAGGTATATATATGTAGTTAAGATTATAGAGTTATATTTAATTAAACAGAGGAACAACTGCAGTTGATCATGCAATATAATATATTCACTGCTTTGCTCCTCCTTCCCTCCTGCAATCAATACTCCACACTCATAAGAAACTAGATTAACTCCATATATATATATATATAATATATAGCTTACATCGTATCTCCTAGTTACCAGATGCGAATTGTGATAAATATTAGCAGTCTTGGGCCGGAAATGTGCAATCATTATGTTAGTCTCAGCATTAACTCAAGAGTTATCCCCTAAGTTTATCAGTTAAGATTACCTTGATTAGTTCTAACATATTTAACTCGAATTTTCAATAAACAATGTACATAAATAATTCTCGATGTATTTTTATTTCTTATTATTATTAATTATTATTTAACATTATTATATTAATATTTTTTTATTGTGTCAAGCATGGACTCTGTCTTTTTTAATACTCTCTATTTTATTCGTATGTGTCTTTTAGATTTCGTTTAGCAACACTGTTTACGACTAAGAAAGTTCTTAACATATTAAGATACTCCTACATGCCTACTAAGTCTTCGCATGTGCAGATCTAAGGGTATGCCTCAAAAATGTTAAATACTTTTGTTATTTCACACAATTAGATTTCAAAAATTGCATTACTAATCAATTTATAGTCAATATAGTACTGTATTTTAGGGTTTTTGTACTTTGTAATCTCTCTCGAAGAACAATCAACAGTTGTCTAGATAGGCATAACAATATAATGGGTATTCCCCAGTATTTAGTGGAATTCTGTATTCAATTTCTACAAGGTACATATGTTTACTGCTGACAAAACGAAACAAGCAACAAGATAAGTACACTCTCTCTAGTAAGTACTGGCACACTCTCAATTGCAGTTCTTAAGGTGCTTTCATTATGTTTACAATACTCATGTTACTCGTTATTTATATGTATCGCTACCACATTGTGTGCATACAAACCTCACTCACTGTACGTCTCTCTCTCTTGCTAAATTTGCACAAACAAAGCAAGTGCAGAGAGTGAGAGAGGGAGAATAGGAGAGAGGGAGAGCTACCACAGTGCTCTCTGGCGTCTTCTTCGATTCAGCTGATAAGCAACAGGCTTAACTGTAAATGTGTATATGTGTATATGTATGTGTATATCTATGTGTGTTTCTATGTGTGTGTGTGAGTGTGAGTTTGCCTGTACATGAGGGTATTTATGAGTCCGCCGTCTGTGAATTATTTGTCAATTTACTGAGTCGCCGGCAGTGTTCAACCAGACGCGAGCGAGGAAAGTCTGAAAGAAAATCGAAGAAAAGAAAATGGTGAAGTTGTTGTTACTATTCTCCTGCCTTGCACTCTGCTGCAGTGCATCATTGGTAGCCGGCAAAAGCCTGCACTTCTGGCACCATCAATCGACAACGACGCGATCCCAGATCGATTACTCCCCCGAACTTATGAGCGACGCAAAAGATTTTATCGCACTTATTTCGAAGATCGAAATCGATGAACTTATCGCCGAGCATATGATTACCGATTCCAAATTCCGCAAGGCGATCGCATTTCTAGGCAGCTCAGAATTCAAACAGCTGCAACATCGTGCCGAGCTGCTGCCCGAGGTAATCGATATCATTAGTTTTCTACATCTGAACGAGACGAGCGTGAGGACGCAGTTGCGTCCGGAGTTGGTTGACAATCGCGGAGAGCAGCAGCAGCTGATACAGAGTCGCAACGATGTGGATGCCAAGAAGATCAGCTATACATATAACCAAGTCTATAATGGGGACGACATTGCTCTCTCCCTGCAAGAGAGTGTGGTCGTGGTGCTATTGCCGGAGCAGCAGCTACGCGTGGAGCTGCCTCAGGACTTTGTGGGCTTCGTCGAGGAGCTTCTGACTCATCTGCCCCGTGATCGTTTCGTGTCATTGATCAATGAGAAGCGCAAGAGTGGCACCGTCTTTCCCAAGTTCTACGAGGCTGTGCGCAGCGATCAGTTCAAGCGGGTTGTGGAAGCGGCTATGGTAAGTTGCTTGAATCAATCAGAACTATCATTGCCACTCATTATCACTCGTGTTGCCTTTGCAGAAATCGAAGAACGTCGCCAGCATTATCAGCACCTTGGCCAGCCATGCTATCGATGCGCAGCGCATGAAGGCAATCGCCTACGAGGTCATCTCCTGGGGACCACAAGTCTAAGCAATTCTCCCCTTCACCTATAATTATGTATAATAACTATAAAAGCAAATTAATTTGCATATAATTTGACTTCAAAATCTGGAAGTACGGCTGCCAAATATGGGGCTTGGCCTGTAATAGCCAAATTAAAAGGATCCAAATTATACAGAAGGGCAGCGAGACTTATTACAGGTTGCGATTGGTTTGTGCGAAACACCACCCTGCACAGGGATCTGAAACTAACCACGGTCCTTACTGATATCAACCAGCACTCGAGTCGATACCATGATGAGCTGAGGCATCATACGAATTTGGCACCCGTACTTCCAGATTGCCACTATAATACTTTTGTAAATTGTCACCTTGTTGCAGAGTGACCAATTTGCTTTGCTACCAAGTAACTTCACCATCTTAGCACTTTGACGTCTGTTACGTGCTTTGCGAAAGTCAGATCCAGATCCAGAGTTACGCCAAGGTATAGGGGCTTTGGGTATAGGGGCGCCCTCTATAAAGACAGCTGGTGGAGTGTTCCGCTTAAGGGTGTAGCAGACGTTGGTCGACTTGCTGTTGTTGATGCCGATAATCCAGCGCCTCGCCCATTCCGAAAACATAGTTGCAAAGTCCTGGATGAATTCAGCAGCGTCAGCTCACTTCGGGACCTGTAGGTGACACATACATCGTCTGCAAATGTAGCCAGTATTGACTTTCGGTACGTGGCATATCGTGGTTTTTCAAAACAGGGAAAGAAAGGGTATCTGTTGTTGGAACATGCCCGACTGGTTTATAAGTTAATGTCGGTAATGCAGATCACAAAGCAGTGCACATCTGTTGATCACACACATCCGTGACACAAATGGGATCGTGTCTTGGATAAACCGTTTTAACATGTACTGTAAGCCCACTGTAAAAGTATTTAAGTGCATACTTTCAAGCGCGATATAAAAAGAGGCATAGAATATTGGATACTTTTTTGCGTTTGTTATCCAAGACACACACCCATTTGTATTCCGAATGCCAGCATTTGGTAAGCAGTGCACTGCTGGGCCCTGCTTGCGTTTCACAATCCCATTAAAAGCTAAGATCATGAAAAATAGCTATAATTCCCGCTAACTGCTTTGCAAATGCAACATATCTAGTGGGAAAATAGCTAAGTAGGAAGCACTGCTGAAAACTATTGCAAATCGAAAATAGCTATTTTTAAGCGAGAATAATAAATACAATAAAATAAAATGATTTTTTTCTAAGAAATATTATTTTAATTTCGAAAAAATCCCGAATTCACTCTTGGCACAGTTCTAAAATGTTACCCACAGTTTGCCTCAAAAAAGAGCCAGTTTTGGCGAAAAAAAGCTGAGTAGACAACACTGACAGCGCAGGCTATTAAGATTGGTCGTTTCCCGCTTAGCCGATCAGTTGTTCTTCGGTATTTTCGGAGTGCAGTCGTATCCGCGGAAGCATTGAGTGAGTGTTAATGGAATTGAATTCAACGACGATTCGCCATTTTGTTGTTAGTGCATTAAGTAGTTAAATATTTTCGAAAAAAGCCGAGTAGCAAAAAAGCGATTAGTAATGAGTTTTTGAAACAAAATATTCAAAAAGATGAATCATCAATTTAAGTTGGAATTATGGAAATGAAGTGATGCTGCACAGAAACGTATCTTAGCCAATATCGATGAGTTTGTCGCGGAGAGATTTGAATTTATGACCTGGTCAAAGTGATTCACGAGGTGCCTTGTAATGCTTCTGCAATGTGAAATGCGCAAAACCGCAGCTAAGCGAGATCAGCAGTTACGACCCACACGACAACAACAATAACAACAGCAGCAGCAACAATAACAATAACCGTAAAACACGTTTTTAAAAACCTTTGAGTGAAGGTTAAAAAACTGCAGAAATGTGAGGCGCCCCCAGCGTTATAAAAGTGTGCAATAAAAAAACTCCTTTTATTTGAAATGACGTTTGCGGTTAATTAAAACTCAATTTGATAAATGATTAGAAGAGTTTTTTTGTTTTTGGATATATAAAAGAAAGAAATACTTTAATATGCGTGACATCATCAAAGCAAAAGTTTTCCAAATTCAGATACGATAGTGGGCAGACATGAATCGACATGCACACACTTGTTGTTCGTTGCCTTAAAAGGAAACTGACTTTTTGATTTGGGTTTTAAAAAAGGTAGAATTATCTAAAGTAGCCAGTGATATTTCTACATATTCCACAGACTTGAGTTCCGATCGGTTTCATTTGCTTCACTTTGGATTATCGTTTGTGTGTGCGCTTATCGTGCTTATCATTAACATGAACTTATGGCGTATCCGTTGTGTCCGTAAACCGGAATCAATTACGCGTACATGAAGACATATGTAACCGTATTTGCATTTCTTTATTACGATCATTAGAAAACAATAAATTATTGGTTTACTCTCCCGATTCTTCAGACAATTCTTCGTCAACCTGTGCTTCGTACTCCCCTAGGGGCGATTCGTGCTGTATAAGGTATTCCCTCTAGTCCATCTATGGAGGGTTTTCAATTCAGCTTAGCCCCTTCTTTACACTATTGTCCTATGGGGGGGAGAACATATCATCATGTCTGTTCGCCTCAATTCGCAGGCAATTTGTATGCTATATTAGATTCCAACACTTTATACGATTAATTGGGGATCTGTCAGAGAATCGCTATATACTCTCTCTCTATCTCTTTCTATCTCTTGCTCGCCCTGTCTCTATTTGAGCGTGTGCTTAATTTAATTATTCTAAATTATCGAAAGTGCGGGGCACTGACTCGTTAGTCCCCTCACCTCCTCCCTTCCTTGCCCTCCCTTAGCCATGGACACTGCCCACACTCGTTCGCTTTGTTAGTGTAATCGTGCGCTCTTTGTGCAGTTGTGTTGTTGTTGTTGCTCCACATGTAGGCCAGGCAATTGTTTATGAAGTGCAAAACGGGTATATAAGCTATACGAGAGTACATATCCACTTTAGTTAAACAAACACGACAGACAGACATATACATGTATACTATGTATATGTGTGTGTGTGTGTGTATTGTATTTCCTCATATAAACATTGTGTGTGCTTTTTCTTCTGTACAAATGAATTTTGCGTTAGTTCAGCGTGAAGTCATGCCTTGCCGGCTACGGCTTGAGAGACTCTCGTCCCCAGCCTCAGAGCCCCATCCACATCCATCTTAATTATGATGTTTTTTACGATGACAATTTCGGCGCTGATAAAAACCCGAGAGAGAGAGACAGAGACAGGGAGAGAAAAGCTTGGGCAATGTGTTTTATGTGTTGTAGTGGTTTTTTTCTTATAAACGAAACTACAAGTTAATTTTGCTGAGTTTTCAAAATGAAGACAAAAGATTTCGAGTGGCGCAGCAAAACGCTTGAAACTGTACACTCGAAAATTGTTTATTTATTTGCCGGACTCGCTTTTCCGAACATTGCGAATATCTTGAACCATTAATATCGTATCGACAACGCTCGATAAACTGTGAAAACTTTGCCAGGAATGCAATACAATGTTTAAGAGCGCATAAAAATCAACATAAATTAAAATAAACAAAGAAAAGCACAAATTGAAAATGGACTTTCAAGTTTTCCAGACTATACAAATCATACGATCGCACTGCATGAACTTTTCGGTCACGCCTAAACTGGAATTAAACTAGAGATACTACGAAATTTCAGAGATTTTGAAGAACTTGGGGAGCACAATGCGTGAATTTTCAGTCACGGGTAGACAATAATTCAACTAGAGAAACTATGAAATATCAGAGAACTGAAGGAATTCAAGGCATAAAGTCTTGCTCACGCCTAGAGTAGAACTTGAGGCATGTTTCTTGAATGGTTTGCTTCCCAGACCCGTCGTTAAATGTCGATGATGGTTTGATAAAAACATAAAACCTACTATGCCCCAAATATTTGTCACGCCTCTAAGACAAGTAGTCACGTATTTCGAATGTTGAACAAAACAAATTGCTGACAAACATTAAGTTTTTATGCGATTCGAGTTATAAACGAGTTGCAGCAATTGCGCAAAACTTCCTCTCAGTGTAGTTAGTGGTAAATTGTCAGTCATTTGTGCAAGGAAAAGCTGAAAACTTGAACCCGACCAACGGGTTTGGCAAGCTGTTCCCGAACACTGCGGATATTGCAATTTGTTGCAGAGATTTTCTGTAGAATCTCTTGCTGAATGTTGCTGCTGTATCCCAAACAAGTCTCATATTACGCCACTCTTCGACGGGGGTTCTCGGTTTGCTGTTTTCCTGAAACAAACAGATCGTTTGTCAACGAACAGAAGTACCTAATTGGCTTTGTAAATAGTGCCAGGTAAACATGAGTAAAGTGTGGACAGGGGACAGAGGGAGGTAGTGAAGAGCTCAGGGCAATTAAGGCAGGTGATTGTGCAGATTGCGAGCTTATCTTTTGATTCTTGTGGAAGGGGGGCGTCGTTTACAATGAATAATTTGTTGGAGCTACAACTTTATATAGCTACTTATTGGATTTTGCTTCTTTTGCTTCTTGATAGCTGGAAGATAAATTATAATCCTTTTATTTCGAATCCTCTTGATTTCTATCTTTTGTTTCCCAGCTGTGCGAATAATATATACAAATCTTCGATTCGTACGGCAGCTGAGGGAATATTCAAATTAGCCCAAGTTGTCGATGGTGATTAGACGATTTCTCACACATATCTCAAGCTTCAAACCAGATTTCGAAGCCTGTCTTTGACTTTTTCGAGTTGGAATTTGAGTTTGAGGTTGAGAAGAATCGACAAGAGCATAAAAAGAAGCCGCCTTCAAATTTACGATAAAGCCCCACGGGGCATGCTAAAATTCGAAGCGTAAAGCGAAACAAATTGATCGCTAATTGATATCGATATGACGATTATTTTATGATTATTCTTTATGATCGTTAAATCTGAGAACAGTGGTCCACATCACTGCGAACTCGAGCGAATGATCACAAGGTTAAGTGGCCACGCCCACACCAAAAGAGACCTATCTCCCCTCTCTCTCTCTCTCTCTGATCGACCACAAATTGAAGCCCCACTTCTTGTGGGTTGTGGTCTGCGCACAGTGGTCGCGTTGTAGGAGAGCGCGGCCATAAATACTCCAGTGAGGAGAGGCTTGAAACTTTGCACAAAATTTTCTAATAATAGCTCTAATATCATATGTAAAAATTGGTCAGACGGACTACTCATCATAGCCGAGCAGCATGAAATTTTTAATATTTCGGTTACTTATAGGGATTGCTCAAGACCACTACCTTAACCAGGGCAAAAGAAAAGAAGTCAAACCGCATTCATGTTTTGAAAGTTCGACAACAAATATGACGTTTTGTTAACCACTCAACCAACACCCACAGATTCTTGGACGCAACCGAAATTTCAGCCCCTCCCCCTGTCCTTGGCAACCCCAAGATTGCGCCAAACATTGCTCCCCACCACAATTTTTAATAACAAAACAAGAAACAATTAAAACAATTGAACATAAACAAAATACAAACACAACACACACACACCAAACCCCCATTATATTTGAATTTACAAAAACAACACAACGGAAAACACAACAAAACTTAACAACAGACAGGTAAAATTAAAGCACAAAGAAAAGACCTCAACTAACCTTAAATACGAACAAACCATTGCTGGCCCGCCTTTTTTTTGAAGACTGTAAAATTTAGCTTTTGATTTTTGGCCTGGCGCCACCACTGGCTGCGGTTCAATTGTTATAATTTAATAACTAAGTACGTACCAGAAAAACCACTTAAAGACGCTTTCTTTAATTGCCACAAGGCAGATTACACGATCCAATCTGAAATACCACAACAAAATGGGTAAGGGGGAGGGGAGCCGAAGCTGTGGGGCAACTTTTGTTGGTCACCCAACGCGAGCTTGACTTGTGAAAATCAACGGAGCGCGAAGCGTTTGTCAATTGTCTAAAAGTTGGCTTTGTTTTTTCGGGGTTCTTCAAGGTTCCCTCGCAAGCAAATATGCTGGACAGCTCGTCCATCTTAGTATTGCGTCTTCGGCTCAAAACAATGCGGGCTGCATTTCATTAACTTGTGCGTAAGCTGGAGAGATAAGCGCGCTTGCTTATACATCAGAATAAAGTTATCATGTTTACCATACATTATATATGCTACTTGAAAGAAAACAACGCGATTTACAAGCATTATCAGCATCTAGGGTCGTGACTCATGTAGCCGCCTATCTTCGACACATAGTGACAAATTCCAAAAATATTTGCATATTTTAGTGACTATTTTGATGAATAGTTGTGAAGGGGAAAAGACGATGAAGTAGCAATTTGTGAAGAAATAAAGTTAAAGCTTTGTGAAGTTGTTGCAATTTGAAGAAGAGGTAGATACTATAGTCAGCTGAATATGTGTCGAATGCAGAAAGTTTTACCTTTCATACGTTGCGAAGAAATCGAGTTTAAGAATTAGATTATAGATTTGCGGGGATTATAGATTGAATTTTACTTAATCTGTCCGGTAAATACAGAATCCTTCATATAAAATTTGATATACAATATTAAGATCTGTGTATTCACAAATACCCCCCTTATCAAGAACATACTCCCTTATGGACATATTTGCCACATCTGATTCCCACCCTAATACTCTTCTTACATTAATAATGATTTGATTATAAGGATTATTATATTACTTTTTAAAATAATATTATTCTTATTTGTATGGATTTATTATAATATTGTTTCAAAATACTGCTATATTACATAAATCAATTACTACAGTATTATTAATGTTAAAACCTTTCCCACTTTCTCTGCCACCTTCAGCTAGTAAACTCAAAGAAACAACTTGAACATGGACCTACAGGGATGTGGCTTTAGTGATCCGCAGGCGCACTTAGGCGCTGCGCTGGCCAATCGAGACATACGTGAATTCTACGCTGCCTTAGAGATGGGAGCACAGCCAACTCCGCCAGATGAGACGAGACAGACAACAATCTACGAGAAGTCATTGTCCACAGCGGGCTGTGCCGAGTTCATTGAGGCCTGTCTGCAGCACGGCTGCAACGTGCATCATGTGAGTATTGAAGCCTAATCCTCAACTAACTCATACTCACCCTCCTCTCTCCAGGTGAATAGCAAACACAACAAGGCTGCCATTAGCTACGCTGCCGATTCCAGAGATCCTGCCAACTTAGAGGTGCTGCTGCGTCGTCCCGATGTGCAGGTGGATCGCAAGTACGCCAATCTAACCCCCTTGAACTCGCTAGCCAAGAACCTTACCGAGGAGAATGCGGATCAGGTGCGTGCCTGCATGCAGCAGCTGCTCAGCTACGGCGCCTCTCCCAATGCTGTGGACCAGAGCGAGATGACGCCACTGCATCATGTGCTGCGCAACAAGAAGATTCAGGGAGTGAAGCAGGAGCTGGTGCTGATGTTTCTGGCACATCCCAAACTGGACATTGATAGCTATCGCAACGGGCAGGTGCGTCAGCTGCTGCAGCAACAATACCCGCAGTTGCAACTGCCGCCACAACGTGAAGCCAATCCCGATGGGGAGATCGATTGCGAGCGTCTGATGCGGCAGCTGCGCGACGGCGATGAGGCACAGTTCGAGCAGCTGCTGGCGGAGCATCAGTTGAATCTCAGCGACAAGGACAATCAGCGCAATGCCAAGCAGGAGCAGTACCTGCCACTGCTGCTGGAGTCCATTAAACGGGGCAAACAGGTTGCCTTCGAGGCGCTGCTCAGAACGGAGATCGACATCAACAAGTGCGCGCCGGGAGTGGCAACCTCGCCCATTGAGCTGGCCATAATCTGGGGCAACTGGCGTGCACTGGAGCGGCTGCTGCAACAGAAGGAGCTGAAGATATCGCCACGTGCCTCGCTGCTCAACTCGGTCATCAGTCGACTGGAGGAGCCTCCTCTAGATGATTTCTGTGATCACCAACGTTGCTTCGAGCTGCTGCTGGCCAGCGAACTGGTGGACATCAATGAGGCCGATGCCAGTGGCCAGGTGCCACTCTACTATGCCGCCAAGTATCGGAACGCGAAGGCAATGCAGAGCCTGCTCCGCCACGGCGCCTACATTGGCAGCAAGAGCGTCTTCCAGGAGCTGCCCATACAGGACATTGCGCCGGAGCTGCTGGAGCAGCACTTTGACTCCTGCATCACCACCAATGCACAGAAGCCGGGTGTGGAGAGCTTCGAGATCATTATCAACTACATGAATCTGATGCGACAGCAGAAACCACCATCATCGAGTGGACACCCCCAGCGGGGGGTGCAGCAATTGCAGGACGAGATGACACCGATTGCCTACATTGCTGCCACAAAGGAGTTGCGTCATCTGCTGCAGCATCCACTGATCTCTAGTTTCCTCTTCTTGAAGTGGCATCGTCTCTCCGTCATATTCTATCTGAACTTTCTGCTCTACACCTTCTTCACGGTGTCTATCATCACGCACACTCTGCTCAAGTTCCATGACAGCGAGAACCACGCCCTGACCGCCCTCTTTGGACTGTTCTCTTGGATCGGCATTGTGTATCTGATCATCAGGGAGGCAATACAGTTTGCCATGTCGCCACTGCTGCACTTCTGGTCTGTGACGAATCTTATGGAGATTGCGCTGATTCTACTCTCCATTCTCACGTGCATCGAGTCCAGCTACGACAAGGAGACACAGCGTGTGCTCGCTGTCTTCACCATTCTGCTGGTCTCCCTGGAGTTCTGCCTGCTGGTGGGCTCCCTGCCCGTGCTCTCGATCTCTACGCACATGCTCATGCTGCGCGCTGTCTCCAGCAGCTTCATCAAGAGCTTTGCCTTCTACTCCATTCTGGTGCTCACCTTCAGCTTGTGCTTCTACATTCTGTTTGGCAAACCGCAGGATGAGAAGAAGGTGCAGGATGAGAAGCAGCTACAGGAGGACTCAAAGGAGGACGAAGGACACTTCAATAGCTTCTCGGTGCCCATAGAGGCACTCATTAAGACCATTGTGATGCTGACGGGCGAGTTCGATGCCGGCGACATCAAGTTCGACAATGTCTACACTTACTTCATCTTTCTGCTCTTCGTCTTCTTCATGACCATCGTGCTCTTCAATCTGCTCAACGGTCTGGCTGTATCGGACACTCAGGTAGGTCCCTCCACAATATACTTGCCTCGCATGTGCACTAATCCTTTCCTCCCCCACAGGCCATCAAAGCCCAAGCTGAGCTCAATGGCGCCTTTGTCCGCACCAACACCTTGATGCGCTACGAACACGTCCTCACCGGACGCAGTGGCCGCACCAGCTTGCTGGTGAACAGTCAACCACTGAAGAGCATCTGCCAGCGTCTGATGAACATCTATCCACATTACCTGTCCA
This sequence comes from Zaprionus nigranus, assembly GCA_018903425.1. Classification (NCBI taxonomy): domain Eukaryota; kingdom Metazoa; phylum Arthropoda; class Insecta; order Diptera; family Drosophilidae; genus Zaprionus; species Zaprionus nigranus. The sequence goes on along the minus strand of JAEIGD010000011.1, from coordinate 652,860 downwards.
CGCCCACGATCTCCATATTGCCCAACGATGGCAACAAGGTGTTGATTCCCATCACCAACTCCTACCAGCTGAAGGAGCTGAGCATCGGCAATGGCAAGAGCAACAAGACCATTGGCTTCCAGCCCCTTTCCACCAATGCAGCCCTGGAGCAGCAGAAGAAGCTACTGGATCCACCACTGAAACTACTGCCCTGCAACTGCTGTTCCCTGCTGTCGGGCAAGTGTTCCCAGATCGACAGTCGCACTGTCAAGTTGGCACTGGCCGTCATCGATCAGAAGTCGAGTGCGGAACAGACGCGCCAAAGGGAACAGATTCAAGAAAGGCGTCTACAGCACATTGAACAAAAGCTGGAGATACTCCTCCAGCTGCTCCAGCAGGAGCGCAACTAACTGCTCCCGATCTTAGCTATAGCAATCAGTATTTATTTAGGATATAACTAAACTCATATGATTCTGCATTTTATTCGAATCTATTCGTCCCAATCGAGCTTGACTTCCATAACACATGATCACTTACTGCTTCCGTATATATACTTGATGTATAGTCGATATATAGCTCGTACTATATATCATATTTTGTAGTCAGAAATTGTTTTATTAACATATGAATATATAAATATAATTAAATTTAACAAAACCCTTAGGAGTTATAAACTGAATGGAAATAATCACTATTATATAATAGTAGTTTATCTGATCGATCTGTTCAATATACAATTCCAACTTAAACAAAAAACAATTTGTTCTTCTATTTTCGCTTCCGTTTCATGTTTTCTATGCATTAATTAATTGTTGTTTTGTTGTTGCTGTTGTTGTTCGTTTTTCGCCTATTTTCAACAAATTCTCTGGTTCTTTAATTACATATATAAATATACTAATTTGTATGATGTATATCTTTCATCTATATAATTTTCACACTCATTTCATGAAATTACCGTGTGTATCTGGGTGTGTGTGTCTGTGTGTGTGTGAAGAGTGTGCGCACAGTGGCCTCAGTTATTCCAAAAATCTCTTGAATTTAAAATTGGTTTTTTCTTTCATTTTGGTTTTTACGTTTTTTTTCAGTTAATAAATTTTGACTTTCGATAAGTATAAGTATACGTATAAGTAAGTAGTATAAGTATAATGGTTATATAATATTTAGACAGTAAATATTGTATAAACGAATTTCATTTACTGTATTATTTGTACCCAAGTAAATATTTTTAATTGCAAATGTTAGAGTTATGTTAATCGTTTTCTCTTAGGCTTTTCCATCTTCATCTTCTTGCTTCTCTTCTTCTTTTTGTTTGATTTGATATGATTCGGTTCATTATATATATAACTATGTATATATATATATATATTATTGTTAATGATCTATAACTAGTTAGCTCGTCATCGATTGGCAACGAGCTTGGCGGATCCAATCAAATCAAATTGAATTGAATCAAATTTCACGGCCTAACAACTTTGGCCCACAGGGGCTAACGAGGCCAATTAACGGAAATGAGCGATGTACGATGTGTGATGTGTGTGTAAATAATGAAAACGCATTAATCGGAATATAATTAGTTAACAAATTTATGCAAATGCGCTAAGCAACAGGAGAGAAAACCCTATAAGCACTGATTGATTTGACTTTGATCCGTTAATGCGAGTTGAGCGCAGGCTATAACATATACATATATATATCTCTCTATATATGTATATATATATATATGGTATATATAATCGTAAGCTAGGCTGATATTAAGTAAATATTTGATTATGTTTAGGACGACTAAAAACGCATTTCTAATATCAAAAACTTGTTCACTTTTTTCGGGTTTTTTCTTTTTTTTTGGTTTTTGGTTAACGGCAAATCAAAATAATTGACATTGTTTTCAGAGCATGTTAAACAATTTGTATGCTTTGCCTATTTGTTATTGTTAACATTATTATATATATATATATATATATATATATGTATGTATTTATGTATATATGCATGTATATATATATTGTTAATTCTTTTGCTTGATATATGAAACGTTAACTTTTTATTGAACCTCAACGCGTAAGTTGACAACAAATAAAATCGTGTATTCTGTAAGGCATGCCTAATCAAACCAGCTGTACTAACTAACTATATAAGGTATATGTATGTTGTCGTCTCTCTCTCTTACACTTCTTCCTCTTCCTCTTCTTCTTCTATTCACTTAGCTAGTTAGGTATTTTTTGTTGTTCTTTTTGTTCTCTGTTCCGGTCTGCTGCACTGCGGTGCTATGAGCTATGTTAAATGCATAGGACTGTATCGGTTTAGGGTCTTTTGTTTGCATAGGTTCCTCTCTGTGGTTGTTGTTGTGGTTTGGTACATTGTTTGGTATTTAAATTGGACTACTAAATTTGATTGGGGTAAGCACATGTCTATATATATATTGTTGCTGTTGTTGTGGGCCATAGTGGAATCATCTGTTGTTCGGTTAGGGTTAGGTTAGGTTGGGTTGGGTTGGGTTCGGGTGTACCTAGCTCTGGCCCCTGGCACAGGTTTCGTTTTATATTAATTATAATGCCTCATTCGTTTTATTGTCGTTATATTCTATGACTAAATTAAATGTTGCGCTTTGTTTTGGGCTTATCTATCTATATAACATATAGATGTAGATGTGAAGAATGCATCCTAATCCGGATAATTAAGCGATGCTTGAAGACAATTTAAATTAAAGCTTGCTTTGGGTTTCATTTCATATATTGTTGCTGTTGTTACTGTTGTTACTATTGCTTAACTGTTGTTGTTGTTGCTGTTCTATTTACAAGTCGAGTCGAGAGTTCTATTGTAAATTCTACGTAATATATAATAATCCTTGCAAATGTCTTTGTTTATCTTCTTTATGTCCTATGTACCAATTATAAATATCACTTAATTGACGAGTGTTTGGTTTCTGTCTGTTTCATTTTCTTTATCTTTTTTGGTTTTATTTTTTTTTATTTTTTTTTTTGTTATTCATTTAGCAATTTGTTAACAATTCTAATTAAAAGTTATGATCTTAAGTATTCTTCTTGTGTAAAAATTGCAGTTAAAATCACAAGTGTGTACGTTTTGTTTTTTGTTTTTTGGTTTTTTAGTTTTTGTTCTTTGTTCATTGGAGAAAACGATTTAATTGGTACCATAATTTCAATTTACTATCATCATCAATCGCCTGTCTGATTGTCTGTTGTTAAGTTAGAGAGTTCCGAGTATATAGAGACGTGTAAAGTGATTGCTGCGGTGTGTATCGGCTGTTTGTTGTTGCTTATCCCTTGGATCTCGGTTCTGTTCCGGTTCGATGTATTAACTTAATATAGAATATAGTATAAAAACGTATTTAACGTACGTGTATGTATGTATGATATCGCATAACCTAAGCACAATCGATTGAAAAAACAACAACATGTTTTAAATAAGTTTCTTGGAAACTTGGCCGAGGGCCAAATCGCAAATATAAATATAATATAATCGGTATATATATACAATATGTATATATGTATAGGTGTGTGTATATATAAGTATAAATGTAAACGTATGTCTCGTGGAAGCTTGTATAGAAGATCGTTGAGTAGTATTAATGCAATTTTGATTACGCTTTAGTTCGACTAAATCAAATAATAATAATAACAATAATAATGCCTATGGTAAGTATTCGATATAGTAGTATAGCGATAAGGTCGTAGTACGAGTAATTCAAAAAGTTCTCACTGGTACACAATGCACATTGCTTAGGTAGGACTGTTCTTCTTCTTCATCTTCTCTCTTAAGTTCTTCTTTGGTTAGTTACGGAATAACGGTAAGTATACGGTATACAGTATAGAGCGAGTGATTAGCCTGAATGTTGTACAAATAAAGGAATTACTGCCCGAGTGGGCACTTGCTATCGTATGTTTGTATGTATTGTAGTATTCAACTTGATTCGAGTTTAAAATTGCTTTTGGAATGGTAAATCACTTGACATTGTTTGTTTTCGTTTTTTGGCTTTAGTTCTTAGTTAAGAATGGATACGATACGATAGGTGAAGAAGGAGAGTTCGTGATCGAAGAGTTGCTGGAGCGAGAGTATAGTATTGAAATCTATTATTTGAATACTTGGATTTTGTACTTGAATAATCTAGAATGTATGTAAATGTCATCACTATCGCTATCGCTATTCGTATCTGTATTTGTGGATATTCAACAGAAAACCTCTCGTTAATATTTCATTCAATTGTCTCGCTAACTAACTTTAAGTATGAGTATATGTTAGTTCGAGTTCGAGTTCAGTATGCGCATGTATATTTAGTTAGCTTCCTCTTCCGTTAGTTTAAAATACTTCCTTTGGCATATGTACAAATATATATACTATATATGTATGTATATATTGCATTCAAGAAAAACCAAACTAAGTCTAAGAGTCTACGCCGCGATTGTTAGTTACATTATGTATGTATATATTTATATATGTTATTCCCCTATGTATATATATATATGTTGGTATTGTATTGTATCTCGTATTGTATAATTAAAAACAACCTTCAAAATATCTTCGAAATCGGCCGATAAATATATGTATATATATTTATAGTATATGTATGGTAGCCTACTTGACTGACTGATTGATTGATTGACGACTAAAACGAAAGGAGATCAACCTACTGCTATTTATACATCCGATATATATCTTTATATATATATATATATATATATGTATATACTATAGTTAATGTTAATGTTGTTGTTTCCTTTATGTTTTCGATTGGATTTTTGTTTGATTTGAGTATTACAACGTGTACGCATTGTACGGGTTTAATGCACGTTTTGTTAACACAGAGTTTATATTGATTTTGTAGACTAAGCTAAGCTAATGCTAGATCTATATCCCTATATCCTATGCTATGCTATGGTCTCTAGTCTAGGCTTGCTTGGACGCACACAGCGCACTGTTGCCAAGTTAGCGTTGAATGATATAAACATTGTTTGCTTTGGATAGTTCCGTTTTGTTAAGTATCGTATAAAGCGACTAGCATCATCTCTTCTTATATATGGCAACTAATTATAAATATCGTACTCGTAGTTAATCGACTAGTATAATAACAAAGGGGCATGCCCCATGAACTATAAGTACATGAAATCTTCTCTCAGACTGGAGATTGTCAACTTGGACGCTGCCTGCCGGCACCTGTTGACTGGCTAGCTGATGAGGTACTGCTGCTGCTGCTGCTGCTGTGCTCGCCTTGCTGCTGCCACTGCCACTGCCACTGCCACTGCTGCTGGTTGAAGGTCATCTCTGCTGGTCCTCGGCCGGAGTTGCTGCTTGCGCCTGTGCCTGCTCTGCTCTGGCTCGGCGGCAACAACAATTTCATTTGTATTATCTGGATTATAATCGTAGAACACTTGCGAAGTATCGCCCTGCACATTGACATCGATGGGCACATCCATATCCATGCTAAAGTCACCACGTGGCGGCTCCTTTGGACTGTCGACCATTATCTGCACTGTGGGTATGAGGCAGCTATCCATTTGGCTCTCCGAGGATCCTGTCGTGATGCGTATTTGCGGTGGCTTTGGCTTCTCATGTCCATTGCCATTGCCGTTGCTGCTGCTGCTTGTCCCACTGCCGCCACTGCCAGTACACTCCTCCAGTTCCTCCTCCTCATCCTTATACTCCTCACTCTCGCGATGCACCAGCACATGCACCAAGGTGGCATTCTCTGGTCGCAGACTCAGTGCATGCACATGCGAATGAGGATGTGTTTGCTGTTCCGGCGATGGCTTCGTCACAATGACCTCCGGTGCTGGGCCATCCGCTGCAAGGTTGTAAAAGAATAAATAGATCTTAGTGATGATGATTCCAGGGGGCGGGGAAGGGAGTGAATACGATTACACATACAGACAAAAGCGTTCTTGTTAACTCTTAAAGCGCTTTGTGCTGACAAACCTCTTTCTAGGGGCGGTTTCTTGCGTATAAAACTAGAGGCGCGCTTACGCGTTGGAGTTAGAGCTGCTGCTGCTGCTACTTGCTGCTGCAGGTGTTGGTCGATGTTGGCGTTGTTGCCGCTAGCAGAGGCAGAGGCAGCGGCAGCGGCTGAGACTGTGCCGGATGTGGAGGATGTTGAGGTTGAGGTTGTGGTGTTGTTGGTGTTTGTTATTGCAGCTGTTGTGGGTGAGATATGCACGCATTAGTGTTATACGATCGTGACATTAACATTAATTAAGTTCAATCATAAAGTACGTAAGGTAAAGGTTGTGTGACAAAGGTCAAAGTTCACATAAATATATATAGAGTATGTTATTATGAATTAAACGATTAGTTAACTGCGCGCGCTGTATGTGTGTGTGTGTGTGTGGGTGTGTCTGTACAAAGATGAATTGTGAGATTGTATTGTGCATTGGCAAAAGCAACGTTTAATCGAGACAGAGTAAGAGAGAGAGAGCGAAAGAGAGAGAGAGAGATAGCTAGAGAGCCACATGAGAATAATGATATATATCGTATTGCTATGTTGAGATATTGTACATATTGATGAGTATAACGAGTTGATCGATTCAAATTGTTCGGTGCAGTTGAGCTATGGTGGTGGAGGTGGTCGGTGGTGGTGGTGGTCGGTGGTTGAACTATGTACAAGAGTATTTACACAATACAATATATCGATAAGGTGGATAGAGATTGTAGATTTGTAGCTGTGATTTAGGCACTTGTCAATAATTACTTTTTCTATGTACTGAAGGTGAGGTTAAACTGTCATCGACAGCATCCTGATGACGCAAAAAGAAATTATAAAAGCTTCGGCGACGACTTGCTCTAGGCGCTTCCACAAATATGCTACCGCTAATAATGATAGTAATATATTTATATATATATATAAAAATGATAAACAGAACAGTTTCTTCTTTTGGTATACATATTTGATTTGTTGATAAGAGAAATATTATATAGTTGTTTTTTATAGAGACAGTGATAGAGAGATACTCGATCAATTCATCTGGTTATAGTATATTAACTCTGCAATTTTTTGACGAAATTACGGATTCAATTCGTACAAAAAAGCTGTAAATTTGATAAGCTGTACAAGAGATATGTGTGTATAGCAGAGACCTGCATGCGGTGCTACCTCATACACTCACTTATCGCTGCACTCATAATGTATGCGGTGTTTGCGGTGATACATCTTTCACTCACACACTCACTGTACTCATGATGAATGCGGTGTTTGCGGTGTTGCTCATTCACTCACAGTACTCAAAATGTATGCGGTGTGTACCTCATTCACTCACTGATACTCATAATGAATGCGGTGTTTGCGGTGCACCGCATGCAGGTCTCTGTTGCATTGGTGTGTTTTATTCTGTTTAGCGTATTTTGTCCGGGACTTATCCCAATTTTAATTTGAAGAACTTTACCCAATTTCATTGAATTGTGTTTCTTTTGTGTGTGTACGTGTGTGTGTGTGTGTGTGTGGTTGATTTGCAAACTATAGAGAGGAATAACAATAGTTCTTATAAGAGGGCAAGCAACTTAGCTAGGCAACTTAGAAGATAATCAACTAAAATTACGCATTCAGTGACTAATCAATTGTTGTTTCGTTTGAAATACTTAATTTTGGGTTATACAGCGTTTCTGGGTATGGGTATTGTCTTTTTGTCACTACTTACAAATGATAATTCTCACTTTACTGAAATGTTATTTTGTTTTTTTTTTATCGAACTGTAGAGCAGATTTGCAGCAATGTTTTGAATAGAATTGAAATTTTGGTTTGCTTTGCTTTTGATGAGGAGCGATTTAGTAGTAGTTGTAGTAGTAGTAGTAATAGTAGTAGTAGTTGATGTTGAAACTAGTTGAAAGAGTCGACTTGGTACATAAATATAGTAGATATATATGTTGATTATATATAAGTATACATATATATGTATGTATGATAACAGTGAGAGCATTAAAGAGAACGACAACTTAAAACGTAGTTTGTAAGATTGCTATTTGATAATTGTTGTTGTAATTTGTAATTTGTAGTAGTTGTTGTTGTTGTTGTTGTTTGATAACTAACTGATTATGAGCATTGCCTTTACCTAAGTAATTTAAGCCACTAGGCTGGGAGCCACTTCTTAATACGGCTGTGACCATATCTGCGAGCAAGGACTCATAGTTTATGGAGATACAAGAGGATATGCTAAAAATAGGGCTCAAGTTCAGATATATATTGTGGACAACAAAATACGTTAAGTTTCATATTCATATTCATATTCAAAAATATCAAATTTGAATGTTGCTGTTGCTGTTGTTTTTTGCTGTTTGCGGTTTTTGCTGTTTGCTGTTTGCTGTTCATGATTGTGAAAGCCTTTCGTCTAAAAATTGCATTTCGAATCACGTATGTGTAGATATCTGGGTGTGTGTGTGTGTGTGTCTCGTGTGTTTCTGTGTGTCTGTGTGCGTGTATGAGGCTCAAGATAAACTACCGTTTGCCAAGCTCATCGCTTTGCTGCTTGATATCCTTGACCACATCATCGGCACCAGAGACAAGCATCAATGGCAGATTAAGCCAAGGTCCCGCCAGTTCACTCAGATCGGAGGCATCAGAGGCACGTGAGGACTTGCGCGATGAGGCACGACTAGAGCAGGCAGTGCCACGTCGGCTCACCTGTAATGTAATGAAGACAGTTAGTAGACGTTCTGTAGTAAAGTTATCTCTGAGTTTGACTCACCTGCAGATGGAAGAAATTGAGAGCGGAGAGCTTCGATTGCCAGCCACCAGGACTGGAGTTCTGTGTGGCGCTGTCACCGGAGTTGGAGCGTTCCTTCTCCTGCTTACGCCTGCAAAGCGAAATCAGTTTGGAATTAGTAAGCACACGAAAGAGGTTTGGGTTTGGTAAGTAGGTTAGACTAGGCTATGGCTGGGTTTTGTTTTGTAATTGTTTAGTAGTAGTAGTACCGCAAATAGTCCTTCCAAGCGGTCTGGATGGTCTTGGCCGCCTTTTCCTGGCGCTTCCAGATCCGCGTTGACGAAACAATTTCCAATTCTTTACGCGTTGGAAACTGTTTCTTGAACTTGACATCCATTTGTTCCTGCAACTGTTTGAAGTTATCGGTCTCCTCGACATGACCTAGCACGTGCTTAACTAGCGCGTGCAAAATGTCGAGACAGTGTATTTTATTACCCTTAGAGATGGGCAGATTAAATGACACTAAAGCGACATTATTAGGCTTCGAGATGCCCAATGGTGGATCGAGTGAGGCAATAAAATCGGACAGTTGCGAGAAGTGTATAAATTGGGTGGCATGTGGATCATATCTGAAATTAAATCAAATGCAAATAAGTTGAACATCCAATCAAAATTCATTCTCTCTCTCTCTCTTTGATTCCCATTATCAATTATGTGTTGTTTAGTAAAACCTACTTGGACCAACGTATGTAAAACATTTCCAGGTCATCTTCAACGATGCCAATTTCTTCCTCCTGATGCGCCTGATTGAAGTTCTCCAGTATGATGGCAATGTACATGTTAATCACAATCATATAACTGATTATAATGAAGCTCGTAAAGTAGGTGATCGCCAGCAGCGGATGGCCGCAGTCTCCATTGGTTTGTCGATTGAAGAACGGATCACAGTCCGGGGGCTGTATCATCAGTGACTCGAGCACATCGTTCCATCCCGCCGATGTCATCAGACGGAACAGCAGCTGCATGCTGCGTCCGAATGTCTGGAAGTTCACCATATCATCGAGTGCACCTTGCAGTTTGACATGCCCGAACAGGGACATGCCCAATATGGCATAGATGAATGTGATCAGCCCCAGCAGGGCGCCAATGTTGAACAACGCCGGCAGCGAGACGACGAGGGCAAAGAGCAGTTTCCTTATACCCTTGGCAGCCTTGATGAGCCGCAGAATGCGACCGATACGAAAGACACGTACGACACGCAACAACGTCGGACTTATGGGCAAATCAATCATAATGTCCTCCATGAGAATGCCAAAGATGGAGGCCAACACCAACAGAAAGTCAAAAACATTCCACGGTACGGTGAAATAATGATAACGCAGTCCCACAATCTTCACAATGGCCTCTGCGAACATATCGTCATATATATACATATATATTCCGATTTCATAACATATCAAAGAACTACAACTTACCCAGACCAAAGACAGTGGTGAAAAAGGCATTGCTTACTTCCAGTATAAAGAAGACAGCGTGCGGCTGATCGTAGTGCTCGATGCCCATCGTAAGCATATTTAGAAAAATCAGTACAAATATCGCTATTTCGAATCTGAAGATGACGTCACACACATTCACAATATATTAAATGTAGAACCACAATATGAATTAACAAAAGTGTATAAAGAAATCTAATTGCATAAACAAAGAAACAATCTTCGTGCATGCCGAAGTGAAGATGTTATCCAAACTCCAGAGACGATTCTTCAGTTTGAACAACATTAACTAAGGCTAAAACTATTTATAATCGAAGTATATATACATGCTTATAATACATTTAAAAAGTTAGTTGATTTTAACCCCCACTAGGCTGTATCTGTATCAGAACTAGAGTAGTATCTATGTAGAGCATGCCCAGACACACTTCACTCAAATGCAATGTAAAAGTGCGACGAATATCGTAAGTATTATAATGGAATATTATATTGTATATATTGTATAGCTACTGGTTGGAATGCAAATAGGAATAATACCAGATACAAAATGTGCTCGAAAACATCTATAAGAGGTTAAGATTTACAGAATTGTGGCGTTTGGGCGACTTCTTTTTGGGTTCACAAAGAAGCGGCCAACACCCTGCGGAGAATGTGAAGTGTTCAAATGGATTTCATATCACCAAATCGAAAAAATAGGTATATAGTATATAGTAGAACTCAGTTATAGAATCAGAATAGATACGAGGAGAGCAGTAGAGCAGGTATAGTTAGTATATGGGGCGAGGTGTGTGCCTAGCCAGATAGTATAGATAGATGTTATAAGACTAACAGTTAAAGTTAAGTTAAAACTATAGAGAATTATTATAAATATTTGTAGTTTTTCGTGGGTTGAGAAACGTTTCGTTTTGTTTACCTTCTCGAATTGGATAAATCATAAAACATAGCTAAAAAATGATTTATAGGTCGCTTAATAACTTTCTGTGGTTTCTTTCGTCCCAATTTTTTCATAGCGGTGTAATAATGTTTTTGAGATTCGGTGAGAAACATTTCCAACACTCCTCCTTCATACTATAAAAGTGATGAAAATAGAATGAACATTTATTTCATATGTACACAAATACCAAATACCATAAACATATACAGAACATACATATCTAGTACATAAAGAGACAACACACTCCACTATATCATATACAAAGATCACAGGGGGACGGGGATATCGATTTGTCTTTTGTATAATTCACAACTGTACAGTGTATATATATTGTGTGTGTGTGTGTGTATGTGAGGAGATTGGGGATTTGGGGTGGAAAGTTGCTTTATATACAGATAGTTGAACAGATTACAGATTATGGTATGGTTCGTTTTATGGGATCTAGCTTAGGCCAAATTAGCTTACCTTCTTCTTGAGCATATTGAAATTATCAATGATAACTCCAATGAATAGATTGAGTGTAAAGAACGATCCGCACACAATAAATATAACAAAATAAATATACGCATATAAATTGGCTTCTCTCTGGGGCTGTAGATCAACACCCCGGGCATCAACAGCATCGGCCATCACCTCCATCCAACCCTCAAAGGTGGCCACCTGCAGGAGAGCTAGGTAACCCATGCCCACATGATCGAACGTGATCTTCGAATTGATCCACGTGTAGTTCTGTTCTATGCAATCCCATTTGTCGTTCACTTCCTGCAGAGCACGAATCAAAATCAAGAATTAATCGCAGTTTCATGAGTATAAAATAATATAATAAAATATATTATTTCACATAATAATCTTGGAATACTCACAGTAATTGGCAGCAACTCGCCCAACTCATTGACGCATTTGAAAAATTTACCACCAAAGAATTGCACACCCATTATTGAGAAAATCAACCAAAAAACTAAACAAACCAAAAGTACATTGAAAATTGATGGTATTGCATACATGAGAGCGTTTACTACAATCCGCATTCCTTGCCACCTGGAATAGAAATGTTTTATGAAATTCTAAGAGTTACGGGATGGGCAGGAATACGATACAATACACAATACAATTACTACAAATCTATAATATTATATATATATATATATATTAGTATTTGACTTATTTGTATCTCTATTTTTGATATATACATTGATTTCATCGATTAACCGCTTATATATGTACAGAGAATATATATGATATGTTATAGGCAATCTTGATCTAGTCAGCTATGTACATAAGAGGAGAACATGGCGATGCAATGTGAGATCTACTACGTATTTCTATTCGAAATTCATAAAGAAGACGAGATTGTATTAAACACTGCACAGCTCTGACAAGAGATCAGCAGATCTCAGATCAGAAAGAAATTAGACATAAGAAAGTAGAAGAAGAACCTACGCAGAGAGAGCTTACTTTGTTAGCTGGATTATATGACATTACATTAGTTAATTAGAGCTCTTAACTGAGCAGTTATTGTACCCTAAAAAGAGCCACATCCTGGATGCAAAACTTACCTAGAGATGGCTCTAAGCGGACGCAAAGCACGCAGGGTACGCAACGAGCGCAGCACCTTCAAGTTCTCGTTCTCCTCGATAAGCAGCGAAAAAACAGATACCTAAGGAACAAGAGTGTATATAATATATAATGGTGAATCATTCTATACTCATTGCCAAACTTACAAACACTATGATAAAATCAAGTATCGTCCAGAAACTTGTAAAGTATTTGGAAAATCCCAGCGCCAGCCATTTGAGTATCATTTCAACCACGAAGATCAGACAGAAGGAGAAGTTGGTCCAGTAGAGCACACGTTTCAGTGTCTTATTGCTATCCAGATAGATGTCCTCGAAGCAGAGCGTAATACTCGACGCAAAGATCAGCACTAGCACAAACCACTCAAAGGCCGGAGTATCGACAACCGTCAAGACAGCCGTCCTTACGCGCGTCCAGTGCTTGGCACTCGGCGTGTCCATGCAGGACATGAACCAAGGACAGCGAAAGTAGAAGCTGAAACAGAGCAGGAAAGAGTAAGAAGAGAGCAGGGAGGGAGGTATTCATCTGTACTTACTGTTCGTAACACTTCTGAGGGAAGCAATCGTCTGGCACCTTGGGCGGCTTTGCCTGGCCAAAGCTCGGAAAAGTCATGGGATCATTGTAAGCGCCCTGCGAGTTACGTCTCCCACCGACAGTGAGATCGTCTACGTAGGAAACCAAACAATGCCATGGTTTTTCGGTCAGTCGTGAAAACGCCGAAGCCGGCTTGGATGATGAAGCCTGCTGCGTTAATTCAGTCTTTTCACTAGCCCCTCCATGTTCTTGGCCATGGCCATTGGAGAGTGAACGTTTGCCGGCCACATGCTGACCCAATGATGCCAATCCCAGGGCCGAGCTATTATCAGCGGCGCCCGAACTGTGCGATTCGGTGCGTGCCGATTGAAAGGATGCGGCTTTGTCTAGTGTCGATTGTGGATGCTCGGCGCGACGTCCGCCCGCCGCCACGCCCACAGCCGATGGGTGCTGCTGCCCCTTATTAGTTGTAATTGCTTGTTGTTGTCGTGTTGCTGTTGCTATTGCAGTTGCAGCTGCGGCTGTGTCTGTGGTTTGAATGCTTGTGGCATGATAATGCTGCTGATGCTCGGTTAGGGCAGCCAGCGGCGGTGTTGCCTTTAGCGATGAAATTTGCGCCAGTGTCGGCGGCTCAATGCTCGATTTCAATGATGTTGGCGGCGTTGCTGGGAGTTGATGTCCCCCATCGCGGCACAATTGCTTCTGGATAAGCAGATTCTCATAGGAATTGGTGCTCTTCAGCGACATGCTGTCCATGCGAAGTTTATCGCTGTTCAAGAACTTCCTCGGCATCTTCTCGGACTCAATACGCAATGTCGATATGGGCTTATCCTCCTCGGGCAGCTCCTCCACGCGTTCGATGAGAGACAGTCGCTTAAAGCGATCGAACTGTACGCTGAAGGGATCATTCTTGCGCCGCATAAAAGGCGATTGACCACCAGAAATGCCAGAAGCGCCAGCACCACTGCAACTGCCACTGCCACTTGTGGCAGCCACAGCAAGTGCCTCCATAGCGGCGAATGGTGCATGGATTTGATCACAGATTTTACGTATTTCATTCGATATGCTAAAGTCCTCATCGATCTTGCGTTGCTTCTCCAGCGAGCGACGCTTCAGCTTGACGGACTGGCGCTGGGCGGCGGCGCTAACGGATTGGGAACGTCGTGGTACGCTGGACAAATCGTAGCTATCGTAGGGATTCAGCGGAAGCACCACCTCATCGGCAGCTGTGCGATCCGAGGCACCAGTTATGATCGCAATGTGATCCATTATGGCTTTGGTTGCCTCATCCGCAGCTGGCGAAGGCTCTGACAGCGTGGAGATCTTGCGTTCCAACGAGCTAGTCGAACGCTTTATCTCCTCCAGTTCCTTCTCAAAGCTCTGTATGATATTGTCGAATTCCGAATGCTCCATCAAGGGTTCACTCTCGTGCTGGCCATGGACACTGCCATTGCCATTGCTGCTGTGACGCGAGTCGAGTGTTTGCATTATGGAATTGGAAATGTAGCTGAGATTGGACTTGATGCTGTTCGTGGTCTGCTTCTTATCCCTCTCCCTTGTCGTTTTGCCTTGCAGCAACTCCTCATCCTCCTGTAAAAACTGAAAGAGCTCTTTCTGATCACAATTGAGCAGCTCCTCACGCAGATTGGCCTGCTGGGAGAGTAGCTCGTCCTGCTCCAGTGAAATGGAGTTCAATGAGTGCCCACTTGAATGCCTTCGCATTGCACTCTCATCCGACTTGAGGCTGAGCCGCGACGGCAACAGCGAACGTTGTGACTGACCGCTGGATTGAGATAGACGATCCAGTGACTTGCGATAACTGGGCGAGCGTGTTAGCAGGGACTTTTGGTACTTTAAATACGCCTCATCTGTGTCAAAGGAGCCGCTACGCTGATCCGGGGCAAAGGCATACGGATCGGTGTCCGTTGAATTGTATTGGCCCAACAGACGCAGCTCAATTGACTCTGTGTACGTGGCCTCATCGCGTGAATCATTCTGCTGTGTACCCACGCCCGAGGAGATCTGATGCTGCAGACGCAGACTACTACGCTCGGCCAGGCCCAGAGGCGTTAGATTATCGCATCCATTACCGTTGCCGTTGCCATTGCTCGAGGCAGACAGCATAGCGCATTCATATGTGGGTGGCAGGGAGTCGCCATTGACCACCGACTGTTGCTGGTGCTGTTGCTGATCAGCAACTGTTGCTGCCGTTTCATCGTATTCCAGGCCATCGACTATGGTGTGCAGGTCATCGCTGAGCGGAATTTGATAGCCAAAATCCGAGCCAGAAACTGGACGATTCATAGATTCCTAAAAAAGAGTTAAAACACTTAAAATGGGAACTCTTTAAAAAGACTCGAGACTCTCTCTCTCTGCGAACTTACCTGATAACTCAATCTATGGAACTTGGTTTCCGCCAGCACACCGGTCTTATCGATCTCCCTGGCCGACGCCAACGATGTTGCATGCGCCTGCTGTGCCTCGAGCACTATTTGCTGAAACTTCTCGGCATATTTGCGTTCCTTGCGATCTTTACGCTCTTGTCGTTTCTTGCGTATGAGATCACGAACACGCTCTATGCTGCGAGCCAGTTTCGATTCCTCGCCCACCTCCTACACAACAAGAAAACATTCCAACATTAGTTCAATGATGTATATATAAAGGAATTTCAAAAATTAACTACGAATATATATAGTATAAGATTTCGAGACAATCAGTTATATCCAATATACATTGAGAATCACAAGCTAAAAACACGCAAGGAACACAAAAGTTGCAACAATTTACAATATTTATATACAGAGCAATTGGTTATATGCAGAGACGATTAACTAGGAATACATTATACATATCGTATAGTACAGTTAAGGTATTTTTGAATTTTCATTCGGGTAATTAATAAAAAGTTAAAGCAAAGTAAGATCGGTTTAAGTTTAAAAGCTTTAAGGTTTAGTTTGGAAAAATTACCTTTTTCTTGAAAATCTGTTTAACGTTTTTGTGTATTTAAGATATTTGTATTTTTTTATAGGTATTATTGGGTTTTTTAAAGTGTAGTTTGTGTAATTGAGTTTTGGTTTTTTTTTTTTGTTAATTTAAAACGCATTGTGCAAAGTTGACAACAAAAGTTTTAGTTAATAGTTTGAGTTAATAGTGCAAAATATTAGAAATATTATCACATATAAGACATAAGACTTAAAAGACACTGAGACTTAAATAGGATTTAAGAATGCATATGGTAGACATACAATCAAATACAATGAAAAGAAAAAGGGAGTTGAGGATTTCGACAAGGCCGAAATTGCCAAAGAATCTCGCACAATTTTAAATGAATTATATAAAATAAGAAGGTTAATTAATTAACATTTATCATACATAGCACAATCTGGAGTCGAGTTCGATGTGTACGATAGAATTTGGTGGGAAATTTAGTAGTATGTGTGTGATTTCTTTCGGTGTATGTTACACTTTGCGAAAAAGCGCTTTACAATTGGTGTATAATTCACATTGGCCTCGAATCGTGTGTGTGTGACAGAGAGAGATTAATGTAGAGTTGATTTGATTTGAACTTAGCTAAATAGATATAGATATAGACACACATACATTCACACACAATAAAGAGGAACTCACATCAAAGTGCAAACAGAAAGGGATTATATAGAGGTAATTGCTAAATTTGTTTTTATTTTAGTTTTGGAGTTTATGGCAAGCCCGGGTAGGGGGGTTTGTCCTTAAAGATAATTCGAAATGTTTAGACTGTTTCCTTTTTGTTTAAGTAACATTGATTGGCCAACACACATACATAGAGATACACAGACATATACATTCACGTAACGGAAGTTTAAAGATTTGCACACAAATGGAAAACGCATCTGACTTGCCTCTTTCTTGGACTTGAGTTCCTCAGAATTGAAACTGTTGAGCAACAACGCCAAGAACAAGTTCAGAACCATGAAATTTCCCATGACCAAAGTGGGCAGAAATATGGCAAAGCATGTGGAAGCACCTTGCTGTAAAGGGAATAGATCAATTAGACAGGAACTTGATGTAAATATTGATTAAACAGTACCTCCTCTTCGGCACGCATACAATCCCATAAGGGTTCGATCCATTCACCACATAGAATACGAAAAATCATCATGAACGAATGAAAGAAATCATTGAAGTTCCATCTGTGAGGGGGAAAACAAGGAGAGTCGTATTATATATGTCATTTCATAAGGTATTATGCTATAGATAAATCTACATACCTTGGCACTGGATCTGGATCAAATTTTTCGGGCGTGTAGTCTTTGGAGAACAATTGCATGCCGATCACAGCGAATATATAGATGACTATAACTAGGATCAACGTGAGGTTGCCGAGTGCACCAATTGTCGATATAATGATGCTCAACAGCACCTTCATCGTTGTCCAGGACTGTGCCAGCTTCAAGACCCGCAACTGCAAGAGATACAAATTAGAAAATGCATTTGTATTCAAATCTGTTAAATCAAATCTCTCTAATCCCTACCAGACGCAGGCCCCGCAACACGCTAAGACCGTCGACCAGCTCGAATATTATATCCAGCAGGCTGGCGGTGACTATCAATAGATCGAATATGTTCCAACCGCACAGAAAGAACTCCTTCGATAGAGCCATCAGTTTGACAATGCATTCGAAGGTGAAGATGGACGTAAAAACCTGAGGAGAGAATAGGATTCAAATAGAGAAACTTATGAGAGATCTTCCCCTTACCTTATTGCCCACATCTAGGGCATTGCGAAAGCTCTCGCTCATGCCGTGATGCTCCATGGCCAGAAACGCGGTGTTCAGCACAATGCACAGCGTGATGGCCAGTTCAAAGAGTGGATCTCGCACCACCTTATATAGGCAGTTCTGAAATTGCAGCCAGCTCTCGTAGTCTGCACAACAGTGTACACAGCGATCGCAATTCCGATCGGGCAGATCGTCTATCAAGAAGAAACAATATATAATATAATATAATCTGTTTCAGTTGCTTTCTGCCTTGACCTACCAATCACTACCACCTCGGAGGAGAACTCCTGATGCAGCGCATAGACATTGTGATTCTTGATGCGTGCAATATTCCCATTGCATTTGATGAGGCGCACCTCGCGTGGCGACAGTGCCAACTCCACGGTGGACACATGTCCCAGCTCGTTGGCAATGTCCTGCTCCTCATGATCATCGACAACACCAGAATCATCCTGAGAGGATTCACGATTGACGCCGCCACTTGAATTCGAACTTGTCTGCCTGCTGCTTGTCACCAGTTGCCCCTTATAGTCCGAGGGGTACAGCATATTGGGATTCTTAACGTTTCCCTCGTGGAAGCTAATGCGATTTGTGGATTTCTGTTGTTGCTGTGATGTGGCAGCCTCCTCAGCAGGTTGCTGTTGTTGTTGTTGCATCTGCTGCTGTTGCTGCTGCAGCAATTGTTGTTGCTGCAATTGCTGCAACTGTTGCTGCTCCATTTGTTGGTATTGCTTTTGCGCCTGCAACGTTAGCGCCGATGGACGATCGGCATTGCTATGACGCGGACTTGGTCCTGGACTGGGTGTGGCCGAATGAGATTTGAGATTGCGCTCCTGCTGCTCGATGCCATTGCTGCCATTGTTGCTGGCAGTGTCCTTGCCACCTTTGGTCTTTTTTCGCCGTGTCTTCTTCTTGCTATACGAGGCGAGGAGCACGCCCTTGCGCGAATCAATCTTCTTCTTATTGTTCTTGTTGAGCTTCTTCACATTCAGCACTGAGGGATCAAAGCTGAACGTTGAATCGTCGCGATGATCCAACAGATCCTTCTTGCGCTCCTGCACAGTAGAGACAAATAAGGAATTAACCTTAGAGTTTCTTCCATATGATCTTGTACTTGCCTCATTGGTTATCTCCGCCTCCTCCTCGTAACTGAGCGCGACTACAGCTAACATCAGGTTAATTAAATAGAATGAGCCAAAAAACACAACCACCGTAAAGAATGAGACACTCATTGGACCACATGTTGCTAGCACCTGTAAGGTAAAGATTCCCATCTGGATCAGTTGAGATCTTTCAATAGAGAATCAATCACTTTACCATATTATAGACGTTCTCCCAGTAGTCGAGTGTTATCAATTGGAATGTGGTCAACATGGACCACATGAAGTTGTCGAAGTTCGTGTAGCCGTGATTGGGATTCTCGCCCACGCAGATGCACATGAATCCCATGGGGCAGTGGCGGGCACCGGTCAAATTACCACATAGCATGGGCATCTCATCCTCGTCGTACAGCCAGTTGTCCGTGTCGTTGACCCAACTACAACGGGGGAAATGTAAAGATTACCATATAATAGTCAAGGGAGAAAGTACGCACATTTGCCAATCCAGATGCGACACGTTGCTCCAGTCGGCTGGCACATTCCGCACGCATTTGTTCCTCAGTTCACCCATGTAGACTTGCAGTGCGAAAAGGGCGAAGACCATTAGGCAGAATATAGTCAGGGTCATGACCTCGGCCAGTTGGCGAAAGGAGTGTAGCAGTGCATTGATTATAGTCTTCAGCCCTGGCATTATGGACACCGTTTTCAGCGCACGCAACACACGAAACGTACGCAGTCCGGCCAGATTGCCAACCTCCATGCCAATTGTCGCATATCCACTGGTTATGACCACAAAGTCCAGCCAATTCCATGGATTACGCAAATAGGTATATTTGTTGAGCAAAAAGCCTTTGGCAATGATTTTGATTACCATTTCAATTGAGTAAATGGCTAGGAAGATATATCTACAAGAGTTGAAGAAAATCCAATTAAGATCCGCATTGCTTTTAGGATTAGGTGGCACCTACTCAGCTTCCTCCACAGTCTCGGTCATGGCTAGGAAAATGCAATTGAAAAGAATGGTCGCCATGACGCAGTAGTCGAAGAATTGATTTGTTGCAATGTACACACATACGCGTCGCCATGGACTCCATGGATGGAAGAGGAAAAGGCTTTTGGTGCCCGTAAAGCGATGTATGTAATTCTTGCGGAATCGCTTGGAAACCACACAAAACGTCTGCAAAAAATATTAATAAAAAGAGCTTAATTAAATGTTCACAACGTTACGCGCCAATGAAGAGATGATTTTATAAATTATCGATAACACAAACAGTAACTCTAAGAAATTTATATGCAACTGTTACCGAAAAACAGCCAATAACATATGTTCGATGCTTACTGACATAGCGCTTTTGCTCAGCCAACAGAACTACTCCTTACTGTTAATAAAAAACTACTCATTGTTATCGAATTGCCACTCATTTGCAATAACAGCCCTACTTAACAGAATATTTGCTCAAACAACAGAACTGCTCCACACTTAATAGTTTACCCTAACACAACTACTCGATGCCTGCAACTGTCATATGATTTATCGATACTTTCCAATTGTCAAATACAGCCACGCGAAGGTAGCAAGCTCAACTTCCGTTTTCCAATCGTTCTTTCGTTCTCAAGTCGTCTTCGTGACCAGAAGGAAAATGAGAGCTAAGGTAAAAATAAAAAATTTGCAAGTTGCCACACAAAAATATAGTGAAAAACACAAGTGTTTTTTTAAATTGTAATAAGCACAAGTGTAATTGATATAGTAATTAAACATTGTTTATGTTATTTATTACAGTGGCGTAAGAAGCGTATGCGTAGGTTGAAGCGTAAGCGCAGGAAGATGCGTGCACGTTCCAAGTAAATGTTGCCGTCGCCCATTGAGAGTGGTGAGTATCCCCCATCTACTGTCCAGTGGAGCGCTAGCGCTCTCTTAACGTTATTACGTTGCTTATCGTGTGTTTTTCTGCTTTTTTACAGGAACTTTTGACTTACAAAAATAAGCAAGCCGACTGGGTCATACAAAACATACCCGAGAAGTAATTTTGCGCTAAAAAATGATTTTGAAAAAATTCACTTTGAAATTTTAAGCAGAAAATAATAAAATTACTGGTCTTCCAAAAGTTCCCGAAAAGCCCCCAGAGTTGTGTGTGTTAATTTGTTAGTGAAATAGAAAAGCTAACTGGAAAGATCTATAAGCGTGTTTTTTCGACCTAACCAAATTGTGTTTGTAGTTGGGCTTCGCGTTTGCTTCGGGCTTGCAACAGAAAGAGAGACGAACAATACGGAGAAGAAAGGAAACAGCAGAGCCCATGTAATTCCACACGCGTCTGTTGGTTCTCCGCGTTCTCATGCTTCCAAATAGCTGGTTCACTCATAAAGGCAGGCACCATTGACTACAGTAAGTATTGTAATTCTGCGCACACCTTGAGATTATACACGACGTGGGTTGATGGACCAGTATCTCTCGAGGGGAATTCATTATGGACAAATCGATGTCTGCTCCGAGTAGTTCTGTTCATTAGCGCTGCGATTTCCTCAATTAAATATGCCGATTCGGCCAGGGGCACCCAAGTTAAGGTTGACAAGGGATAATCAAATGCCTGTCCGCCCCCGCACATACGAAGGTCGTTCGTTTCGGGCCGACTAAGCAGAAATTTTAATGTAAAAAGCACAAATTACGATTGGGCCCTTTTCCCCCTATCTCTGTGTGTGTGTGTTTTGTAAATTTGCATGTGCTTTTTGCCGTCCGTTTTGGTTAAATGTTTCTGGAGGTAATGGTGGGGGACAAGAGTGTAAGAAGAAATAAGCGTGCTAAATGAAAAGTTCTGTAGCCTCTTGTAAACTGTGAATGGAGATTTGGGTTTAACATTACGGAACATTTCCAACATGGCCGACATGCGGTTGTCTTATCAGAGCTACATGTTTTTCTATGTTTGCACATTTCTGTGCGGTTCTTAGCCGGCATAAAGTGCCCCATTAAATGCTATTAAGCACTTTGATTTTCCGTTGCCTCCCTCTCTGTTCACTCACACACGTACTTGAAATTGTGTGTGTACATTAGCATTTTGGCGTTGCCATGCAAGCGTGCGTGCAAATGTCTGGCAACATTTCGTTACATTTGCGCCAGCCCTGGAGGCAGCGCCGCCATTTGAATGCATATTTACGTTGATTGTTTCTCTACCTCTGACCCGTTGAAAATATTTGGAAACGACACGTGTACATGTCAGCACATGTACTTGTATGTGTGTGTATATGCAGTGTGTATGAGTGTGCCGCCAAGTCTTGAGTAAACTTGCATGTTCGTCTGTAATTTGTCCAGTCCTGCTGGGCTGGCTGCTGCATAAGGCGTCACACACAGGGTGGGGCAGCACCAGCCAGGGTTGCCAGCGAGGTGGGGGGCAGTTTGTTTAAGCCACCGTCACGTAAATAGTGTTGTCACACTGCTCTGCTGCTGCTGCTCGGCCTTTTTAAAGGCAAACTGTGCATGACCCATTTCCTTTCCGCAATGTGTAATTGTGTGGCAGTATGTGTGTGTGAGTGTGTACTTGTATTTGTATTAATATTAGTCTCGTTCTTTGCTGCGGCAGTGTTGCTAAATTTACTCTCACTTTTGAGCACATCTTTATGTGTGTGAGCGCGTGCAAGTGTGTGTGTGTGCGCTAGACATTATGCTGATATCCTCAAGTGCCCCACGAGGGCTGTTCTAACCGTTTGCATTTCCATTAACCTCAGTTTGGCATCAAAAGTGCATTCGTTTTCATTAAGTCGTTGCATTTGCACTTTTCTATACAATTCTAAATACAACAACAGCAACAAAAAAGGTAGCGCGTTCCATTTCCGCCTGTGCCACTTGTTTGCCAGGCAGCAGGCACAGGGGGTGGGGGGGGGTCGCAGCGCTGCTTGAACTGGCACACAAAATACCCTGTGTGACTTATTAATTAAAGGGAATGCAAATGGCAATGGGCCAAATGCAGCATTTTAATTTATGTTGTTGTTCTTGTTGTTGCTGCTTTGTTTTGTTTCGCTTTCGTTGTTGTTTTCACTTTTGTTTTGTTTTTGTTTTTGTTTTTTTTGGTGCGCTGGGCGTGCAATTCGCTTGCCACGCTAATATGCATATGAAAAGGAAAGAACTAAACGAAGGGAGGTGGGGGGAGAGGGGAAGAAGGGAAAGGGGTTCGGTGACTTACCTCTTCGTATATGAAGGTGTCAATCTCCTCGAGCGGCTTGCCATACATGTGCTCCGGAAAGGGCTCAAATTTGCGGGGCAACACATCGCCATCCTCGACGGAGGCCTTGGTGCGGGGATGGAAGCCATATTCGCGCACCAGCTGAATGTGGCGGTTCTCGTGCTTGACCTGCGACTTTTGCGTGTAGGCAACGACTTGCTGTTTGGCCACTGTAACAGTGAGAGAGAGAGAGAAAGAGAGAGTACGAGTAAGAGGGGGGAACAATGTATTGTTTTTTTGGGAGTGCACACGAAATCATTATAATTAAGCAGTGTTATTTTGATATGGCCAAAAAGATTTGTCATAAGATTTATAGAGTGGAAAATTTGAATTACCTTAACTAGGGTAATCCATTCATGGCACTCATATCATGCATTAAATGAGGTTATAAACGAACTCAATTAAAAGCACCAAGCATCGAACATATAGAGTACTCAAACAGCGGAAAGTACTCGCCAGATGCCTTCGGTTTATTATGACCCCAGAACCCGTTGCTTAGTTTTATACAGTATCTAAGCTATCGACCGATTTGTGCAACCAATTTAAACATTTCTTGTAGTAAATATGTAGTTTTTAGATGATACTTTTTCTTTTTACGCAACTAAACTATTTGCCCTTTATATACTCTCAAAAATGGTATAGTTTTCCTAATCGGTCAAATTCCGTCTTTAGTTTGTTGATTCTCCTTATATATTCTTGAAATGTTAGCGCTATATTATCTACTTTAGCCAACAACTTAAACTTCTGTAACCCGAACAGTCTTCATTTCTCTAGGCTACCACAGAACTTGAATAGCCTTAGAAGAACTGGATAATATTCAAAAGAGTCGTATGTGTAGAAATATATGGGTAATCTGTACGAGTATATTTTCTTTATTTCTAATTCCCTTAGATGTCTACGAATAGTGCTATGAATTCACCAACTGTTCAATTACTGCAAGCACTGGGAGGCGGAGTATCTGGAGCAATCACTCGCTTTATATCACAACCCTTTGATGTACTGAAGATACGGTTTCAGCTGCAAGTGGAACCATTGAACAAAAGTCAAGGGTCTAGCGCCAAATATCATGGCATGCTACAGGCTGTAAATTCGATATATGCTGAGGAGGGTATTCGCGGCATGTGGAAGGGTCATTTGCATGGTCAGGTGATGAGCATAACATATGCGGTTGTCCAGTTTTGGTCATACGAGCAGTTTCGAACCCTGAGCAAACAAT
This sequence comes from Zaprionus nigranus, assembly GCA_018903425.1. Classification (NCBI taxonomy): domain Eukaryota; kingdom Metazoa; phylum Arthropoda; class Insecta; order Diptera; family Drosophilidae; genus Zaprionus; species Zaprionus nigranus. The sequence goes on along the minus strand of JAEIGD010000011.1, from coordinate 628,419 downwards.
ATAAATTCTTTGTCGATCGTCAGTATTTTACATACTTTCTCTGTGGCGGCATTGCTGGCACTTTGGGGGGCGATTGTGGCCCAACCCTTTGATGTGGTTAGGACTCGTGTCGTTGCCGCAGATCCGCATAGTGGGACAAGTAAACTGAATCCGTTGACTGGCATCTTTACGGTGTTGAAATCGGATGGTTGGCGTGGTGCCAATAGTGGCTTGGCATTGACACTATTGCAGATATATCCCCTGGTTGGTGCCAATTTCGTGGTATATAAATCGCTAAACGAAATCTATGCCCTAATGTATGAATACTATTCTGGTAAACCGACTAAACACAATATACCTGGCGTAATGCTTTTCATTAACGGCGGTCTCTCCGGTATTATCGCAAAGTTTTTGGTCTATCCGGCGGATGTGATCAAGAAACGTTATATGCTTTCGTATTTCACAAAAGACCGAACATCCTTTGGCAAGAATCCCGAATGCACAACAGTCAAACAATGCGTATTGAGCACGTTTCGGAATGAAGGATTCTTGGGATTCTATAAGGGTATGTTGCCAACTCTATTCAAGTCAGGTGTTATGAGTGCATGTTATTTCACCGTATATGACTACTACAATCGTATTGTTACTCAGCCATACAAGCGGGCACATGAGGAGGAAACCCCAAAAAAATATAAAAGAACGAAGTCCAGTTGGTAGCTGTGGGTTTTAATTTCCCTTATGCGGTTAGATTCATTTGTAAAATTGCATATATCCAAATTTATATATTACATTTAAATTCATAAACTAAAGTATTGCAAAATAAATTGAAGTAATAAAATTTACGAGTATGTAAACCCAATTTCTCTATATACCAATTTTACTGAGTGTAAGCTTCTCTGATATTTGAGTATTGATAGTATAAGGTTATAAGATTACTTATCTAACTTACAGACTATGGGAGTCTTATAACAAAGAATATTCTATATAATATTCTATTTAATATACTTATATTATATTTATTATTATACTCTGTACTATACTATATTCACATAATCTTTGCATATTGTTTATAAGTTTCATTAGATTACTTTCTATCAAACAAGACTTAGAAAAGACAAATAACCATTACCATTATTCAATGCTTAATTAGCGATATTAATTGACCTTTAGTTTCCATAACTTTTCCCATAAGATCTGGATAGGTTGATTAATTGGCTGTCAAAGTACAATGTTGTGATAGGGTTGCGCTCAATCTAACTAGTTCTATTGATTTAATATACACGTTTATACCGATAAATTTCAATTTAAAATATATTTAAAAAAACGACCTATTCCAAAAATCAAGGGAGATTAAGATGTCTGAGTATATGTATATCTAAATTGCTTAAGTTTTAAGTCAACTTAAATTTGATATTAACAAATCTGGATAGATTAATTAATCACTCTATCAGAACTACTACTAACAATAAGTATTGTAGATGAAATAGCAACTCTAGATACTCATTAGGTTATAGATATTTCTGCCTTATTGAGACCTAACCAGTAAGAAAGCAACAGTCGCGCAGCACGCGACAGTGGGATACCCTTCGACCTATGTATGTATGTTCCTATGTATGTACCATATATGTATGTACATATGCACATGCTTTGAAATTAATCCCGACAGATGGCGCTCGCGCTTTGCGCTCGCCCGCCTCCCTTGTTAGCTGACAGAAGCACTTGGTTTTATGCTCATACTTTCTTAAATAACTTCTGTGTTTATTGTCCGATCGGATTGTAATTTGGAGACTACGTAGATATTTCATTCAGCTTAGTATATGTTAAAGTCAGAAAGTTGTATCTTTTATACAGCGCTTACAAATTGAGTTCAAAAATTAATTTATTGATTTGCGGGGGCGGTGGGCGTGGCACTTAACATTTGAAATAAACTTGATCTGCGCCGAGTACATAGGAACCTTCATTCCAAATTTGGTGTCTCTAGCATTTATAATAGCTGAGATCTGTGTGTTCATCTGGTCAGACGGACATCCGGACATCCGGACATCCGGACAGACAGACAGACATGGCTCAATCGACTCGGCTAGTGATCCTGAGCAAGAATATATATACTTTGTGGGGTCTGCCACGCCTCCTTCTGCCTGTTACATACATTTGCATTTTTGCACAAAGTTAGTATACCCTTTTTGACCATTTTCAATGGTCGAAGGGTATAATAAAATACACAAATAAAATGAATAAAGAAAAGACAAATCACAGATTTCTGGCACTGTTTGAAACCTGATTCCGTTTAAGGCTCGCTCAAATTATCTAATCAAACAATGATTGCTCTCGATCGAAATTGCGTCGAAACACGACGATGACGTGGTAAGCCTCGTGGTAGTAGTGTCTCGTAAGCAGCTTCATCGAGAGCATCTCTGCGAATCACTTTCACCCCCTCGTGACATAGCTGGGGCCCTCTGGTTGTGGTCATGACCAATCCAAAAAAGACGACAAGACATTGTGCTCTTAAATTATTACACTACAAGTTTATTTTGTACATCGAGGGGTCACGATGAGTGGAAAAGGGGAGCGCGGGAGGGGAGAGGCAATAATCCCCCCTCTCTCTCTAATGGTTATATAAATACGAAGCAGATGTGGTTCGTGGAAATGTGTGTGTGGATGAGGAGAGAAGGTGCATCATAACTTAGCTAACCAAATGGGCCATGAACATGAACATAGACTAGATGACCAGTGGCCATGCCTGTGGGTAGGGAGGGCGTGGCACTTAGGACCAACTGGAGCCGGCACCAGACCAGCCACCAGCAGGCGCAGAGTAGCTGTAGCCACCACTGCCGCTGCCGCCTCCTCCAGAGCCACCATGCGAGCCACCGCTGGCTGCTGCAATGGCCACAGTATCATCATGTGCCCCATGTCCACCGCCGCCGCTGTAGCCTCCGCCGCCACCGCCGCTGTAACCACCATAGCCGCTGCCGCCGCCGCTGCTGTAGCCGCCGCCGCTGCTGTAGCTGCTGCCACTGCTGTAGCTGCTGCTGTAGCTGGAGCCACCACCGCCGCCGGACCAACCGCTGGCAGGAGCAGCATAGCTGCTGTAGCCACCATCGCCAGAGGAGCCATGCGAGTAACCACCAGAGGAGCCCGAGGATGAGGAGGTAGAAGCAGCTACCACAGCAGCCAAGTGTGAGTCATCGTGTCCGCCGCCATAACCACCACCGCCGCCGCCGCCGCTGCTGTAACCACCGCCGCTGCTGTAGCCACCGCTGTAGCCGCCATAGCCGCTGCCGCCGCCGCCGTAGGAGGAGGCGTCTGAGGTGGCTGCAATAGCTGCAATGTGTGCAACTCCATGATCGTGTCCACCACCGCCGCCGCCGCCTCCACTGCTGTAGCCAACAGCACTGCCGCCATGTCCGCCGCTAGATCCTGCTGCAGCAGCAATAGCTGCAATCTTGGCATCATCGTGTCCACCACCGCCGCCGCCGCCATGAGCATGACCATGATCGTGTCCACCGGCGCTGTAGCTAGTGACATAACCGCCACCACCACCGCTGCCGCCGTAATGACCACCACCGCCGCCAGAGGAGGAGCCATGATCCTCAGTGATGACTGCAAAGGTGCTTACATGACCACCACCACCGCCGCCGCCGCCGCCTCCATAGTGACCACCTCCACCACCGCCGCCATGACCACCACCATGACCATGATCATGAATCTCATAGGCAGCAAAGTCGCCACCGCCGCCGCTGCTGCCATGATCATGATGATGCTCGTGGCCATGATCGTGACCGCCGCCGCCGCCGCCTCCACTTTCAGGCAGATGAATGCGAATGTGAACGTGCTCGCGGCCACCAAAGGTGGGCTTGCTCCAGGCAGCCTGCACAGCGAGCAGCAGAAGTAGCTAAGGGAGGGGAAGGGGTGAAGAGAGAAATATTAGGAAGGGGAACCCAAGACGGAAATACGACGGGGATGCACTCACTGGAAGGTATGCAGCCATCTCTCTTGGGTTTGGCTACCGTTTTAACTTGTGTTGTGCTGCTCTCGAGGATTGCCGAAGTTTGCTTGTCTGGCGACTGGGGACAACAACGATGGAACTGTAAATGATTCGGCAAACCTCGCTGCGCTGCGTTTTATACCAGCGAGAGACAACGACAACGACGACGATGACGGGGCTGGTTATGTAACTAGTGCGCGCTGCCGGCCGAGGCAAGTGCAAGAGATAATCTGTAGCTGCTACTCTGCTGTTGCTGCCTCTTGGAGGCTGGCCCCACAAGAGAGTCTGCTTGGTGGTGTTGTTGGTGGTGGTGACGACAACCCAATTCGAAGGCCACATTGTTTCTTCTTCTTCTTCTTCTTCTGCTGTTTTCGTTTTCATTCGACTTGTTTCGGTTCGCTCGAGAGAGTGTTGACCTTTCACACGCAGCGCCCTTTGCCAAAACTTGTTACTCGTCTCCACAAGACAGCCACAGAGAGAGAAAGAGAGAGCAAGAGAGAGAGATCGGGTAACGGGTAGCGGGGGATCTGCTCCACTTTCATCTTGCATCTTCGTCTGGTTTCAGTTTCAAATTTTCAATCGAAAATTGGAATTAATATGCGCAAGTTGACCAGTTCCAGCCGAGGGCCCCGCCTTTCCCTACCTACCAAAAACACCTTGTTGGCAGGCAGGCAGGCAGGTTGTTGTTGTTGTTGTTGTTGTCGGGTTGGTTAGACCGTTAGAGCCGTTAACGTTCAACGTTATTTGATTGTGTTTACGCTTATGCTTATGGTAATATTTTGTTTCCAGCCCAGTCTGAACTTCCTATTGGCAATTCCTTTTGCCACTTAGCCTTGTTGTTGTTGTTGTTGTTGCTGCCCGTGAGCCTTATACAATAATAAACATTCATCGTGAACAACGACAACTTGCATAACCCAACCATCGGTTGGATGCCATCGGGCTTCGTTCGTTCGTTCGTTTGATACGCTTCGTGTTTTCAGTTTCACATTGGCCAAAAAAAAAAACCCTTTGTCTTGGAAAGGGGCAGGCACTGGGGACTGGGACTGGCACTGCGACTGGGTCTGGTACAGTGTGTCTACTATATGTCGAGGAGGGGGTTAACCCATTAACAACCTCATTACATTCAGCGCATTCAGTCAGTTTTGCCAAAGCAATTAAGCTGTCAACATGTGGTGGTAGCGTGTGTTGTTGCTCAAGCTGAAGCTCAAGCTCAAATTGATTTGATTTCCGTAGCACACAATCAAAATTGAATGTACTACTAATCAGTCTAATAGACCTACTGGCATCTGTGGAGGATTTCGATTGTGATTGGACTTGCTGGGGGGAAAGGTTTCGTGTAATTGAGTTAGTTGAGGATTGGGGAATGCGCACGTGAAGCTCCATTGAAGTTGGGCAAGTTCAAGATATGTCTTGGGTAAGACATCATTTTCGTATGGTATTGAAGAGGAACAACTTGGGTTGGTATGTTATCCTCATCTTCAGCTATTTACGAATTGTCTTAGGTTAGTTGAGGATTGTTGAAGCGCTAATTTGAAGTGACAGGGAAGTTGAAGAAGGAAGACATATCTTAGCTAAGACTTTACTCATATTATTTTATGTATTTATATTTATCTATATTTATTTATATTTATTTATATTTATTTATATTTATTAATATTTATTTATTTATTTATATAAAGACTGGAAATTGAAGTAGGTTAGTAGGTATGCAATGCTAACTCAAACATATTGCCCAGTTGTCTTTGATTAGTTGAGGATTGGTACTTAAGCTTACAAGAGGCAGGGAAGTTGTACAGAGAAGAGATATCATAGGTAAGACTTCCCTCACATGTACATATGGTAACTATGCATATGAAGACTGTGAATTAAAGTGGCAAAACTTGAGTTTGTATGCAATGATAATTTAAAGATATTTCCGAGTTGTCTTCATTGTTGTTGATGATGTGTAACTTGTAGTGATATCTTTTTTCAAATAAAGTGCAAAGTAAGACTCTTTGATAAGGTATTTAAGGTCTGCAGACTTAAAGTAGGACAAGCTGGGTTCGTTGAGTAATTTAAAGGTTGTAGGACACTTCAGTAAAGCAATGATAACAAGGAAGTTAAAGAGATATATGTTTTGTGTACTTGGGTACTTGTATCTCTTTGCTACGATATAAGGTACATATGATGTCTGAAACTGAAATCTATGTTTCCTTGTTCCCTCAAAGTCTTAAGCAGAAATTTTCGCTAACATTCATTAAGCATGAGAATGTTAACGTTATAAGTTGAGTAATAGTAAAGATATGACGGCATAAGTTAATAAACTTTACAGATATAAATAAAATTAATATTTTGCAAACTTCTTACTTCGTTTATACTATATTCCTTAAGTTGCCTCCTTATTATACTTTATTCTATATCTTATTTAGAATATATTCTATACCTTTACTCTCCAACTTGAAATACTTTAAAGAGAAACATACTTAAGAGAAATATACTTTATACAAGTATAATCCTTCAATTCCTCTTTAATTTCTGTGCGTAACTAATTTATTTTATTTGATTACATAAAGGATTAAATGCTAAGGTTCTGAAGTTGAGCACCCTGTTGCGCATTGTCTCCTTACGCACCCACAAATGTTTCTCCCTCAAAGGAAACAAAAACAAGTTCATTTTGAAAGATGACAAAGGAGCGCACGTTCTGTGTAAACCCCCAGGGGAGGCAAGGAAAGGCAGCCCGTTTAGAATAATGAGCTATAATCAGCTAGAATTACAAGGGATATTTTCTAATTGTTCTTCCTGAAAAACACAAGAAAGCGCAGCTGTAACTGAGTTTCCCCACTTTGCCCAAGTAAATTTCGTCAGCAGCTTAAAATTACTTTATGACAGCGCGATAAAAGTTGTGAAAAATCACATTGTGAACAAAATGTTGTAAACAATCATGAAAGCAATAACAACAACAACAGACAGAAAATCAATTAACAAAGAAAGAAAGAAAATAATTCGCCTCGGGTTGACCCCAAAATTTGCAGTATTTTGTCATGAATCAGTTGAAATTGGTTGGATGGATGGGTTAAGACTTGCCACCGTCTGTGGCAACAGCAAAGACGACAGAAAGGGAGAGTGAAAAAGAGAAGGAGAAAGAGAGAAGGGGGGGATCAACGCTGGCGCTGGCGAAATTGTTGATTTGCCGCTCATTTCCTCGCTCATTCTTACATCAGCGAGCAGGTCATGGCCAGCGCCCGCATCTGTCTTCCTAGAGTGTGTAGCTGTATCTGTATGTGTATGTGTGTGTGTGTGTGTGCTGCACTTGTATCTGTATCTTTCACTCGCTGTATCTGCTGTCCATTGTTTTGCTTTCGTTTGTTGATTAGTCGCGCCGAGTTTTCATTAGCCCAACGTGTGGGCGGCAATTTTCATTAACGATTCTGCAGATCAACTTATATATATAACATCTATATATTCATGGCATATATAACTACTCGTAACAATGCAAATGAGAGGGGAGAGAAATGTTATGTCTGTCCGATGGGATTGCCAAATTAATTAATACACATTTTGATTTTCATTTCGATTTTGATTCATACGAAATGTAAACAAAAGACCGATAAAATGCCGAGGAGCGCTAAACAATTCAGATACGCAGCATGAGATGCCGCTGCTTACATAAAAACTACTTCAGCAGCAGCAGCAACAACCGCAGCGACAGCAGCAACAGCGACAACAACGAGGGCAGCTGCTACAAATGAAACAAGAGAGAAGAGAAGATAAGAAAGTTCAATGCGATCGCACCGTCTTGCGAATGCTCTGCGGTGTGATGCGATAAGGCTGGGAAGCCGTTGAAGTTAGGTATCCACAGAGGAGATTTATATGATCTAACTTCTCTATAAGGTATGCAAATATGGAATAACTATATGACACGTGGTGTTGGCAGAATCTTTTACAGTTGAGACAACAAAAGGAGAGTTGTTGAAAAGAAAATGAAACTGTTAACTTGAAGTGGAGAGAGAGTGATGGGAATTGGATGATTTATAGATGTTGAGATACAGATACAGATTAGAATCAATAAACTGAACAATATATACACATGAAGATAAAGAAGAACATTGAAGATTCAGAAGAAGGTATAGTTAAATTGCTAGTGAAAAAGATACAGAGAAATAAGTACAACGATATTGATTACTAAATATAAGGATAGACATAGAAAAAGTTAGGATAGATTTAATGAAAGCCTTATATAGACATAAGATAGATAGAAGGAGAGATAGACATATTGAGGTAGACAGAAAGAAAAGAGAGAAGAGATAAAGACAGAACTTAGAGTTATAGGAAGTGACTGACAATTCGTGTTGAACAAGTACATTTTTAGAAATACTGAGAGCTGAGAGGAGAAATACTGAGAGAAAAAGGAGGAAAGAGGAACTATAGGGTTGATCCTGGGTTCTAGAGAATAGAACAAATTAAGATTTAAAGTATTAGTATTTCACAACTTCCTCTATTTCATTCCAAATTTATTCCAAATTAATTCCAAACATATCTAACTGCAGAACAGAATACAAAATTAAACCTTAGTCTACTTTAATAGCTCAAGGAATGTACCAAATGTACCTTTCAATAAACACAAGAACCCAAGCAGAACCTGAGCACGTCACGTTAACTAGTATATAATTGCCAGTTAGCCAGAGAGTCTAAACAGAGCCTAAATAGTTGGCAATTAAACATAAAATGGGGCAGATTCATAAAGCAAGGGCACAATGAGGGGGAATGAGTGGAGAATGCCTTCCCTTGCTGACGTTACAAACATGTTTGCCCAGTGACAATACCCGGAATCTCGTAACTAGTTACAATGATTAGGTAAAACACACGAAATGCATTTCATATACAAGTATATATAAATATATATATATAGTACTACTACCCAGACATTGTAGTATTAAGTCATATACAATATCGTATCGTATCGTGGCTTTGCCTTTGCAAGTCATTAACTATCAGTGAAAATCAAGTTCGTATGTAACATTTGATGAAGATTAACGGGCAATAACAACCAAAAGAGGGAGAGTGAAGGAGAGAGAGAGATGGAGAGAGAGTGATGGAGAGTGTGAGAGAGTTAGCAAGTGGGAGAGTGAGTTGGTGCGAAAGAGGGCTACAATGTGATGGGCAACCGGTTGACGGCGGTCGCACATTAACATTAAATGCAACCGACGCACATCTTCCCCATATTGCATAATGCCAAAAAATGATGGAAAAAACCCGGGCAGGGGGAGGGGCACTGCAAAAGGAGGAACCTGCTTGCAGCAACATCTTCGGCAGATGCGCCAGAGAGGCCACGGCACGATGCGGAAGCAACATGATTCTCAAAAGCAGCCAAGGCAAAGCGAAGTAGTTGAAGGAAATTGCACACAGACACAGATACACACACACACACACATGCACATACACAGACATACACAGATAGACACACACACAGATAGACACACACAGAGATACACTTAGTTATTCGCACAATATCTTTCGTTGTTGGCTTTTCCGAAAGGCAGAAAACGATAAAAAGTCAAAAGGAAAAACCAGTCTCGGTCTCAGTCGCTGTGGCAGTTGCAGCTGCGCAGACCTTTGCACAAGTTCAATGGTGAGTGTCGCGCGAAAGGAGAAGGAGAAGGGGAGCAAAAGGAGGTACCCAGTTGTAAGGGGGCAGCCGACAGGGAGCTCAGTACACTTTCTTTCCTGAAAAAACATGTTGGAAATTAAAATAAAATAGAATGCAGTCCAAGGTAAACTGAAAGCTGAAACTGAAAACTGCAGTAAAATAAATAACAAAACGCAGTAGAACGCAGGAAAAACCGGGGAGCACACACACACACTCACGTACACACAGGGGCACACACACACGTAGAGTTTGCTCTACATATTTAATTAGTTTCCGTTTCCGATTCCATATTTGTAATCCGCTGTCGCTATCTGCTCTGTCTTTGGCCTTTGTGCATTGTGCCCCACTGGTAATTGTTGCTGCCCCCTCCCCCTTCTTTCCCTTGCCTTCTCCCCCCTCCCTGGTAACCTTCTGCCTCTGCTGTGCAGTTTCCAAAAAAGAACGGTTGCGTAACTTATGGCCAGTCATTAACTGAGACTCAATCGGGAGAACGCGTCTGAGCTGAGGCAGGAAGATTGAGAGGCTCCCGGGGCGATTGCGTTTTTAGTTTATCATTTATTTAAATTGCCCTCGAGCATCTTAAGGGTGTTCCTCCCTCGCTGCCTGTGTGTGTGTGTGTGTGTGCGGGGCATACTTGATGCGAGTTCGAGTCAAATTTTATTGAGCTCTGCACACATACACACAATGAACACGAGCTATTTAATTATGCTGATGAGCCAAACACGACTACGACTCGAAGAACACGCACAGAAGAACAGCAGAACACACACACACACACACATACAGAGTAACAGTGGCACAACACTCCTGACCATATCATACAGATTTCACTTGCTCGCACCTTGATGACACCCTGTAGTAGCTCTGTAGGAGTGGATAGGCTGGTGTATGTTCAGTGTAACTCGCTGAGTATGATTGTGCTATCTTGGTTCGGGTAGATCTCTGCTATTAGCAGAGCTAGAGTTAGCAAATTTGGTACACAGATACTAATATACCATACTTATCTAAAGTACTGTGAAAATGCAAGCTAAATATTGGTTTTCCATTTTGGTTCGCATAGATCTCTGCTATTAGCAGAGCTAGAGTTAGCAAATTTGGCAAGAAGATACTACTAAGCTATATACAGCTGAAGCATTTTTCAGATTTGGACTATCATGTAAAGTTTTAGAATTATAAGACATGATACATGACAGCAGCTTTGATTGAAGAATGTTTTTGATCATTTCACATACAGAAAGAGGTTTAGCAAAATATGATAATGTTAATACTTCTCTACTATTATAAACACGCGTAGATGTCTGCTATTCGCTGAGCTAGAGTTAGCAAAGTTGGCATGAAGATACTACAATACATTACACAGATATAGCACTTTTCAAGTTTGAACAGCAACGTACAGTTCAGGAATTATAAGACAATAATATAACATAATAATGATAATATATTGTCATAGCTTTAGTTTCAGAATGTTTTTGATCATTTAAATTGCAGAAAGAGCCTTGACAGAAATAAGATAAGCTCAATACCACTGTCAAAACTGGTTGATCTCTGTTATTTAAATAGGTTAAGGAAGTAAATTTGGCATAAATATACTTATATAAGTTCCACACTTAAAGGTCTTTTCAAATTTGAACAATCATAGACATTTTCTGAGTTTCGTATAGATCTCTATTATAGGCAGAGCTAGATACAGTAAATTTGGCACACAGATAGTACTATATCATACCTATTTAAAGTACTCTTCAAATTTGAGCTGCCACACATTGTTCCACAGTTATAAACAGACTTAATGCAGTATTTTGCACTCAGAAAACTAATGGGTATTAAATAGTCTTGCACAATCAGCGCTAGCTTTCTTTACTTGTTCGTTTTGTTACCTTGCGTGCTGTATTTCTACTAGGGAGGCAGGGGGTGCTGTGGGCGTGGTGGGCCCTGGCGTTGGGCGCAACTTGTGTTTGCCTCTGGGCCAGGTGTCGGTGTCAGAGGGCGACTCTGTCGCTGATTTCATATGCATGCCCAGGCCATGCGCAGATTTGATGGCACCTCCCCCCCTTCTGCCTGTATACTATATACTATATGGGCATGTCATGGTAGGGTGTAGGGAGTAGGGTGCTGTAACTGGCATGTTGCATAGCTCATTTAGTTGGGGGCTCACTTACCTTTATCATCATTTTGCGCTGCCACCGTTTGATCATCACTCATTTTGACTGATTGTCCTTTATTTATCTCGTCTTGTGTTGCCGTCTCTCTCTCTCTCTCTCTCACTCACTCTCTCTGTTGCTCTCTCACTTATTGCATCTCTCTCTCTCTCTCTGTTGCTCTCTCACTCTATTTGTGGCTCCCGCTTAGTTGCTGATTCGCATTGGGATCGTCGTTAATATTGTCGCCTTTGTTAACATTTCTCAGTTCTCGCGCATTTGTTGTGCTTATCACGTGCGGCTCATTCATGACGATGCCTCTAGTCTCTCTCTATATAGTATATAGTACGCTATATATATATATCTGTATATGTGTGAGTCTGTCTGTGTCTGTGTGTGCTATGCATAGCTATGCAAATCTGACGAGTTTGACAGTTTCCAATAATGGCATCGCGTCTCGTCTCCTCTTCCTTCTGCTTCTGCTTCTCCTCCTCCTTCTCGTCGACTGGCTTTTGTCAGTTTTGCCGCTTTCCGCTTTCTTCGCTTTCTGCTTTGTTGCCTTGATTATCCTCGGCTCACATTTTGCGCTGTAAATGAAAAAGGGGAAATGGAAATGAAAGAAAGAATCAGAAGAAGAAAGGCAAGAAAAGGCAGCTTATTAGTTTTGGGCTCATTTAGTTAGCACAAATGGTTGGACTATCAACTAGTTGGGAGTAGTTACCAGGGGGAAAAGCAAGGCCTTTTTCATGGAGATAAATGATTCTCGTATTTGCTTATTAAGCAGCCAGCGAACCAAACTTAATTAAACAACTTTACTTAAGTTAAAGAGTTAAAGCATTGAGCAAAAGTTCAACTAGTTTTCCTTTCTATTGTTTCTGTTATAATCAAAGTATTTTCAGTTTCATTTCAACTGAAATGTTTTGAAGAGTTCTGTTAGCTTATTACATATTTATGCTTTGCAAAAAACTTCTCTCAATGTGCTGAGCACTTTAATGAACATTTTGGCAACCTTGTGAAGTTTTTAACAGTTTAATAATTTAGGGAAACTAAGCTATGGTCAGCTAAGAAGCTGCCCCAGCTATTGCAAAAGTTTTTTTTGGATATAATTTATACTATAATAGAAAGTGAGTTGAATTGTGAAAAGTTTTCGGAGAACATATTCTTTGAGTTCCGTTGAAAATGAGCTCAAGACTTGAGGTACCTTGAAAACATTTACTCAAAATCTTCTTTGCAAACTATTTTAACAATTCTAGAAACGTATTCCATGTGAAGAAATTGCAAGAAATATTATATAACACATTTTTAAAGTTTAACCAGTAAGAAAGCAACAGTCGCGCAACACGCGACGTGGGATCACCCTTCGACCTAGTATGTTCCCGTGTAGTTTAATTTCTTAAATTCATACACATATGCATATGCATATGCTTTGAAATTAATCCCGACAGATGGCCTGTGCTACGCGCTCGCCCGCCTCCCTTGTTAGCTGACGCACTTGGTTTTATGCTCATACTTTCTTAAATAACTTTTTGTTTATTGTCCGATCGGACTGAAATTTGGAGACTACGTAGATATTTCATTAAGCTTAGTATATGTTAAGTCAGAAAGTTCTATCTTTTAAACAGCGCTTACAAATTGAGTTCAAAAATTAAATTATGATTTGTGGGGGCGGTGGGCGTGGCACCTAACATTTGAAATAAACTTGATCTGCTTGATCCACACAGGAGTCTTCCTGCCAAATTTGGTAACTCTAGCTTTTATAATAGCTGAGATCTGTGCGTTCATACAGACGGACAGACGGACAGACGGACAGACAGACAGACATGGCTCAATCGACTCGGCTAGTGATCCTGAGCAAGAATATATATACTTTGTGGGGTCTGCCACGCCTCCTTCTGCCTGTTACATACATTTGCATTTTGCACAAAGTTAGTATACCCTTTTTGACCATTTTCAATGGTCGAAGGGTATAAACAACATAATCTATGTGAAATCTTAGTTCCACAGTAAGAATTTTACATATAAAACTGCTCAAAATTATATATAAAACACTTTCAGTGCTCTACCAACATCATAAATATTTAAAACTATTGAAGTTAAAACTATTGAACTATTTCTAGAGATTACTGTGATATGTTCAATGTAAATATTAAGATAAACTTGGCAGTTATAGATAAAGTGTCCTATCTACTATATTATAAGTTGTCCTACATGCAGAATAATAAATTGTTATTTTAACTATATCATAAATTTCTCTTTTACTTCTCTATATATTAAATAGATTCCATAGAGAAGAGATGACTTAATCAAAGTGAAATCAAAGTAACTTTGCAGTTCCCTCTACCTCCTACTCTGTGTTTCTCTTTCTAGAATATTTCCCATGGTTCCTTTACACTCTGTCAATTCTAGGAACGAAGTTCTACCCCCGCCTCGATTGTATTTAATGTTGCATGCAACGCGCAGTTGCCTCATCGTCTGTCTGAGGTTTCAGAGAGTCAATCAATTGGCGCAGTCATTAAGCGGAAATTGCGAAGCGCTAATGCGGCAGCTTAAGACACCTACACGGCTTACGTATGTGCGCAATACGTTTACGTAACAGACACACACACACGTAACACGTAACACATGACACGTATGTGTCGTATGTGCGTATCAAGTACGTAACGGAAAAGATAAACAGGGCCAAGACGAGGCCGGAAAATGTGAACGCTTTAAGACTTAAAGCTTCACAAAGATAAAGTTAATTAACATTATGGCATCAGGCACAGACGCACACACACTCGAGAGAAGAATAAGAGGGAGAAGAGGGGGGAAGAGAGGTAGATAGAGGGACACACGGAGCACCCACACGGCGGCAACTTACAACAAGAATTGATAAATGGCGCCGAGCAAAAGGCGAACAGCAGCAAAAGAAGATGAAGCAGCAGCAGCACCAGCAGAAGAAGAGGGGGTAGAGGAGGTGGTGGGGAAGAGGGAGAGGGGGATAGGTAGTCAAGGAGGCCACGCTTGGATGCTGCTGAGTTTGCTTGCTCAGCTTTTGTGTGTGTGCGGCTTGTTGTAGTTGATTGTTTGCTTGCTTGCTGATGCTGTTGTTGTTGTTGTTGCACGTTGTTGTTGCTGCTGCACGTTGTTGTTGCTACTGCTTGCCACCGTTTGTAGGTAGGCCTGCTTCCTGTTGTGTTTTACAAACTTCTTGACATGCCGCCTGACGACGACGACGACGGCGCGCGACGATGTTGGCGAAATGGAAAACGTTAGATGAAGTGCCATAAAATATTCAATATCAAGTTGCTGCGTCGCCAGCGAGCACAGAGAGCGGGCATAGTGCCAGGTGTGCTCCACTTGCCCCACCTGCCTGCCTCCTGTCGGAAGTCACACTGTGATTGGCAGCAGGGAGGGGGGAGGGGTGGGGAATTACAGCCACAATGCAGTCATAAAGGCGAGTGGAAGATACTTAGGGAACGTGCGAGCGCCGATAAGAAAATGGCCAAGGCAGCCAGCAGCAAGCCGCAGCAGCTCAAAATCAGTAAGCTCCCCTTCCCCTTACTTCTCTCTCCCGCCTCTGCACAGCTATGCCACGCCCCCTGACGCCCCTTTAGCGCTTTGCTAAGCACACAAATCGTCAAAATATTTTTATTACAACAATAAGCGCAACACACGGAACGTATTAACAGTGCGCTAACGAAGTTTTTATGGGGGCGTGGCAGCTGCTAAGCACGCAGGGGGTAGGGGAGGGGCGTGACCTCAGGGGAGTAGTGCGGAGGATGGGGGCAGAGTGAAGTGGGGCTGCTGCTGTTGCTCTTGCTTTAAAGCGCCAGGAGAGCTGAAGCTGCCCGTGCTGCGCCTTAAGCTATGCTACACTTGCTTTCGCTTTCGCTCTCTCTCTCTCTTTTCTCTCCCTCTTGACTTCTGCTTATTCCTTCCATTTCGCTTTTAGCCCCGTTCGTGCGCTGGTTAAGTGCACATCAAGCGCTAATTTATGGCCCCAAAAACGTTGGCCACGTTGGCCACAGCAACCGCAGCAAGCAGCGGCAGAGGCAGCAGCAGAAGGCGACCGCAAAGCGCCCGCACCGAGGCAGCACATGGTCAAACACACACAAACAAATAAACAAAAAACACAGAAGTTAGAGTTTGCGGGGAGTGGGAAAGAGACAGCAATCAATTGAAATGTTCAATGAATATTTTACCTTTAATTGCCTCACATTGCATTCTTTGCTGCTGCATTTGCATTCTTGTACTTGTTGTTGTTGTTGCTTTTTTGGGATTCGCGTTGTTGCGGCGCTTTATGTAATCGTCAGTCACACGCAGTCGTACATACACACGCACAGTGGGACACGCACTACATGCAGGCAGCACTAGCAGCGGCAGCTGGCGCAGCAGCAGCGAAGGCGCGTGTACTTATACTGTGTGTGTGTGTACGAGCAGTGCACGTGTGTGCAGTGTGTGTGTGTGTGTGTTTGTTGGTATGTGTATTTACATTTCAATTTTACACTAGTTTTCTATTTTTATACGCATTGCACTCTGCAATGTTTCTATTTCCACTTTCTGCACTTCACTTTGTCGCTTTTTCTTTCTCTCTCTTCTGTTGCTCTTGCACTGCTTGGCTTGCACACTCTCACTCTACTCTTTTGCTCTCTTTGCCTTTGAGCTTCACTTTGACTGCGGTAACGGCGACGGCGACTTCAATTTGCCTCAGCTGGGCACACTTTTGTTATTATTATGGCGCACGCTGTTGTTGTTGTTGTTGCTGCTGTTGTTTTTGGTGAATATTGTTGTTATTGTGATTTAGCCAGGCAAATGTGTTTGTGACTGTGCCTGTTGTTGTTGCTGCTGTTATTGTGACTGTTCTGTCCCTGTTGTTGCTGCTGTTATTGTTCTGTTCTGTGCCTGTTGTTGCTGCTGTTATTGCGACTGTTCTTGTTGCTGTTATTGTATGTGTGCTGTTGATGTTGTTGTTGTGTGTGTGTACTTCTATTTTACATTAATTACATTTTTATTTTAGTCGCAATCGTCAACTCTGTGCAACAATGCCGCGGCGAAAAAAAAGCACTGGCACGCACATTGTTTGACACACAAGCACACACACACATGCACGCATACAGGCAGGCTAGCAGGCACGCACACACACACACACCTTGTGAGCCGAGAAGTGTTATTACAATTCACTGTTGATTTCTTCTTCGCTGCTGGGCGAAGCAGGAGAAGAAGGAGTAAGAGGCGCTAGAGCACCACGACGTGTGCAAGCGAGAAAGCACGAGGCACAGGCGTCACAGTTAGCTTTGTGTGTGTGTGTGTTTGTGTGTGGAGCTCGCTGTTTGCCTGTGTCTGTGTGTGTGTGGCTCGTGCGAAAGAGCGCGAAAATGTAGGTTAGTTTCCGTTTTATCCTGTTTTACAGTAACAGCAACAACAACAACAACAAGGCAGCACGGTCTATGCACATTTCACTCTATTTTTGGGCGCAGAAGACTTTTTTCTCCACTGCTGCTGCTGCTGGTGCTGCACTTGCGAGTGGGCCACGCGCTGTATGTGTGTGTGTGCGAGTGTGTAGGTGTATGTGACAGTGTGTTGGTGTATTGCTTGTCTCAATCTCCGTGTCCGTGTATAAGTTTCCTTTTTTTTTTCCTTTTGCGTTAGTTCTGCGTGTCTGTGTGTGTGTTGTGTTGCTTTCTGTCTGTCTGTGTGTGTTGCTTTCTGTCTGTCTGTGTGTTGTGTGTGTTGCGTTTGCTTCTTTTTTTGTTTGCGTTTTTTTTGTTGCTTTTATTATTTTATTTGTTTTTTTTTGTGGTTGTAGTTGTGTCTCGCTCTACGGACGCGTGCATTGCCAGGCGCGACTGCTCGATTCTAAGGTTCGTTGGTGACTGAGCCGAGCCGTCGCAGCCGCAGCAGCAGCAAACGGGTTTTCCTTTCCGTTTGACGTAATCTGCAGGCACAGGCACAACGGCAACGGCAGGCAACGCGTCAGAGCCGAGAGTCGTGCCAAGAATTTTTCCCTTTATTTGAAGCGCACATGTCCTGGCAGGGCAATTTGCTCTCGGTTCTTCGGCTCGTCGTGCCGCGTGCTTCGTGCCGCATGCCATGTGCGTGTCGCAGTGTGTGCGTATATGTGTGTGTGTGTGTGTTTTGGCCAAAATGTCAAAAGCAACGACCGCAGGCCAACACATACACACAAACACCAACACACACACACACACACACACATAAAGAGAGAGAGCTGTCTTGGCACAGTTTCTCCTGCCGGCATAAACAAATGCGCTGCTGGCCATGTTCAACAAATTACCCAGTATTTTCCCAGTATTTATGGATATCTTTTGCTGCTGTTGCTGCTGCTGCTCTGCCTCTGCTGCTGCTGCCTCTACTGCTCTGCTGCTGCTGCTGCTACTGCACCGCAGGCACCGCTGTCTAAAAATGTCAAAATTATTAAGCCCGAATCGGGGACACACTAAGAGAGAGAGAGAGAGAGAGAAAGAGACTAACAAAAGAATTGCTGCGTACTCGTCTCGCTGCGTTTCGTTTATCATGTTTATCACACATGTCGCATACGTAATATGTGTGCAACGTATGCGTAATATTGTAAGACAGCCTTGACAGTGCGCCCGATCAGCAAATTTCAAAGCAAAGTTCACAGAACGTTCGCACTATACAATGTTTGTTACTTAATTATTATCGGAAGTGGACTTTATCAGTTTGAAAGAGAGAGAGAGGAGAGGAGAGATGAGGGAGAGAGAGAGAGAGAGGTTGTAGAGCGATGAGAATGATTAAGTGATAGCAGAGTAGAGTGGAGAGGCGGATCTTTCAAGTTGAGCTTAGGCTACTGATAAGGAAATGTTACAAAACATCACGTGCTTGCGAGGGTGGCTTAAGTAGTTTGCATTACTTGAATATATATTGCAAATTGTTGATATTTGTTTCCTTTATCAGTTAAGAGAAAAAGAGAGACGTGAAGGGGTAGACGTATCTTGCCCAATGAGCTGTCAAAACTCTAGTTCTTTCAATTGCCCTGCCTCTGTTACTCTATCTAACTGTCTGTAAAACTCTTCCGCTTCCTTTCTTATACTCTGAAAACTAAAAAAAGTCTGTTAAGGATGATAAGTACGATTTAATTGTAGATTAAGTATATCACTTAATTTATTTGTCTCATTGTTTAAGTCTCTTCTTTTCTGATGTATAAAGATGGAAAAATTCTTACCAGCACAAAGTTGCTTATGTTTATCTCTCTCATTCCCTTCCTCTTTTTTTCTCTGCCTTTCCCTCTATTTGGCCCTCTGAGTCTTCCACTCTTTAGCTCTTCCTTTCTCTGTCTTTCTCTGCTTGACTCTCTTCCCTTTCCATCTCTCACTTTTTCTAATTGAATAAATCGATATTGCATACTATGAACTTAATTAACCACCCACGCACATTCGATCGTCAGCTACAAATGAAGGCACAACTTGCCGCATATGCTCGCGTTCAGTGCGCGGCAAGAGCTCACAGCGTACGGAAGCTGGAGAAGAAGCAGCAGAGAGTAGAATCAGCAACGTATATAACGAAGTACAACGCATTATACTGGGCTGGAGATAAGCTCAACCCGGGATTGCTTGGTTATCAACTACAGCTGCCGCGCAACGGAAACTCACTTGACTAAGGTCTCATCGCATCCCCAACTCAACTAAGGCTCTAACTCCACTCCCCTGCACTGCACCACCATGTGGTGCTCGTACCTGCTGCTGCTACTCCTAGCAGGAGCTCTGTGCTGTCACTGTGGCAAGGTGCCTACGCCATCGAATCACACGGAGAACTATGAGAAGGCCACACGGGACATACTCGATGTGGCGTCGCAGCGAATGCGCACAATTTGGGATATGAAACGCCGCATCTTTTTGCAGCTGACATCGAAGGGCAAGTCCCCACTGGGTGCTGGACAGGCGCCGAGCAAGCAGGAAGTGGAAATGGAAACGTATCGTTTGATGTACGAGTTGGCGGCGAATTTGAGTGTTATCCCAGTGGAGCAACTGCGTGATCCGCTGCTGCAGCGACGTGTGCAACGTCTGGCGAAGCTGCAGCTGCAGGGACTGAAGCCGGAGGCGTACGAGCAGTCCAAGGATTTGCTGCGTACCATGCAGAACTTCATTAGCGGTCACTTGGTCTGCACCCCATGAGGAATGCACTGCCCGGCGGCCCTTGGCAATGTATCCGCAGATCTACAATCTGAATATGAGGACTAAGCGCTATGAGGATCTTCAGTTCAATTGGTTTACCTGGCGCAAGGAAATCAATCTCAACGAGGTCGCCAAGACCACGTTCATTGAGTATGTGCGTCTGCTGAGGATTGCGGCTACGTACAATGGGCATGTGACGCCATCGCGCACTTGGTATCTGAACTTTGACACGGAGAACTTTCAGGCTGAAATGGAGGCGGGTGAGTAGAAAGAAAGGCAGAGAGAGAGAAGGGATAGTTAGAAAGACAGACGGATGGAGAGACAGATAGATGGACAGACAGATAGACAGAGAGATGGAGAGACAGACATATAGAGAGGGAGACGTACAGGCAAAGAGGGAGTGTACAGGCAGAAGCGAGGTAAGAGGCAGAAGGCGAAACCAAAAGAGTCGAAAGACAGACAACAAGAGTTAGAGACAGACAGACAAGAAGTCAGACAGGCAGAGAGGGCAGATGGATAGACAGAAACCGGAGAGATGATAGAATAGAGGCAGACAGACGGAGGTAGACTGAAAGACAGTCAAACAGACAGAGAGAGGCAGACAGACAAACAAATAGATATACAGACAGACAGAGAGACAGACAGAGAGACAGGCAGACAGAGAGACAGACAGACAGAGAGACAGACAGACAGACAAGAGACAGACAGACAGAGAAAGGAAACAGACAGAGATGAAGCAGAAAGATGGACAGACAGAAAGACGGAGATACTCCAGACAAAAAGACAAACATATAGACAAATAGAGAGAGAAAGACAGAGAGAGAAGGACAGACATATAGCCAGAAATACAGAAAGATGAACGGATGGAAAGACAGACAGAGAGACAGCCAGAGAGACAAAGATGCAGACAGACAGATGGACTGACAGAATGACCGACAAGCAGACAGGTGGAGACGGGCAGACAAAGAAATGGATAGACAGACTGGTAAACAGACAGACAGACAGCAGACATACAGACAGGCAGACAGACAGACAGACAATACATACACAGGCAGATAGATAGACAGACGATCACATAGAGACAGACTGAAAGTGGCAGACGGACAGACACACAGACAGACGGAGACATACAGACAGACGGAGAGAGTTAGACATTCATATAGAATCCTCACTGATCTCCCTCTTTTCCTTCTGCACAGTCATCTGGGAGATTATGCCGCTCTACAGGGAACTGCACGCCTATCTGCGCCACGCTGCTCGCTTGACCTACCCCAAGGCCGACTTCAAAGATGATGGCGCCATTTCAGCGCCCGTGCTGGATCAGATGCTCTCGCAGGCCTGGTATCCGCATCAGATCTTTGAGACACCCTTCGCCAAGGAGCAGTTGCCCTCGGTACATCATCGATTGGAGGAGGTGTTGGTCACGCCGGTGAAGATTAACAAAAAGGCAGCAGAGTTCTTCGAATCCCTAGGTCTCAATCATATGAGCGAGTAAGTATAGCTGGAGAAGAAGACCATAAGCAGTTATTCATAACATTCCCCTACCCCACCCCTCAGTGGTTTCTACGAACGCTATTCGCGTCGCATGAACGACGAGGAGGGCGGCGTGGATTGCAAGTCGCAGGTTTATTACTTCCCACCAGATGTGGCGCTGCGCTACTGCCCCAAGTTGGACTACAAGAAGATGATACAGATCCATGGCACCATGGCGGAGTTGCAGTACAATATCTACAAACGCAACTTGCCCTTTGGCCTGGACTCGGAACCGTGTCCTGGGTTTGGTGCTGCGCTGGGAGAGACAGCTGTGCTGGCTTCGGGTACACCACGTCATCTGCATCGTCTTCACATTCTGCTCAACGACAGTCTGTCGGAGCATCAATCCCTCAATCGTCTCTTCCGCATGGGTGTACACACGCTGCTGGCTGTGCCACAGTACTTCATCAATGACAAGTTCCTGGTGGATGTCATGGATGGACGCATCGGGGTGAAGGATTACAACTGCGCCTATTGGCGACTGCAGGACAAATACGCGGGCGTGCAGCCTCCACTGCTGCTCACTCCCAAAAACTTTGATGTCGACTATCGTTTCTACAAGGGCATGCACCCGGAGAGATCCAATACCAGGTGAAGCTCTATACAGATTCCTTTTCTATCTGTTTACACTAATTCCATTCATCTATTTCTATCTCTCTCTCTCTCCATTTCCAATCTCATCTTTGTTTATCAGAAAGTTCATGTCGGAGATTTTGGGCTTTCAATTCTATCGCTCCTTCTGCCTGGTCAGCGGTCAATACAAGCCCGGAGATCCTGAGTATCCTCTGCACAACTGCGACTTCTATGACAGCAAGGAGGCTGGCAAGCTAATGCGGTGAGTAGGACTATATATAAAGTCTATAGTTATCCATTAAAGCAGTCAACTGCATGCGGTGGTACCGCAAACACCGCATGCAACATTGAATGTATAAGTAACCACCGCATGCAGCTC
The DNA here is from genome assembly GCA_018903425.1 of Zaprionus nigranus. Classification (NCBI taxonomy): domain Eukaryota; kingdom Metazoa; phylum Arthropoda; class Insecta; order Diptera; family Drosophilidae; genus Zaprionus; species Zaprionus nigranus. Next base: position 606,077 of record JAEIGD010000011.1, on the reverse strand, counting down.
TGCTCTATAAATTTCCTTTCCTCCCTCTACAGCAAGATGATGGAACTAGGCGCCTCGCGTCACTGGCGTGATATCATGCACATTGCCACGGGCGAGTGTAAGCTGAGTGGGCGTGGCATTTTGGAATACTTTGCACCGCTCTTCACTTGGCTGAAGGAGCGCAATGCACAGCTGGAACTGGAGCCAGGCTGGGATGCAGATGAGCGTGAGTTTCCAAGGAAAGATACTTTTGAAGTTTAACTTAACAGATTTCTTCTTTTGCAGCTTGTCGCAAGGAATAAAGCTACCCAGATATATAACCTATATCATTATTATATATCATCTTGAAATATTTGCCAAATATATCAATTATAAGCAAGCCAGGAATGATGTATTCTTGAAAAATGTGCTACACCATCTATTTTTCAAATATAAACAACTAAGCATGAAGGAACCTTGATATATCTCGGGAATTATCTTAAACTAACTGTTTAATAATACAAATATTGCGCTATATCTATATCATATCAACCTCTTTTCATTTCATATTGATATATTAATCAAATATGTCAGTTTTACTAAGCTTATCTAAACACATCTAATATTCATCCCATGTTTACCAACATTGCAAAGTTTACACATCTTTTTTGATATGAAATCCATTGTTTATTCTAGTACAAAAGAATCGTTTATTTGTTGTTGTTGTTTATATATACAAAGGCACTTTGGTAAAACGACAGAAAGCTTACACCTATTTGGGGTTTACACTTAAATATCCAGAAGTAGTTCATCATAAGCAAACATTTATATAGTATATGATATGATAGTAGATGATTCATGATCATGCTGATGTGGAAGTGTGTGTGTGTGTGTACTATAAATACAGATACAAATGATATATCTAGCTGTATATAGCGATGCGAAGTATAAATATGTTGTCCAGGCGAGAGATTGATCGAGATCTTGCGATGAAAGTGATGCAGATGCAGATGATAAGTACGATATAGTATAGGATAATCTAGAGACAGAGAGAGCGAGTCTACATGGTCGTCTCCGAATCGGGTGGCGTGTGATAGTTGAGATTGTAGGCGGGCGGACCGTTGTTAAGGAATGCCATGGATCGTATGCTCTCCCGCGATGCTGTGCGCTTCGAGAAGGACATGTGGCCATGTGGAGGAGGCGGAGGATGCTGCACGCTGCCACTGACATAAGTTGGCGCCGGCTCGGGCACAGGTGGAGGCAGATATTGTTGCTGCTGCAGTTGCTCCCGCTGCTGGTGCAATGGATGTTGCTGATAGAGTGGCGGTGTGCAGGGCGCTTGTGGTGGACTCGAACTGGCGCCACTTAAGCCAGCAAACACATTCTCTGTGGTATTGTAGGCGGCAGTGGACAATGGCCGCGAGCCATGGAAATTGGAGTAACTGGAACGCACCGAGGGTGGCCGATTGTTGTATAGCTCATCTCCAGCATGACCGCCAGCTCCGACATCGTTTAACTGCGTCGTGCTATGCTGATAGCTGGGATTATAGTGACCACCACCAGCATGGAGTGCTGTACTAATCGGAGCCGGTGGCGGTGGTGGCAAGGGCGGACTTGCCTGCTGCTGCTCCATGCTCGCCAGCAACATACCCTGTCCATTGGTGTTGTAGTATATGGGATCCAATGGGATGTTCTTGCGATAACTGTGATAGTAGTGACTGTTCTTGCCCAGACTGCCCAGTTGAGAGCCGGACACATTGTTGCTGTTGTTCACAATGTCATCGTTCAACGATTGCAGATTGGATGCAGTCAGCGTGCGCTTCTGATGCTGCTGCTGATGCTCCTGCCGATGAAATGAACCCAACTGGGGCTGCTGATACTGTTGCTGCTGCTGCTGCTGCAGTTGCAACTGCATCTGTTGCTGCTGATCCAGCAGCTTTGTCACTGGATTCTGATGATATTTACGACGTGAGCTGCGTGTGCTGCTTCTCACATAGCTGCCACTGCTGCTGTCACCAGCACCGCCGCCATGCTTGGAGCGCAATGTGCTGCTCGAGCCATGATGTGAACGTCGTGTGCTGCCCCCACTGTGGCTGCCACCGCCGCCGCCTCCTCCTGCTCCTCCTCCAGTTGACTGTCTTCCATGTGTGCCACGTGCCATGACCGAACGTCGTTTGACACGACGTGGCGTCATTGGCTTCGGACTCAACTCGCCTCCATCCTGATCGTGTGGATCGCCAATGCCACCGAGCATATTATCGCCATGTCGATGATGATGATGTCGTATAGTGTCGCCGCTGTTGCTACCAAACTCAATCGAGTAGAGCGACTGGCGATGCTTGCTCTGCTTGCTAATGTGCTTCACTGCAGGAACGGGAGAACAGAGATCGATTAGAACTACAATGTCTATAATGATATAGAGCGAAGCAAGTAGCTAAAGAAAACTGAGCAGCAGTTACCTGGGGTTAGACATTGTTGGTGGTTGTGGTGATTAGATGGATACAGGATTGAGGATTAGCTACAGATCAGTAGTAGTTCTCAGATACAGTATAAAGATTTGTATATATTTATATAGTATATAGAGAGAGAGAGAAACAAATGTGGTTCGTTAGTAGAGCTACATGAAGCCAGTCGACCAGATGATACGATACGATACGATATAATGGATAAGGTCAGATCACATACTAAGCATAAGATCTGATCTGATCAGAGATCAGATCAGAGAGTTAAAGGCAGGCCAAACATTTGTGTAAATGAACATTTATTTTGAAAACGCTTTTGAAATCTTTTGCAAGAATTGGCACACGCAATTAATTTCTCGTTCTTCTCCAGTAAATACATATAGTATACTACTAGCTATAGATATAGATATATTATATATATATAGTATATAGTAGATCTTGATCTGCATTGAACTGTGCTCGCACTTAACTAGTTAACTAATTAGCAAACGTTTTCCATTCTTTTTTTCTTACAACTAAACTTAACAATCTCGATATATACACATATATACAATCGATTATTATCGATATATATATAGTGTATATGTAGTATATAGTTTATAACGAATCTGGCACTTATCTAGGTAAGCAACTTGCGATTACTACGCTCAGATATTGTAACAGAAAAAAAGGCAACTATTTTTAGAGAGAACTTCTCTATATATATCATAAATATTTTTCTTTTATATATATACTCTTCTATTCACTTTCAAAAGGCATTTCGTTTGCATTGGCAAATATATTCTCAACGATATTTCTATTTTGTGACATTTTCGTGTGTTCTATTTTCAATTTCATAATCTTTCTTTTCTTTATCGTTATGTAGTATCACAGTTCAACATAAAATTATGAAGGCATTGGACTTTCCGCTTAGCGTTTCGTTTCATTTCATTTCGTTTCACTTTCCTTCTTCTTGTTCTTGTTCTCATTCTCATTCTCATTTTGATTTTGTCCATTTCAATTTTTGTAACATTTTTCTATCACATTGCATCATGTTTCAATAAGCCATTGTTTGGGGAAAGTCTAACAAGTGTATTGGGTGTGAATGAATGTTTGTTTTCATGTTTTAGTTTCAGTTTCAGTTTTGTCTGTCACAAAACTAGTAAAAATGGCTTTTTCAAGGCATCCGAATTAAAGCTTAATCTTATTAACTAATTTACACTCCAAGTGCAATGCAAGAAGAATCGTTTTCTTGTGCGTTTTTTAGCTGAGGTTAGGTACGCTGGCAATGAAACAGTTCAGTATCGTTTCTAATGAAACGTTGGAAGTGAAACAGAAAAAGGTTCCTTTGCCTTGCATTGCACTCTGCAAAGTGCAGTCGTAATTGTGTGTGTTGCTATCTCAGCTGTTCCTATTGAACTTCTCGTATTATTCGTGATATATATGTATGTAATATATGTTTGTTTATATATGTGGATATTATATCTAACACGAAACACTCGGTTAGGCACAACAAAAACGACAACGATACACATACAAGATTAGTATGGACAACACACACACACACACGGGCAAGGACACACAGCACCTGCTGAGAGAGACAGAGAGATAGCTAGATACAACACTGATATATATTGTATATAGGTATATAAAGATTCTGCACATACTGTGTGTGTGAGAGAGAGAGACAGAAGTGAGAGAGAGCCAGCCAGCCAGCAAGCGAGTGAGTTTAGCTTCAGGCAACGGCAGCGTCTGTTTGCAACAAAGAAGATCAGCAGATAAAGCAGAGTTAGGTCTAGAAAAAGTCTATATAAATTTTGGTCAGCGGAATGAAGCGCGCATTTCTTAGGCCTGTGCGCCCACTATGGAATTGCAGAAGGAGCGTGGCCGTGCCTTGCGTCCACTGCGTCGATTGACATGCGGCGCCGCCTGCTGCTCCAGTTGCTCCTGCATCTGATGATGCTGCTGCTGGCATGCTCCTCCAAGCGATCGTCGCTCTGAGCCCTCACAATGTCAACGAAATTGGCCTGCGCCAATTGTGGACGTGGTCGTCGCTGACTGCGTCGCACCATGGGCGAACCAGGGCCCACATGCTGTGTGGGCATGGCATATTTCTCGGCTATCTCCGGCGAGAGATCCGGATAAGGGGCCTGACCAAGACGCGGCTGGAATATGTGCGGACGTGGTGCAGGCGGTGGTGGTGGCGACAATGCATCCAGTGGATTCTCCATACCACCAGCACCAGCACCATGACAGCTGTGTATGGGCACAGTGGGCAGCGGTATCTGAGTGGGGCGTGGCACTTGCCTGGCACCGGCAACGCGCAGCGGACGAGGAGAATAGCTGACAGGAGGATCATAGGCATAGGGAATTCTACCATTATTATTATTGGGACTAGAATGATTTGCCTCGTGAAACGAATTGAAAACAATGTGCGGTGGTCCTGCATTATTATTCTCCCCACCCACAAAGAGACTATTGGGAGTGGGACTCTGGAAGGGCACATAGGTTACACCGGAGTCGCCATTGGGCGACAGATGTTGCAAAGAGAAACTGTCCTCATCCTCTTCTAGATTGCGCGACAAGCGATCCAAGGCAAGCTGTGTATACTTAACATCTGGCAAGGATCTTGGTGGCTTGGGCTTCTGATGGATGCGAGCAAAGTGGCCACCAGTACCACCACCGCCAGCCACCTCAGTTTGTGCCGCATGGAATATGCTATAGTTGCTGTTGCTCAGCGAAGTTGCCAGCTGAGGATTCGAATTCTGCAGAGAGGCATATGACAATGAGGGCGTGCCACTTTGTGCACTCTGCGGTGACATGGACATGGACATGGGACTCACTGAGGCATGCTGAGGCTTATAGAGGCGTGGCTGCTGCGACTGCTTGCTGCGTCTACTCTGGCTACTCTGGGATTTAAGGCGACTAAGACTCGCATTGTTGCTGCCACTGCCGTTGCTGCTGTTGCTCTGGCTGTGACTGCGACTGTTGCTGTTGCTGTTGCTGTTGTTGCTGCTGTCGCCTTTGCTAATGTTTGTGTTGCTTTTGTTGTGGGTTAAATGTTGTTGCTGTTGTTGTTGGTATGCGTTATGGTTATTTGTTGCTGATGCTGTGTCTGGCTGTGTCTGATGCTGAGGCTGAGGAGTTTCAAGGGGCTGATGAACAATATTATTGAGTGTATTATTGTTGCTGTTGCAATTGCTGTAGCTGTTGTTGTTGCTGTTGTTGTTGCTATTATTGTTGTTGTGGTGGTGGTGGTGTTGGTGGTTGTGATGATGGTGTTGCTGTTGTTGTTGTTGGTTGCTGTTACAGTTCTTGCCCGCTTTGTGTCGTTGATGTTGTTGTTGTTGATGATGATAGAATTGCAGTGAGTTTTGCTGTTGTTGATGTTGCTGCTGTTCCTGCAGTAGCTGTAACTGCTGCTGCTGCTGCAGTTGCTGCAGTTGCAACTGCTTAGCGGATTGCATTGTGGCGCTTGCGGATGTTGTTGGTATACTTGTATAGCTCACGTACATTGGATGGACGACGGTGTGCTGTGGACTCTTCGCGTCGCCGTTCATGAAATCGACTGTAAACCAGAAAGTGATTAAGATTGCTTTAACAAACTACAGAAATATGTACTTTATAGTAGCAGATAGTAGCAGTGTGGGCAGCTGACTATCGAAATTACTATCGATC